>CM060093.1:10746356-10751356 GCA_030522485.1 Stenchaetothrips biformis | reverse complement strand
GCCTCCAAATCGTGACGGCAGCGCTTCTAAGGCACTGGCACTAACTTAGAGAACCGAAACAGCTGTAGATGTGGTCGCACCGTACGGGTGTCGTCGAGGGGTCCACCACTCAGCTCAGAAGTGTACACAGGATTACCGATTACCAATGATTACATACAAAAATTCCCATAAAACTCTATAAATTTGGTCAGTCAGGAGCATTTTTGGCCCATTTTCGTAAGAAAACCCCTCAAAAGCCGGTAAGCAGCGAAAATATCCAATTTCGGCATGTGATTACCATTGACTACTTGACGAAGGGTACACACGATTACCAGAGTGGTGGACCCCTCGGGTGTCGTACACACGCATCTCCGGGGCCACTAACAGCTATATCTATGCTATCCATTGCGCTATAAGTCGCTTGAGACGAGAGTGGTCCAGCAAAGCATCTTGGCGGACCACGCAGGGTCAGCTCCCATTTTTTGGTTCAGATGTTGGCACCTCTGCTGTCGGTGCGCTGCGCAGACGGGCCACGCGCACCCATAAGAGATATCCCCCTTTGGAGAGAGACGGCGCGAGAAGCCGGCGGTTCGCGGCGTGCGGCGCCGTGGCGCCGTGCACACAGCAGCTCGTCTGTTTGAACGGCTGGAATCACGGTGCGAGTGGCGCGCGTGCCCCACATCCCTTCCTCCCGCACGCAGTCAACGCCCACGCTGCGGTGGCAGTGGCAGGGCAGGGGGCGGTATTGATAACAGCCCATCGCGCCTGCCTGTGGACGCTCGGCCGTTCATCAAAAAGGGCCCCTCGCCGCGTGAAGCCTGACCTCAAATGAGAGTCCGAACGAGCGTGTACTCTCTCTCTCTCTCTCTCTCTCTCTCTCTCTCTCTCTCTCTCTCTCTCTCTCTCTCTCTCTCTCTCTCTCTCTCTCTCTCTAACTCTCTCTCTCTCACTCACTCTCACAGAGACAGAGACGCGCACTGCGGGCCACAGTCCACCGCATCGGCTCATCTCATCAATACTCGGGCGGCGGCGGCGGCGCCGGCACGCCTCGCCCGTCCACGCACCTCGACGTGTCTGGCAAGCCCGCTGATTACTCGCGCAGGGGCGGCCGGCTGTTGGGTCTGGGAGGCGCGACGCACGGCTGCCTGCTCGGTCCGGGCGGCTGTTCGACGACATGTGCGCGAAAAAGCCCGGCGACTTATCCGCGCGGTGCGACTGGCTCAGCAACGCTAGCGGTGTCTCTCCGAACACCCTCTTGCCAGGGCGTGATAACATAACGTTTTTATTTGCGATTTTTGACATTTTATCTCGCTAACGGCTAGAGATAAAAAAAAAAGTTATGCATAGAAAAACTTTAATTCAAAAATCGATTTTAAATTTTAGTTACCCTATGCATGACTTTCTAATTTCTAACCGTTTACGAGATATGGGCACCTAAAATCTCAAAAAAATGCTAAGTTATCACGCCCTGCCTCACGCACTCTCGGGGCGCTCCGTCGCGGTGCGAGAGAGACAGCCTTCATTATTAGAGAGCCATTAGAGCGGCGGCCGGCCTCTTTGAGGCCGAGCGGGGGCGCCAGGCGCCACGGTCTCGGCTCTAGTAGAGAGGCACTCGACTGGAGCGGCGGCCGCGGCGCCCAGCTGTGTCCGACATGGGCCGCGCGGAGCGCCCTCGACCACATCCTGAAAGTAAGCCGCGCCGCGCTACGCCGCGCGGAGCCCCAGGGAGGCATTAGCAGTGGGCTATGTCCGATCACCAAAGGCCAGAACAAGCCAAGGGCAAAAAATAATGGTGACAATGTGAGGCGAGTTTTGTTGGTTGGTAGCACTGCTTCTTCGTGCTGTGCCAGCCTGCCTCTGCCCGTGTGTCTGTCTGCACTCCAAGAATGCCTCGCGGCCCGCCGCCGCCCGAGCTGACATGCAGCCAAAAGGCATTGAGCTTGGCTCGCGCCGTAACGATCAAAGTTAGCCTAAACAATACAACTTTTTGCCGCGGCGTCGGTGCCGCGATGCCCCGCGCTGACCGGGCGGTGGAGTGGGGCCAACCTGCCGGTTGTGTTTTTGTCCCCGACAGCTGTTTTTTCTTCTTTTTTTTTTCATTTTCCATCCGTCACTCAAATTCGGGCCGCGTGATTGGAATGAATAGTGCGGCCCGGTCGCGGCGTTAGTGGTCCTGCGTTGGACAAGCGTGTTTCGTGAGTTTGACAAGCAGAGCAAACGTGGCTGCGGTCCGCGGCCAACACCGACCCCCCCCCCCCCCCCTCCTCCTCCTCTCTCTCTCTCTCTCTCTCTCTCTCTCTCTCTCTCTCTCTCTCTCTCTCTCTCTCTCTCTCTCTCTCTCTCTCTCACACACACACCAAAGCGACGCCAACTTTCCGTCGCGGGCTCTTCGACCTTGTCTCCATACCTATACGGCAGCCGGCGGCGGCGGTGTCATACACTTTGCGTCCCTGTCTACTGGGTGAAGTCGCTTTCCATCTGTGGCTGTTTGCGACGGCCTTCCGGGGCTCGCGGGGACACCGCCGGAGAGCATCGCACACACACACACACACACACACACACACACACACACACACACACACACACACACACACACACACACACTGAATGCAATTCTGGAAAAATGCACGACACAAAGGGAAAGCAACAGGCAGGACGGTGTATGAAACGCTGTGGCGTCTACGGGCGTCAATTCGTGGGATAGACAAATTTGCCGTCAAAGGGACCTTCTGCGGTATTTGTGTGTGTGTGTGTGTGTGTGTGAGTGAGTGAGTGAGTGAGTGAGTGAGTGAGTGAGTGAGTGAGTGAGTGAGTGAGTGAGTGAGTGAGTGAGTGAGTGAGTGAGTGACTGAGTGACTGAGTGACTGAGTGACTGAGTGACTGAGTGAGTGAGTTGAGTGAGTAAGTGAGGGAGTGGGACTTAGTTGTTGTTTTTTTTTCGAGAGGGAGGAGGGGGGCTTGCGCCGTGACTGCTTGACAAAAAAAATAAACAACAGAAATTCCGCATTCCTTTTAGCTGATATTAATTATCATGTGTGGTTTGTGTTGCTTGAGTAAATCCAGTGAAAGTTCTAACCTAACCTAACCTCACGTGACGTAACCGGGACCAGCGCGGCTGATCGTCGCCGCGCCCGATACGAGGGCTGCCAGGGCTGTGCAGAGCGACCCCGCAGTGCTTCGCGCTGTCTGTTCCGCCCTTAACGCCCGACGCCACCGGGGTGCGACAGAGACAGCCTGCTGGCGACGCTGCCGGAGCCCATTTAAATACCACGTGACGGCGCTTTCCTCGTTTCAACCTCCGGAGCGCGCTCCGGAGCCTGCTTAAGCGAGGCGGCGGGTTTTCGGGTTTTTCAAAGTTTTGCCGCCCAGGCCCCAGTCCAGCCCCAGTCCAGCGCGCCAAGAAAATAGCCGGCGGCGAAAGAATGAGGGAGGACGCTTCGCACGTCTATTATGGGGCGCCTCGCAGTGCGGCCAACCCTTCCATAATCTCGCAGGCCGACAAACACACATGCGCGGTGCACTTGGAGCGCTTGGGGTGGGGCGCCGCCCTAGACTCTCGACGACACTTTTGTTTAAATCCCCTTTCCCCTCCCCGCCAAGATTGCCTGGTCAGGTGGAGGCGGGGTGCTGTTCACACACGCTCGGGGCGGCGGCCTGCCGGTCTCAAGCTTCTCCCAGTTGGCCGGTTGGCCTGCTCGTCTCGTCGCTGCCGGGGAATTCCGGCGGAAAGCGGCGCGCCGAAAATGATTATAAAGTGCGCGCCGACAGGCAGGCAGCCAGGCGGGCAGCCAAGCAGGCAGCCCAGCCGAGGTGAGCGGCAGAACAGGAAAAGGTGGCCCCGATCAAGGGAGCGTGCCCGACATGACAAGCCTGACATTATTTCGGCGAGGCACGCCGAGGTGAGCGGAGCACTTTGGGCCCGCTGGCCGTTCAGGGCGGTACATAACACTACCTGCGCTGTCTGCCACGCCCCGCCCGCCTCCCACAAGAGGGGCTGCTTCGAGGCGGCGCCGAACACCGGAAGGGACGCGCCATTAGACCGGCAGGTCGGCCCAGCCGGCGCAGCCGGCCCAGCGGGCAGCTACTCTCCGTAAACCGTTCGGGGTGGCCCGAGCGGATTAACCCTGGCCGGCTTGTCCGCAACAAAGCACCTGCCCTAGAAATATGAGAAGGCGGCGGTGGCGGCGCACTGGGGGCCCCGGTCTGCGGCGGCCTGTGGGGGGGGGGGGACGCGCGTCATCTAGCACGCGATGCCCGGCTAGCGGCTCTAGAGAGGCGGCTCCGGTGTGCGGCAGTGGAGAAAATGGTAACGCGTCCATTTTCGATAGTGCCTTTGAAATATGGGCCCCGCTGATTCTGGGGAGGAGGCCACTTGAGGCTAGGGCGGCCCCAGGCCGGGCCCCAGGCCCCGCCGCCACCGCACCGCGCACCGCAGCGTGGAGCCTGCTTGGATCGGGTCAGAGGGGCCGTCGCAAAAACCCACGACGGTCCGGCCAGGCCTGGCCCGCGCCGTGAACGATGGAGCCCTGTCCGCAGCGCTTGTTTCGGATGCCTCGTTTTCGGATCCCCCTTGCATTGCTAAAAGGGGGAGAGAGAGCGAGAGAGAGAGAGAGAGAGAGAGAGAGAGAGAGAGAGAGAGAGAGAGAGAGAGAGAGAGAGAGAGAGAGAGAGAGAGAGAGAGAGAGAGAGAGAGAGAGAGAGAGAGAGAAAGAAAGAGAGAGAAAGGCCTACCCTGCCCTCCCTGCCCTGCCCCGCCCCGCCCCGGCAGCGGCGCCGAAATGAGATATGAGTTGCGAATTGGATTTGGCATGGTAATGGGGTCCAGCGGGCCGCTAGTCCGGCATCAACAAATTGACGGCCCTCATCACATACATAATCTGTCAGCGGTCGGAGCGGTGCCAGCTGTGTGCGCTGTACGGCCGTAGGTTTGTAAAGCCATCTTCGTGCCGCACATGTAGCGCGGAGGGTGGCGTCCGGGCTGCTGAACCCACACCGACGGGGACCGGCGCCCCGAAACCGAA
>CM060093.1:10438856-10741356 GCA_030522485.1 Stenchaetothrips biformis | reverse complement strand
ATTCAGTCTAGTCAGCAGTCAGTAGGGCAGAAGACGGCGCAGGCGGCCAAAACTCGAGACTCGTTTTGAGCTCCAGAGTCACTAAATGGGACCCCTAAAGCTTATTTTTAAGCTTCAATACAAATATGATTTACCTATTTAGATCATATTTTGATGACTTGTCTCATTTTGAGTGGGGTTGCTCATAAGGATAAGTTGAGTTGTCTCATTTTACCACTCGGTATCTTAGGATAAGTTACCAAAGTTAAAGAAATACTAATGATACACCATTTTGGACAAATGATTTATTATTGGTATGTATTGCTGAATTAGTTGCAGTCGAAACATTTTAAAACAGAAGCCTGCAACATGTTTTTTGCATTTTCTGAAAAGTGAGCGGGTTTGACTTGTCTCACTTTTCCGCTTCACAGCCCTATTACGCTGCGCGGCACGCCCGGCCGCCCCACCAGGCCCACGTATCCAGACGAGCAGCACACCTTTACCGTTGCCAAATTTCCATCCTAGCGGGGCCTGTCAAGGACCTGTCAAGGACCTGTTGAAGGTCCTCTGTGTCGCGCTGCATGCGTAGGCGAGGCACGGCGAGGCACGGCAAGGCGGGGCCCCCCATCCCCAATGAATTGAGTCGCCCGGCCGCCTGCAGCCCTTGCCACTAATTACAGGGCATTAGGAGGCCCGAATTAGCAGTCCGCATGTGCGCGATGCCCGCCCCGGCCCACCAGCCCACCAGCCCACCAGCCCACCAGCGTGCCAGCCCACCGGCCCACCCGCTACGACAGAGGAGCACCTTTAATCACGTGGCACGGCATGGGGAGAATCCTATCTTGTCGGCCCAGCCGAGGGCGGCGGCCTCCTAATTGATGGGAAGCTGTCTTCCACACGCCGCCTCCCACTCAGCCCTCTCCCGGTGGTGCTCCCCTCACTGCCGACAAAAATGTCAAGGCCTCGGCTCGGCGTGTGCACCAGCACGGTGGCCCGGCAGGACCCCCTTCGCGCTGCAGTGAGGGCAGCCGCCATCACCGGCCAAAGAGCCACGAAAAAGTCCCGGTTACGTCCCGGTGACGTGGTCGAGGGCGTCTGAGCGCCCGCTCCAAAGTTCGGGAGCTGATGTTCGAATCCTGCTGTATCTTTTGCTGCTTTCGACGCGCACTCAATACGGATCTCGTCTTTCAAAGGCACCGCTTCAACGGTAGTGTCTCATGTCTCATGGTGGCTGAGAGCGGAGAGGCGACGAACTCTGAGTACGGTGGACCTGGGATCGACACCCAGGGCAGTCTTTATTTTCGTTACGGTTGGATTTGAACCCCAGACTGTGGACACCCAGCCCGCGCTGTTGAATGTTAGGTCCGATGCTCCCGCTGCGATTCGAAACTGCGACCGCGTCGACGTCAAGTCCCCTATTCGACTAATGAAGGGCAACGGCAGGATGTCGGCGATGCTGCTTTTTCTCTCCCTCTCTTCGAACTTTGGATTGAGGGGCAGAAAGGTCGAAGCCCGCCGGAAATGACGCGATGGGGCTCGCCGCGGTGTGCGGTGCGGCGACTTCAAGCCACCGCGAAACGCGTGCATCGTGGGCATTTTTGCGAAGAAGCAGCTCCCGATTGGCGTGCTTGGCGTCCAGAGAGTGGCGCGGCGGGCATTTGATAAAGTTAATTGGAATACATTTAAAGGGTGGGCGGCTCCGCCAGAAGCATCCACCTCCTCAAGGATCTCGAGGTGGGCGGCGCTGCCGAGGCGAACCACTTTGCGGTGTTAATTGCTGCATAATTAATTCGAATTAATTCCGTCAGTAAAGGCGGCTTTGGCTGCTAACCCGAACGAAGGCGGCCAGCATTTGCCGTTCCTTATTCTAGCGGGAGTTGTACGAGTTGGTGGTCGACAGGGCGAACACGCCCGTTGGAAGCATCTACGCGCAGAGCATACCTCGCGTGTCTCTAAAAATAAAATGAGGGGCTGCAACCAAAGCGACCCCTCATCTTTGTGCAGAACCACGTCACTCTTCCTGTCTGTCTCCCTCTTCAGCGGCGCCGTTGTTGGCTTTTCGATTTTCTTTAATTTAGTTTTGTTCCGTACTCAGACACGGCCCCAGACGGCGTGAGCCCAATACTCGGCGGCGCGCTCGCCGGAGCGCACTGCTCGAACCGGATACCATTTCTTTCACAGAGTCGCCATCCGCGCGGCCCCGATCGTGGCGTTGTCCCCCCCCCCTCTCTTTCTCCTCCGGGCATGTGTTGCCGTGTGCTGCCTAGTTTGCCAGGTTGTCAGACGCGAGCAGCCCCCACACCCCCCACCCCTGCTACGACCTTCGGTCTCCAGTCTCGACTCGTGTACCCAACTACAAGTTAATTACAAGGGCGATGAAGGTGGTTATATTGTCACGAACACAGTCGCCAGGGACAATGGTTGACAATGGTGCAGCCGCCAGGGACAATGGTTGACAATGGTGCAGCCACCTTCACCTGATAGGATTCAGCAGCTGCTCCCCCTCACCTTGGGGGCCGGGAGGGCCTGGCCCAGCCGGGCCCCAGCCAGCCCCACTCCTCCGAGCTCGGCCTCGGCGGCGGGCTGCACTCCATTGTCACTCTGCCCGGGTAGTAGGCAAGTGTCCAAAATGGTGGCTAGCCGCACAAAGTGGTTCGGTAATCGAGCGGCGCGCCGCAGGCTCCGCCCCGCAGCACTCCGCGGCCGAATTCACTCACACCAGACTGAATCGTCGGAATTCAGCGCGGACTACTCCGCAGTGGGTCAGAAGACCGTTGAGCTGGCCAAAATTATAAACGCATTTTGAGCTCCAGAGTCGCTAAATAGGGCTCGAATCGAACGTGCGACCCCACCAATTGATTCCGCGTGAAGAGAGTCATCCTTTGGTGCGGTCACGCGTTCGATTTGAGTCCCATTCAGCGACTCTGGAGCTCAAAACGCGTTCGGGATTTTGGTCGCCTTGACGGTCTTCTGACCCACGGTGTACTCCCGTCGTCGGGGTCGCCCTCCATGCCTCCCCGCCCCCCCAAGTCGGCGCTCAGAGGGCGGCCGACGCGAACCCCCATTCCCTGCGTCGTCGACATCCTCGCTGGAGTAAGTGCGTTGGAATCGGTAGGAGTGCGTCGGCCGGCCGAGGCCGTGGTTTGCGTGGCTTTGGCGGTGTTCCAGCCTTCGCGGAGCAGGCAGTCTCTGTCTCCTGGCTGAGGCGGAGCGGAGCTGAGAGCTGGAGGCCAAACCCACCCAGGGCCCGTTATAAACCGAGTTTGTGAGGAATATACGGGCTCGCCAAATAGATTTGACTGTGCGCTGCGCCAGCCATTTCGTTGCCGAGTCAGATGAACTTGGGACAGGAGGGTGGAGGGGGCGCGCCGGCCCGGAGCTGCGGCGCTCACGGGGAGCAGCAATAGCCGAGCGAGAGGGCAACTACTGCCACGCACCCGTATGCTCATGTTGCCGACTCTGCAGGCGGCCTGTTGTTTTTTGAGATTGCGGTTGTTTTTGTTTCTGTGAATGATGGGAACACGCCACGGTAGGACGGAGTACATCGTTTGTACGACCTCTTTTTGTCCGACCTTGCGAAATTCGGCCGACTCGGGCCGACCTCTTTCCCCCTGAAATTTTTGTCCGACATACGATTGTCCGACCTACGTTTGTCCGACCTACGATTGTCCGACCTATGTTTTCTACAACCTCTTTTCAAGAAAGAGGAGACGAAGGGAGAGGGAGGGGGACAGGAGGGAGGGAGGAAGTGCGGGGGAGGGAAATGGGAGGGAGGGTGAGGGGAAGGGGGAGGGCCTGTCACGCCAGACAGGTAAACTACGAAGAATTGCACCAACAACGAAGTTAACTTAATGTAACCTTAAGACAAAACTGCTACCGTCGAGACCTACGAGCGCCTGGAGTGCAGGCAAGAGCCGATAGTGAGTCCTACTGCTCGGCTCTACTCGGGGAAAAGTCAAGAAAATGATAGTAGGTCAAAAAATAGTAGGTCCCCGGGGGCGGCGGGGGCGGCAGGGGTGTATATCAGGGGACCTACTATTTTTAGACCTACTATCATTTTCTTGACTTTTCCCCGAGTAGAGCCGAGCAGTAGGTCTAAACTTGTCCTACTAATTTTCAGAGGGCAGATTTCACGGGACCTACTAAATTTTGACCTACCTCTTGCCCTGTAACATGCTCTGCTCTTCCCCCGGCTCTGACCTACCACCTAGACCTACTCTTCCCCCTGCTCTCCCCCTTGTCGTCCGAACGTTTAATTTCCCATACTCTCGTGTCTGGGCTACGTTCATAGCCTCTCGGAAGGGTGTCCTTTCAGAAACCAGTAGGACAAAACAAGGGACAAACGGGCGCTGCCAACTTAAACCGCAATGCACCCTCTAGCACCACAGCGCCCCTAGGCCGAATACTGTAGCTTCGTAAAAACAAACAAAAAAAAAAAGAAACAGAATTAGCGGGTGTTGAAACTAAGACTATGGACTAGGTAGGGAATGTCTGTACACTCTCGGCCACCAGCACCGCTCTAGTTGCGGTGGAAACAAAGACTCACATTTGATGTTCGATTCCTGCCGCACGCACACTGTTCGGATCCAGCCATTCAAAGGCACCGCTTCACCGGGAGCTTACCATGCGGCACGGTGGCCGAGAACGATAAGGAGCAGAACTCCGAATCCGGAGAACCCGGGGTTCGACACCCAGTGCAAAGGTCATTTTCGACGGACTGTCCTGGGGGAGCGACAGTCAAATTTTGGGTCGGCGGACGCTTCCCTCGCGGTGGTGACTTCACTTAATCATCCATACTAGCTCGGGCCGCCCACAGACTTGGGTGGCTTAGGGCCGAACACTGTAGCCTGGTGGAAACAGTAAGAACAAAAAAAAACCTTAGGATCAGCGTGTGTTGATTACTAAAACTCTGGATATGGCATGGAACGTCTGTATACTCTGGGCCACCGGGATCACTGTGGTTGCGGTGAATACAAAGGCTCACATTTGATGTTCGATTCCTGCCGCACTGTTCGGATCCAGCCATTCAAAGGCACCGCTTCACCGGCGGCATATCATGCTGCACGGTGGCCGAGAACGAAAAGGAGCAGAACCCAGAGTCCGGAGAACCTGAGTTCAACACCCAGTGCAAAAGTCATTTTTGACAGACTGTACCGGGGGAGCAACAGTGAAATTTTGGGTCGGCGGACGCTTTCTTCGCGGTGGTGACTTCACTACCTCACCCTTATTAGCCTGGGCCGCCTAAAGTCTTCGGCGCCCCTAGGCCAAATACTGTAGCTTCGTAAAAAAAAAAAAACAACAAAAAAAAAAAAAAAAAAAAAAAAAAAAAAACAGAATCAGCGGGTGTTGAAACTAAGACTATGGATTCGGTGTGGAATGTCTGTACACTCTGAGCCACCAGCATCGCTGTAGTTGCGGTGGATACAAAGACTCACATGTGATGTTCGATTCCTGCCGCACGCACACTGTTCGGATCCAGCCATTCAAAGGCACCGCTTCACCGGAGGCCTACCATGCGACACGGTGGCCGAGAACCATAAGGAGCAGAACTCAGAATCCGGGGAAACCGCGGCTCGACACCCAGTGCAATGGTCATTTTCGACGGACTGTCCTGGGGGAGCGACAGTCAAATTTTGGGTCGGCGGACGCTTCCCTCGCGGTGGTGACTTCACTTACTCACCCTTACTAAGCCGGGCCGCCCTGAGTCTTGTGCGGGGACGTTTCCCTCGCGGTTGTGACTTCGCTTACTCACACTTACTAGCACAGTTGTCTACAAAATCTATGTCCATTCACAGTCTGGACGTAGTCGTCTGTAGATAGTCTACTGGTCGTCTACGACATCTATGTCCATTCATTGTCTGGACAAAGCCGTCTATAGATGGTCTAACCTGAGTTCAACACCCAGTGCAAAAGTCATTTTTGACAGACTGTACCGGGGGAGCAACAGTCAAATTTTGGGTCGGCAGACGCTTCCCTCGCGGTGGTGACTTCACTACCTCACCCTTACTAGCCTGGGCCGCCTAAAGTCATCGGCGCCCCTAGGCCAAATACTGTAGCTTCGTTAAAAAAAAAAAAAAAAAAAAAAGAATCAGCGGTTGTTGAAACTAAGACTATGGATTCGGTGTGGAATGTCTGTAGACTCTCAGCCGGGGTGCGTCAGCCGGGCCGCCCCAGACGAACGGTCGGCCCGTCGGCCGCCCGAGAGGTTGCGTCGGCCGGGCCGCCCCAGACCAACGGTCGGCCCGTCGGCCGCCCGAGAGGTTGGGGCGGCCCGCGGGCGGCCTGTGCTAGTAAGTGAGAGTAAGCGAAGTCACCACCGCGAGGGAAACGTCCCCGCCCAAGACTCAGGGCGGCCCGGCTTAGTAAGGGTGAGTAAGTGAAGTCACCACCGCGAGGGAAGCGTCCGCCGACCCAAAATTTGACTGTCGCTCCCCCAGGACAGTCCGTCGAAAATGACCATTGCACTGGGTGTCGAACCGCGGTTTCCCCGGATTCTGAGTTCTGCTCCTTATCGTTCTCGGCCACCGTGTCGCATGGTAGGCCTCCGGTGAAGCGGTGCCTTTGAATGGCTGGATCCGAACAGTGTGCGTGCGGCAGGAATCGAACATCACATGTGAGTCTTTGTATCCACCGCAACTACAGCGATGCTGGTGGCTCAGAGTGTACAGACATTCCACACCGAATCCATAGTCTTAGTTTCAACACCCGCTGATTCTGTTTTTTTTTTTGTTTTTTTTTTGTTTTTTTTTTTTTTTTACGAAGCTACAGTATTTGGCCTAGGGGCGCCGAAGACTTTAGGCGGCCCAGGCTAGTAAGGGTGAGGTAGTGAAGTCACTACCGCGAAGAAAGCGTCCGCTGACCCAAAATTTCACTGTTGCTCCCCCGGTAGTCTGTCAAAAATGACTTTTGCACTGGGTGTCGAACTCAGGTTCTCCGGACTCTGGTTTCTGCTCCTTTTCGCTCTCGGCCACCGTGCAGCATGGTAGGCCTCTGGTGAAGCGGTGCCATTGAATGGCTGGATCCGAACAGAGTGCGTGCGGCAGGAATCGAACATCAAATGTGAGTCTTTGTATCGACCGCAACTAGAGCGATGCTGGTGGCCGAGAGTCTACAGACATTCCCTACCTAGGCCATAGTCTTAGTTCAACACCCGCTGATTCTGTTTTTTTTTTTTTTTGGTTTTTTTTTTTTTTACGAAGCTACAGTATTTGGCCGAGGGGCGCCGAAGACTTTAGACGGCCCAGGCTAGTAAGGGTGAGATAGTGAAGTCACCACCGCGAAGAAAGCGTCCGCTGACCCGAAATTTCACTGTTGCTCCTCTTCTACTAGGAACGTGAAAAAGAAGGAAGGCATCCCTGCATCTGCAGGCTGGTAGGCAGATGGGACTTCTCCTGAAGACGCAGAGAAACGGCGCAGAGACTAACGGAACTGGCGCACGGAGTCGTCCCCGCGAGAGAACAGACGCGCTTTGAGCGCGGAGCACTCTAGTGGCAGATAGAAGAAGCTCACGCACACGCCCTATTCGAACGACAGCTACAGGGTTGAAAGGTATCTAGTATCCACTTCGAAGTTCGGGACAAACCCATAACGCTATGCACTCACTAAAGTGGGATGTGGGACGGAATGCAATCTATGTGGCATCTACACAATGTCTACCATCGCTCGGACGTTCGAGTACGGCCATGTCTAGACTATGAATGGACATAGATTTTGTAGACGATCGTTAGACCATCTATAGACGGCTTTGTCCAGACAATGAATGGACATAGATGTCGTAGACGGCCAGTAGACTATCTACAGACGACTACGTCCAGACTGTGAATGAACAGAGATTTTGTAGACAACTGTGCTAGTAAGTGTGAGTAAGCGAAGTCACCACCGCGAGGGAAACGTCCCCGCCCAAGACTCAGGGCGGCCCGGCTTAGTAAGGGTGAGTAAGTGAAGTCACCACCGCGAGGGAAGCGTCCGCCGACCCAAAATTCGACTGTCGCTCCCCCAGGACAGTCCGTCGAAAATGACCAGTGCACTGGGTGTCGAACCGCGGTTTCCCCGGATTCTGAGTTCTGCTCCTTATCGTTCTCGGCCACCGTGTCGCATGGTAGGCCTCCGGTGAAGCGGTGCCTTTGAATGGCTGGATCCGAACAGTGTGCGTGCGGCAGGAATCGAACATCACATGTGAGTCTTTGTATCCACCGCAACTACAGCGATGCTGGTGGCTCAGAGTGTACAGACATTCCACACTGAATCCATAGTCTTAGTTTCAACACCCGCTGATTCTGTTTTTTTTTTTTTTTTTTTTTTTAAACGAAGCTACAGTATTTGGCCTAGGGGCGCCGAAGACTTTAGGCGGCCCAGCCTAATAAGGGTGAGGTAGTGAAGTCACCACCGCGAAGAAAGCGTCCGCCGACCCAAAATTTCACTGTTGCTCCCCCGGTACAGTCTGTCAAAAATGACTTTTGCACTGGGTGTTGAACTCAGGTTCTCCGGATTCGGAGTTCTGCTCCTTATCGTTCTCGGCCACCGTGCCGCATGGTAAGCTCCCGGTGAAGCGGTGCCTTTGAATGGCTGGATCCGAACAGTGTGCGTGCGGCAGGAATCGAACATCAAATGTGAGTCTTTGTTTCCACCGCAACTAGAGCGGTGCTGGTGGCCGAGAGTGTACAGACATTTCCTACCTAGTCCATAGTTTTTACGAAGCTACAGTATTCGGCCTAGGGGCGCTGTGGTGCTAGAGGGTGCATTGCGGTTTAAGTTGGCAGCGCCCGTTTGTCCCTTGTTGTGGTTTCTGAAAGGACACCCTTCCGAGAGGCTATGAACGTAGCCCAGACACGAGAGTATGGGAAATTAAACGTTCGGTACGTCGGACGACAAGGGGGAGAGCAGGGGGAAGAGTAGGTCTAGGTGGTAGGTCAGAGCCGGGGGAAGAGCAGAGCATGTTACAGGGCAAGAGGTAGGTCAAAAGTGCAGGGTCTCATGTTGCCGCAGTGGCGGGGACGTGCACCTTGCTCCGGCGGCGTTAGGGCGTTTTGCGTTAAGGCTCCCAAATACCCGGAAGGCGGGTACTCGGGTCGCCCCGAGTCACGGTCTCTCTACACCGTGCCCCGAGTTAACACGTCCCGCCACCGCGGCAACATGAGACCCTGCACTATCGGCTCTTGCCTGCACTCCAGGCGCTCGTAGGTAGGTCTCGACGGTAGCAGTTTTGTCTTAAGGTTACATTAAGTTAACTTCGTTGTTGGTTCAATTCTTCGTAGTTTACCTGTCTGGCGTGACAGGCCCTCCCCCTTCCCCTCACCCTCCCTCCCATTTCCCTCCCCCGCACTTCCTCCCTCCCTCCTGTCCCCCTCCCTCTCCCTTCGTCTCCTCTTTCTTGAAAAGAGGTTGTAGAAAACATAGGTCGGACAATCGTAGGTCGGACAAACGTAGGTCGGACAATCGTATGTCGGACAAACGTAGGTCGGACAAAAATTTCAGGGGAAAAGAGGTCGGCCGAATTTCGCAAGGTCGGACAAAAAGAGGTCGTACAAACGTGGACTCCGGTAGGACCCAGTCCTGGTTTCCCCAGGTCTGAAAGGTCTCGGTTCGGCCCTGGACCACGGCTCGCATTACCTGCTTTGTTAGCCGAGAAACACATGTAGAGGCATCGAATCTATGTTATGGCCAACAAAGCTGATGTGAGCCGTGTATGTGCATCAACTGTGATGGCCGAGATCTTAGAGGCATCAGTTCCGATCGGTGGGAACGGGCGATCAAATCCCCACGTCTCTCATATTTTTCGACTGGCTAACCCGAGGGCCAGTGCGAGGCCAACATGCACCAGACTCCCGGGTCCAGGTTCAACTGCCGACATTTATTATTTTTTACTGCCTCCCCCAGTGTGCTTCAAAGCCACAGCAATGCGCAGTAACCGTCATGTGCCGTGGTGGCTGGATGTGTAGACGCGTCGGTCCCGGTCTGAGGATCGGCGGATCAAATCTTATTACTTCACAGCTTTTTTCTCTGGCCGCTGCTCATTGTCACCTCAACAGCCCGCTTCAACCGACATCAGACATGAGCCGTGGTGGCTGAGGGCGTTAAGCCGTCCGGTCCCGACCTGAAGGGCCGGGGATCGAATCCCATCAATGCCTTTCATTTTTCGACTGGCTTCCTCCCACTGCGACTCAAACCCGTCGTCCAACACTCGGCAGACGTGCAAGTCAGGGTGGTGTAGTGGTCTAGGCTCAATCCAGGCCATTACACCCGGGTGTCTAAAAAGCAGTCCGCTTCGGCGGATTGGCCTCGGCACTGGTTCGATCCCCGATCGAGCCAGCCACTCGAAATTGGTCGCGAGTGGGTCCATTCCGATTCGTCGGATGGAGTTGATAAGTCCTTTGAAGCTGGCCCACTGACTGCATGTTCGGGTCTGGGAGCGCCGGACAGCGGGTGTACCATTTGGGTACCGACCAGCCTGCGCAAACAAAAGCTCCCAAAACTACTCTCTCTCTCTCTTTCTTTCTTTGTCTCTCTATCGTCTCTGCCTTACTCTACTCTGCCCATGTTGGGCCGTGTCGGCGGCTCGGGTCCTACTGGGTCCCCCGGCGTACGATATCGAAGTCGCTGGATCGGATTAACCCCAGTTACCTGATAGCACCGGTTCCCATCCCGAACACCGAAGTAAAGCAGGAGGCCTCCCCATTAAGACTGGGGAGGGGGTGTAGAGTTCCATTTTTTTAAATTTTGTCTTTTAGTTAGTTAAACACCGGTTCCCATATCCGAGTCGTAGGGTTCCATTTTTTATTATTTTTACCAAATTTTAAAGAGAGTGGCGTATATGATTCCGTTGTTTGTACCGTGTGTTGTTGTGCCGAGGGCGCAACCACATCGTTCTCCCAGGTCGATCCTGGAAACGGGCGCGAAAATGGACCCAGTTCCAGGACCGTCCTGGGAGATAATTACTGAAGTCCCAGGGCGGTTCTGACCCAAACCCTTTCAGACCTGGGAAAACCAGTACTCGGTCCTACCGTGAATATTTCAATGAAAGGCCAAAACACATCAAAAAAACATAGAGCTAAGTTTGAGGGCTTTAGTTTATTGACACAATTCTGCCCAAGACCTAGAAATTAGAAGGATCAAAACAAGATCAAAATTTCAACACCAGCCCTTGGACAGTAATTTTGTTATGAGTTTTAATTATAACAAGGAAACAGTTTGTTTGAATCACAGTCATACACAATGGCTTTGCTCTCTTTGAGACATTGACAAATTGACAATTGTTTTTACAAAATGATTACGCAATCATGCATATAAAGGGCTCACAAGCATATTAATAACCAACAGCCCTACCTATGTACTTCACGGATGAACACATAGCTGCTCATTGCCACGGTATTTTAATAACATAGGAAACATATGAAGAAAAGTACAGAGAACCGAGATATGGGAGGCTGAAAATTCTTATAGATTATGGCGAACAAAAAATACCAAACTCATGTCACAACAGAAAATTTCAGGGGTGTCAGAGTCCTATATTTTTGCTTTCCAGATAAAGCTAAAACAGATTTCATGACTTGCAAAAGATGTTACTATGACTTCTTGAAGAATGATGTTATACTTTTGGACCCCTGTGCAGCTTTCTGCCGTGCCTTGTCTTTGGATGACAATTTTTCAACATGCTGAAGAGACAAAAAAAGTTATAAATATAATTGTAGCTTAGAAATTGGCAGTTGAATGATTAAAATTGGTAGCGAACAGCACTACTGAAGACCTTCTCCACTCTTAAAATGCAGCATGAAGAAAGGGACCAAATCAGTGACACAAAGAGTAAATTCATGTTGAAAATCAGATTTTCTGTGAAAAGAGCAGTCTTTACTTACTTTCTCTGCTTTTAGGGTTTCAGGAGATTCATCGACAGAAATTGTTGCTGGATCATTATTTCCATCATCTAATCTCATCTTTTTTGGATCCTTTTGGTCATGTGTCACTATTGATTTTCTTTTCATGCCAGGTGCCTCTTCAGGTGGAAGTTTAAGGTGTTGGTAGAATTTCAGGCTCAGGTCCTCCGGCAAGAATTCTGACATTATTCCATGAGCATATTTCAAGTAGGCTTCTGCAGAAAAAAATTGGAAAAAAAAAAAAAAAAAAAAAAAAAAGAGTTGAAGAAAACGCATATGAAAACAAAAAGGTGTCTCCATTTGTCAATAATTTCAGGAAGCATCACTTACCTTTCGGTGCCTGTCCTGTAGAACTTTGAACAAATGTAGCTGACACAGACCCTCCCATAACATTAACATTCTTTGTTTGGAGAACTTTTGTAAGTCTTTCTATTTTTTTCTCAAGCCAAATCATCAGTTTTTCCTCATTGAACTTGTATGCATTGATATCTGGATCACCTGTAGAGAAATGCCAAGGTATATTTATATTTAAATGGTGAAAGTATAGAATTCTAATCAATCAAACCATCTCCATTAGATTTCAAGAAAGGCAAACTGCTTTTACTCACCCTTACGATCTGCAATTTCTGACAAGTGTTTCATGCCAGCACATTGCAGCAGTCTTTTATTTTGAGGAAACTGATCATCTAGTAGCAACTGATCAAGAGGTACAGTGGCTGTAGCCTTGGCCAGGTATGGAACAACCAAGAAAAGAGGATCAAATGGGGTTGATAGAAGTAGTTTTCCATCTTCATTGACTGTGTCGTTGACAAACCACGACCTGAGAAAAAAGGATCGTGGAAAGAGACCATGCAAATGAAAGAAATATCTGAATTAGAAGTGCATACCGTTTATTTTCTGAGAATGTAAGAACCTCCTGAATGGACTCTTCTTTAGGGCTAAATAAGAACATGGAGGATTCACCAGTGGCTGGGTGACGAAGTTTCACTATATCAAGAGCATGTCCACTGTGGTCGATCAACTTGCCTGGTAACAAAATCAATATTCTTAGGAGGTTAAAATGTCTCATGGCATTTATAGTGAGATAAACTAGGGATGAAGTTGCATGATGATTTCATAGGTTTCAAACAAAGTTTCAAAGGCATAGTAAGAATAAACAAAATTTAAGAAATAAGACAAAAGAACTGTTTGAAGGATGACTGGAAGGACAGTAGTCCAGGTGCATTTCAGCAGGAAGAGGTCATTGGCCCATTAAAACTTACAGGAAGAAAGGTTACAGACTAATACTGACATAATTCAAGTAAATTACCTTTGACAAGAAAATACCAAGTGCTCACATATTGTCCAGATTTTGTTTTCACGCATTTAGAAGGCGGGCTTTTGACTCTGGGCATGATGGTCTCAGGTTAGAGAAACGTATCAAAGGAAAATCGATCAGATATTTGGCTTTACTTTGACTCAAAGTCAATTTCATTCAACCAACCTACAAACACGGTCAAATCAATACAATTGACAAAAACAACACAAACACAGAGACAAAAGAGAAACAGGCGGGAAAATGATTGCACTTCCGTACCCAGTGACAAATGTATGAAAAATAGCGCAGGGCGTTCAAGCCGAATCATGCCGTTAGCAGGTGGCTTCCGGAGTGTTGTGTCTCAACAAATTTTTCAAGTTGAGAATTGGTCGTAGCGGCGGGAATGTTCAATCCAATTCAAACTGTTGTGTGAGACTGCTCACTCTGTGCCAACTCGCTTCCCCACTTCCGGCTCTGATTCTTGATAGCAACTTCTGTCATTTGACCGTACATGACGGGGTTTGCGTACCAAGGAGACAAGAGACACGCTACTTGTCTCCATGCATTTATTGTAGCTCAAAAATAATTTTAGTGTTTCCACTGTGTGTGTAATGTTTTAATTATGAGAGCAAGAAAAGAAAACAAACCTGTAGGATAGTGAATTAGAAATAAAAGAAACATTGTTCTAGGTGATTTACACATAAAATTTTAATAATAAAACTGTATAGCTTTTTACATTTATAAAGGATACGATTCCTCAATATACACATAACTGATATAATATTCTGAGAACCTAAAGATTCAGGGAAAAAAAACAAAAAACATGAATGTATATCTGAAGTCCAGCAAAATGGGTTTAAGATTTACAAATATTAATATTTTTGCATCATTGTAGTCAACACCATGAGGCAAGTTCAAGTTATTTATCGAGTATTCTTTCACTTGGGATGAAACATAAAGCTAAAGAGAACAACTGACTGCTAGACACAGTAGTTTCTCCACCACTCATTTGTCACGATCTCATGACAAAATGTACTTCATTTTGAAGACTTACTCTAAAGAACATGTGAAATTATGGTTGATATTCCACCATCAACTATTTTTAGGGAAGGAACTTATGATACAACAAGCATTTAGAGTCCAGAAAAAAAAATGACTAAAGGCGCTTTGAAGAGTAGTAGCAGATAAGATGCAGCAGACTTTTGATTAATTTACTATCTGCTGTCGCTTACAGATCATGATGTACAGAGATATACGTTTACCTAATTTTACACAGTTCTTCCCGATTCAAAGGGAAGTTGCTACATTGTAAACATCTAACACATTTCTATTATTTATGTATCCAGAATTAAAAGAAAAATACGTACTTCAAATATTCATTTGTATTCTAGTAAATCTATTACACTGTAAGTATACAGGGAAATAGCTGATTTATCATCTTAACTTTTATATTAAATGATGGAATTGATGGTATTATTTTCCTGAGATGAGATTGGGTGGTTGTGATTGAATTTGTCCAGCATAAAACAAAATTTAAGGAAAGTAGCCATTAATAAGAAAGGCGTTTAATCAGGTATGATGCTAAATCTAAGAAAATATATGTTTTAAAAACTAATAGAGTTGGTAAAATTTATGTTACACTCTATACTGATTTACAAACAAGTTTTAAATATCACATTTAACGCTTTGATAAGAATGTTGCAAGTCTAAGTCTGCACAGGAAACAGGCACTTGTTATCATGTATTATTGATCTTCTTCACTTGTAGTAGTTATTGTTACAAGTGCAAGTAGAGGAATAACATGCCCTAGGTCCCAGCAGATTGTGCGCATGCATCAAGTACGTATTGAGTGGAAACCACTTAGTCCTGCAGTTTAGACAAGATCGAATTGCAAGCTGTGGCTCCCAATGGTAAACCATAAAAAAAATTCAAAGTAAAAATTTAGCCAAAGAAAAGAACATAGTTTCCGACTGGTTCATTAACTTGAAATCACTATCAAGGCTCCAACTTTCCAGCTTCGTCAGTATAGTATACCTTTTACAACTGAACACTTTAGAAGCTCATCTCAAACCATAGCCAACAAACCATTATAGAAATTACTAGTTGATGCATAGAATGCATTTCTTTTCCACTCGTTTCTCCTTCAACTATTTCCCTGGATAGGTTTTTACTTTTTTCTGACGGACAAACAAAATGAACAAGCAGAACGACTAATCCATTTCATTCCAATTCATCCAGAAACATGCTCCCATTCGTAACAAAATGCAAATACCATTCTTAAACCATCATTACAAGTTATGAACAAGTTACATGCCTATAATAACTGATTGAACGATAGTGAATACACTGACAAACATCAAAATGTAAGCGATACATATATTCATATACATAGATATATATATAGGACTATATATATGTATGTATATTATATATTAAAGATAAAAATATATTATTCAATCATTATAAAATATATGAACTAATATAATAGAACAACATTGTAAGCCCAACAGGGTTGAAGACAACTAACACACTCTTTTGCTGTCAATGAAAACAGAGACTTAACAAGAAAACAACACAGACAGACCTGACAGTATAGAGAAGTGCAGAACATATAGCCAGGGCTACAAGAAAACAAGAGGCGGACGGATAGAGAAAGGGGAAAAAATAAGGCAAGATTTGAACAGCGGTCAGAGGGGTGATAGCTGCACTACAACGGCTACAATGTTGCCAGATCACAGTAAAGGAGTGCAAACCAGACAAACGAACTATAGGAAAGAAGTGGTGATGATTGTCATCTGAGATAAATTTATCATTCCAAAAAGCCAAACAAGCTACTTGACAAATTAATGAAAATTCAGTGGTGGAAAAAAATATGCCAAATGAGAATACCTGATTCATGTCAAAGCAGGTCACACTTGACTCAGTTCAAAGTGCTGAGATTCTATTGCTGCTGTATACACAGTTTATGTTCATTATTCCAAACCAGAAGCAATTTAATGCCCCACAGACTCACAAAATCCATCTGATTTTAGAAACAAACAAATTGATTCAATTTTAATTGTTAAACCTAGTTTCCTTATAATAAACAATTTAGTTTGCCATTTGGAAGATTAAGAACATAAATTGTTCAAATATTGGCAGGGAGGGTGGTAAACCCTCATATTGCTGCATAGATTTTTGGTACAGTTTGGCAGGACCACTTCTAGCTCTGTTCTTTGCAAAACCAGGAGAGACCTGAGCAGTCTTGAAAAGGAAAGCATGTGACTCAATTTGGCATTGTGATGCAATGACAATGAAGATAAGCCATCAAAACATTTTGTTCAGTTTTGAATTTAAAAAATAGCACTGTTGGTAACAAAAGGAAACAAAAGTGAGGCAAATGCTGTAGAGCCCTCTCATATCTTCCCTAGCTCAACAGTTCATGGCACTGAAAAAATGAACTTTGTCAAAAATTATTGCAAACTTTCAGTAATGCCTGTACAATACACACCATATCTTTCCACACCATAGGCAGTGAAGGGCGGAAATTTTTTTATTGTCATACCTAAAGTATGGTAATTAAGTAGCCAGACCCAATAAATTCAATGTTCACCTTTTAATAACTTACTTGGCAATGAATGAATGATTCAATTTATAAAGAGAAATGTTCAACTGTTTGACGGCGAATGGTTGCAAGTGAATTCCAGCAAATGACTTACATCGACTATACACACAAAACCCTGCTTGAGCATTGTGTGAATCCACTCATCTGCTTGGCTAACTTAATGATAACATGCTTACTTAAAAGGCCTTCTGGTACCAAAGATATACATCAAAACCTTTTCATAAATAAAGATGAAAATTTAATCAACGTACATATAGGTATACATATATATATAATATATATTTATTTATTTCTATCAAAATACTCCTGCTGGTATATTGCCGAGTCAATTAAATAAGAAATGGATGTGTTAACTGGTTTATACAGCTGTATTATCAGCAATGGTAACAATTATTAAGATCTTTCCTCATAAACGACAAACAAGCAACATAATTTGACAACAAACTTTAAGCATACAGGGCGTAAGTATTATAACATATTTAATCTTTCACAGCAAAAAGGCATTTCAAATTCCAGCACAAAACCATTGCTTGAGCAGCAAGTGACTTTACACAATGAATATTTTTGCCGCTCATGAGACAAGGCAGAGGGTGATAAATTTAACATCGCACATTCCAGAACGGTTCAAAGGCAATGTTGCCCACACTGAATACTTTGAAAAGGTGTGCATTTTAGCAATACCTATCTGGCACTTTAGTCTTCAACAAATTAATACAACAAAATCAGCTGGATTTCTAGATGAATATATGTTAAAAATGTGAAGTCTAAACAACTACTTTTCAGCTAGTAGCATACATGTATGTTCTTGTAAATGGCCTACAATGTAACAATAAATTCTACCCTCTCTCTTATGGGTTGTTGTACTTGCATGTTCAGTGTATTTTTGGGGTATTTATAAATGAGATCCATTATTGGCTATGTTATATAATCTTTATCAACACATCCACACAACCTAAATGTATAAATATAAATACTTGTATTTAGATACATACACATTTGTGTGGATATAAACCTTTCTCAATTTACATATACACATATATATCTAATTTCAAGGCATACATGCATGGAGTTTGCCAGTTCAACAACCATCTGACACAAAGCGTTTAGAACTGCAATCATAATCCATTTTTTTTACTACAGTATCAGAAAGACACTGAACTTCTTTGAGATGTACAGCTTTTCATAAGTTTGTTAATCTTGCACACCCCACACATGCATACCTGTACATAAATATATATATGAATATATACATTTATATATTTATAGATATATACCTCTGATAAATTTTACACTGTACAATGGTCACTCATCACAGACCTACTCTTTCTCTAAAACATCATCTGTAGTAGGTAGATGCATTCATATATATATATATGTATATACATGTAACAAATATATTAAATATTTAATAATATAATGACGTGGTAATTAACTTAAAGCTAAAAAGTGAAATAAAGGTGTTTCTTGATAAAAATGATACCATCCAGGGAGAACCCTGCACAGTGTAATACTTTCGTTGGGGAGGCGCATTGCAAACAAAGAGGGCACTATGGCTCTGTTTAGCTAACGCCAGAAGATGTATCCCACAAAATTATTTGTGATCCTCCATCTTTATTTTGAGTCTTTTGATAAAAAAAATAGAGCAGTCATTTGATTTTCTGCTGGTAAAGTAAAATTTTTAGAAGAACCCTGATAGTTGAAGATTGCTTTTGCACGATAAACAATATTGTACGGATGACGTGTGACACGGGACACCCTTTCACATATCATATCCCACTCGCCAGGGAGCTCCCAGCGCTCCAAGGAATCATTGAGGACATTTCATTGCAAGTAATTGTACACAAACGGACTCTTCATAATACTTCAAATATAGACCAAAGACTCTGTCAGTAAACAATTACTTCCCTTTGATACAGAAACCATTTGGAAAAAGGTTTGACAGAAATGCAGAAGCTACCAGCGCTCCGGGACTTACTGAGAAACAAAACTGCTCAGATAAAATCTTCTGGAAAATTTAAATTCATAATAAAAGAAAATGAGGAAGTTCATGAAAAGACTTAAAGGTAACATAGGACCAGCCAAATGTTGGGCTTTAAAGAAATGGAAGCTGTACCAAAGAAAGGAATGAAAGTTGAAAGGGTGCCTGGCCACTTGACAGCTGCTCCTACATAACACATTGCTCTTAGTTCTGTAAACAAGAAGCAGATAACATCCTTAAATCAACTCCACAAGCACTGTACACAGATTTTGCAGCATTATGTAAATCATAAATTATGAGATCTTTCAAAACCCATATTAAATTTGATAACGGCATTTGCCGAATCATACTAAAAAAAAAAAAAAAAGGAGAAGAGAGCCTTTCACCTCACGTTATTTTTGTTTAAATTTTCAATGCAACATTTCAAAAGAAATTTTTCAAAATACAAAGAAAAATAATAATCACAACCTGTTTCAACTTGCTTGAAATGGCATACTACAAGGATCAACAAATGAACAGCTATGTGGTTATCACTTGAGATTTGAACACCAAATCATTTCTTGCTCTAACTCTTGCTGCACATACACTACAAAGTTTCATACAGTATTAATCACTTGAAGATAAAAATAAAAAGGTAACTGTTGATTGAGTTGCATTGCGAGTATTTACAATTACTCTGATTCTCTTGCTCCCATCGCCAATAACGAAATGTCATACAGGAATTGACGAATCAGAGCAGGGCTTTGACTAGTATATGAGCCGAAATGGGCCGGGTTAGCTTAGAAATATTTTTCTTGGCACAATATATTTTTCTGGATTTTATCTTTTCTGAAAAATAAAAACAGCATGATTTGTGAGGTGACTAGTTGATTTGATGTAAGTACACATGTAACTGGGATCTGATAATGCAAAAGCAGGCACTAAAGATTAAAATTGATAAAGCAGTGCCTGCACAGATTAAACCAATCAGAAGGGCAACTATTCCTCTGGAAAGGAGTAAATGGGAATGTACATTTTAAAGAGGAAGCCAGATAGTAATAATTTAAGACTTGGTAAATACATGATAGATTCTAAAAGATTTTTCAGTACAGACAAGTGTTTCAAAATGCACAGTAAGCAACTGTGCAGAAGTTGGCACTGCCCGTTAAACATGATCAGGAGATCACTTGACTTAGATTCAAAGAAGAGATGGAGTAATAAACTGAAGATTGGCAACGCCTTTTTCTTGAATTTCAACTTCCCTCCCACCTCACATTTGTTTCACTTTGATCACATGCATGTAATTCATAATTGAGATACAGAACATGTGCCAAGCTATGAAACAAACTGTCCAAAGCATGCTACTGTATAAGCACTCAATTTACATGTAAGGCTTATCTTAAGGGAACCACATGGACTTTGACAGGTGGGACAATAAAAACTGTGACATTACCAGGACCCATAGCTTCCATTGAAGATGCTAAGCAAAGGATCATTTTCTCCTGCTTGTAAGTGAAAAATTGAAGTAGTCACATTTTCATATCATCTGTAACCAGGGCTCATGAGGAGACCTGCTGCCAAAGAAGGATTGTCACTTAGCCGCTGGAAGATGGCGCTCTCAGCTCAGAAAGACCAAGTCAATGCACACAGTAGTTTTCCGGTTATAAAAATAGACTCCAAAGTAAAATTAGCTGTGATTATGTTCCCATGTAGGTACTTCATAAAATATATTCTCATTTAGTAAAAAAATTAAAATTTAAAAGCTGATTTGATACAGAATGAAATTTGTTGCAAAAGCAGAAATCTGCTTGTCATAAGACATCACATTCTCTGAAGGTACGATCATCAAACAATAATAAATAATGAGACCTCGCCCTACGGTGTGAAAAGGCGAGGGAAACCATCAGCACAGAAACAAATAACAAAAACAAATTAAAAATTTGAAACATAAACGAAAATAACACAAATAGAAATCGTCCTCGATTAAAAGCAACACTTGCTACGGCGCTGGTTGTGACGAGCTGGCGATGGATTCGTCAAATGTGACTGGCGGGTGACAGGGTGACACTGGAGCTGGCGGCATGGCGCGGAGCTGTATCCGCATCCCGTTGAATGCCTAAGTCTTTGAGAGTCTTTCCCCTCCTGTACTGGCAGTGAGTGGACATCATCGGGGCCGCGCCGGGCTGAGGCGGCCGTCAAGGCAGCCGTCAAGGCAGCCCGGGGATGGCGGCGGCGCAGGGCGTTCGTGCTGCCGTGCTGCAGGCCCTTCCGCCGCGACTCGCTGCTCCCCGGGGAGCTGGACGGCAGCTCGGAGGGGTCCCCGCGGGCCGGAGACCCACCGCCCCCGATGACGGCCCCGCGCGCTGACGGGGACCTGGACGCCGGGACCAGGACGGCGGCGCGGACGGCACTTAGTCGCCGAAGCGCGTGCACGCCTTCTTCCATTTGCACTGCGTGCACCACTGGTCTCGGTGCTCCATGCCGTACACCTTGCGACACTTCTTGGTGTCGCCGCGGACCTTCCGCGTCGGCGAGCCGGGCACTTTGTACGCGGTGCCGGGGGCGGACATGGAGAGCACGGGCTGGTACGGACAGCTGCCAGAACGGGGCGACAGCTTGAGGTGCTTCAGCGGGGAGGTCTGCGAAAAGAGCGAAACAGGTTCAAATGCCGCCCACTGCGCTTGGCTCCCTAGTGGTGGCCTGGTGGTGCCTACCTTGATGCTGACGGGCGAGGTGGCGGCCGAGGCCGACCAGGCCGGCAGCTGGTTGCCCGGGATGCTGATGAGCCCGGGGGAGGTGGCGTGGGCCGAGTGGGCCAGCCCGTTGGCAGAGGCCAGGGAGGAGTTGCTGCTCACTGAGGACGAGCTGCTGGAGCCGGCGCTGGACCCGAGACCGCTGGACGTCATCGAGGACACGCCGGGGCTGGTGCCCAGGGCGAAGGAGCCCTTGAGGACGGCGGCGTTGGCCAGCTGCTTCTGGTACTCTGGGTCTGCAACGACACAACGCCGTCAGAACACGCTGCGTCAACGCCTGGGGGCAGGCAACCCGCCGGCCAGGGCTGCGGCCGGGCGGCCTACCCGCCATTTGCAGGGGCTGAGCCGCCAGCCCGCCAGTCGTTTCCACTCATGGGGCGTGGGTGCGAGAGAGACAGAGCACCGAAACGCCGGCTAAATGGCCGCACCAACAACGCAGCAAAACACTGTACTCACCCTCATGCGGGGGCCTTGCCATGTCCCGGTGGGACAGTGTAGGGGGCGAAGACGTGTGCAGACCCAGCTCCACCTCGGTGTAGTAGAACTCCTCCTCATGGTCGCTCAGGTCGTCCGACTCGGCGTCCTCGGCGCCGGCCTCGCGGTTCTGCCGCGGCCCGAGGTGTGAGTTGCGCACGTGGCTCTCGATGGAGGCGCACGTCGTCGTCAGGTAGAGGCACCCCGGCCACGTGCACTGGAACACCATGCGGGTCGCCTGCAACAAGGAAGCAAGGGTTGTTGTCGTTAGTCGTCAGGCAGCCGATCGGAGAGAAGAGGGGCGACCCCGTCCTTGTCATGTCGCAATCGCACCGCACCTGCCAATCGCACCATGACAGCCTGCTTTCGGGCCTTCCGCCCCGTCCCGTCCCGTCCCTTCCCGCGGACCACCGAGAGATAACAGCTTTTGGGGGACGGTCTGCCCGTCAGGGGGGCAAAGGCAAAACGTCCACGAAGCCCGCGTGCTTTCAGGCGATGCCGCGAGGGTGATGCAGCATGCAGCCTGGGGTGCTGCTTCGGTCAGTGTGTCGTGTCCACCGCGGGGTGCATCTTTTCCCTTTTCCTTTGTTTGACGCGCGACTGGGGCAGCGCATCACAGCCGCGCGATCGGGACGCCGGCGCCCTTTGTCCAGGTCGAGCCGCGGGGTGGCGGCAGCCTCGCTCCCACCCCCACCTCCCCCTGCCTGCATTTATAGCTTGTATAGCTTCCATTTGCGCAGCACAGTGCCGAACCATAGCCTGGCTGCCGGCCTGGCTGCCGGCCTGGCTGCCGGCCTGGCTGCCGGCCTGGCTGCCGGCCTGGCTGGGCGGCCCGAGAAGCCCTCCGATAGAGCAGTCGCCTTCAGACGGTAATTCCCTGGACCCTGCCGGCATCCTTCGGTCGCGGAGCCGCCGAGCTGAGGACAAAGGGCCCGAAGCGGCGCGGCGAGGGGCGTGCGGGTAGGGGTGCGAGGGTGGAGGGGTGGAGGCCGCACGCGGGCTGACG
Source organism: Stenchaetothrips biformis (assembly GCA_030522485.1). Lineage (NCBI taxonomy): Eukaryota > Metazoa > Arthropoda > Insecta > Thysanoptera > Thripidae > Stenchaetothrips > Stenchaetothrips biformis. The sequence goes on along the minus strand of CM060093.1, from coordinate 10,718,416 downwards.
CGGGCTCAGGGCCGCCGGGTTGCCGGGCGCGGAAGCAGGCGGCGCTTGGCGCGCTGTGCCCCCGGCCACCGCAACGCACCGACACCCCGCCGCCTGGCCTGGCCGCCACCGCTGCAGCAGCCCGCGGATCAATACCCCCACCCACGGCTAGGCCACCACCCGGCCTGGGCCCCGGCACGTGGATACGAGAGAAAACAACCCCTTAAATCACCTCCCCTCCCAAGCGCCCCGACTGCCTCGCCGCTTCCGGGCCTCCCCTCCATGCGCACCCCGGCCGCTCTGCGCCACTAGAGCGCGAGCACAGCGCCGCCCGCGCCGCCAGCCCCACTGAACTAGTTGCTTTACCCCTCTCCTCCGCTCCCGCTCCCTCCCCTCCCGCCATGCCCTTGCCGGGCTTGCCGGCGAGGGCTGCGAAGGCGTCCTCCACTCCGCGGCCGGGGCCGGCCGACTCCGACTCAATCTACTGGGGGAAGGGGTGCGGCGCGTCACGGCACGGCGCCGCTTCTTCCGGGTCCCAGGGGCGGGGGTGGCGGGGGTGGCGGGGGGCGAGGCGGCATTCCTTGGCCACGCCGCAGCCGAACGGCGAGACAAAGGGCTGGCGAGGCGAGGCTGGCGGCGCTACAGGAGACAGACGCGAGGAGGCAGCACCGTCGCTCTGCCTCTCTCGCACCCACGGCTGGCCTATCAGAGCGGGAGGGTCGCCAGTTCGAATACTGACCCAGTTCTGTGCTGGGCAAGAGCGGGCAGAGATACATCGTGTTTGTGTAAACAAAGCTTCCCCCGATTCGATTGCCAGGGTCGCCATGGGACTGGGTGGCGCCGCGACCGGCGAGACGAAAGTGAGTCCCCACCCCCCGAGTCCTTCCAGAGGCAGAGTCTTTTGTCCAGGCCGGCCGAGCAGCGCGCCGCCAGGACACCGCCAGGACACCGCAGGGCCCGGCGCGCCGCCGCGGAAGCTCTCCAAGGAGGAGACAAAGAAGGTGGCCGAAAGGGCGCAAATGAATGCAGCCTCCCGGTAGCACCGCGTCCTGAGGGGCGGCAGGGCGCTGCGTCTCTTCGACAAAGGGCACGCCGGGGGACTGGACGGGGGGGGGGAGGGGGGACGCCGGCGACGTGACGACGGCCAACGAAGTCACTCAACAAACGCCCCGCGCCACCGCTCTGGAGGGGCTCCGGTCAAAGGTTACGGTTCGGACACGCGTCCCACATGACCGCTACCCTGCAATGATAGCCGCTGCCCTGATCGGCATGGCAGAGTGGGGCGTGTGGGCCGAGAGGACCAGGCCGGGGGCCCCGCGGGGGGTAGCCGCAAAGGGTGCAGGCTCGCAGGGGGAGGGCGGCGGCGGGGCACGGTGGGGGAGAACCGCGCGTGGCTGCTCGGGGGGTGGCACCGGCCGGCGACCGAACGACCCGGCACGAGTAGGGGCCGACATCCAAGGAGGGGATGGGGGGCGGCACAACATGAGGCAGTGGGGCTCGGGCAGGGCGGCCGCCGGGCACAGGTTGACCTAGTTTACGCGGGGAGAGAGGGAGTGGGGCCCGCGGGGGTGCAGGACGGGGCGGACCATAGGACAGACACGAGGCGCTAAGCTGGCCTCTCCTTCTCCTGGATCCGCTCGCACCCCGTCGGAGCCCCATCCACGGACCACCCGGGAGGGACAGCATGCACACGGCAGGCTGGGCTGGACGGACGAACGGACGGACGGATGGGGCTGGCTCTGGCAGCCTCGCCCCGTTAAGCATTCGACCGAGCGAGCATTTCCTTGGCCCTCCCCTAGCGAGCGAGCGGCGCCCCAACCCGTCTCGCTGGCGCTCGCGGCGCGTCGCAGCGCCTCGTCAAAACAACAAAACCCAATGAGCATTAACGACAGTTTCGCAGCCATGGGCCTTGCGCCTTGCGCTGCCGCCGCGCTGGAACTACTCCAACTTGTGTGTATAAACTGTCGGCTAAGTGCGATAGCCCCTAATGGCTTCCGAGACGGCCGCGCCTCGCCCCGCCTCGCCCCGCCTCCTCGTCGCCGCAATACCGTCAATTATGAAGCCGCACTGGCCGCGGCCAAGCGGTCAAATAAAAAAAATATATTAAAAATTCTGCGAAAGATGGCCGAGTGTTCCAGCGTAATGAAAGCGACGTCGCAGCGGGGCGGGTCGCTTCCGGCGGAAGGCAGCTTCCTACTGCAGACGAAGCCAGTTCGGACCGCGAGGCCGGACCTCCACTTATCAGCGCAGCAGCGGAAAGGAAAAATGGGAAAATGGCTGCAAGTCTAATTTCACTGGGCGCGCTATCGCCGTCTCCATTACACTGCTGGGCGCCGCGGCCACGCCCCGCCGCGCCCCGCCACGCCCCGCCAGAGAGGATGTCTCCGCCGTCCTGTCCCTTCCCCACTTCGTCCTGGGGGGGCCCGCGGCCCCCGCGCGGCCCCGCCGGCGGCCCCACGCGCGCACCGCCTCAAAGTAGGTCGTCCCCGTGGCAGCGAGCGGGGCTCGCTCCAGGCTGTGAGGGAGCGAAACTAGGTCAATGGGGTCCGCAGCTGCCGCCGCTGCAGCTACCGCCGCCGCCGCAGCTGCCCCCCCCCCTCCCCACCTGGCGCAGGCCCAGCCCCGTCGACACGTGCACACTGACGACCCCGACCTCCGCGGCCGGGCCGGGGGTCGGGCTGCCGGGGCTGCAGGGGGTGGCGGCAGTGGTCGTTACTGTCCGGCAAGCTCGGCCGGCCTTTGTGCCGCTGCCTCGCTGCCGCTTCCACTCCCTCTCGCTGTTTGCCTTCGACTGCTCTCTACTACCCCTCACTCCACTCCAGGAGCTCCGAGCCCTCACAACGTGGGTGGAGGGCTTCTAGACGGCGCATACGTGCTGCTGCCTGTGCACTCGATAGCTCGGCCTGAGTGCGCCGCTGCGCCGCACTGCCGCCGCACCTCGCTGCCTCCGCCAGCAGCGCACAGTGGAACAGTCAGAAGACCGTGGAGGTGGCCAAAATTCTAGACGCGTTTTGAGCTCCAGAGTCGCTGAATGGGACTCGAATCGAACGTGTGACCCCACCAAAGGATTGCTCTCCAAACGAGGAATCCATTGGTGCGGTCACACGTTCGATTCGAGTCCCATTTAGCGACTCTGGAGCGGGAGCGACCAAAACGTGTCCGGGATTTTGGCCGCGCCTCAACGGTCTTCTGACCCACTGTGCAGCGGCCTCGAGCGGCCTGGGCAGGTCAACAAGGCGCTGCAGGGATCGTGGAAGCGGCGAGTTCAAGACTCAAGGCTCCTTCAAGCATGAGCCTCCCGCTGTATTACTCAGTAGGTTGAGGAGCACACTGGCGCGAAAACAAACGCGCACCCCCCTGGCCTGGGCTTGACCCGCCGCACGGACAGTGCTCCGTCGCTCCCTCTCCGTCCCACTGCAGCCTCGTGAGAGCGAGAGAGGCAGAAACCGCAATGCGGAGGCAGCCTTACCCCACCGGGCCTGATAATGATGACACACGTCCACTAAAAGAGGGCGTGCTTCCAATTCCAGTAATTGCTTGTTTGTTTGGCGTGTGCGGCACGGCGCTGTCGCAGCGCGGCACGGCACGCCACGGAAGAGGCGGCCGTGATTTACACTTCGTTTGCATCATCGCCGCCAGCGCGCTCGGCCATCCCCCGGCAGGGCGCGGCGCGCTCTCAAAGCCCAAATCCCGCACAAAAGCAATCGCGCAAAGCACAACCAGTCGCGCCAGCCATGATCAATCACATCGCTGCATTGGCTTTTTATTGTGAAACTTTCAGAGTGGCCGATTCCGATTCAGCAAAGGTCCGGATTCGCGCTTCCAGCCGATTCCTTCGTTATTTCGCTTCCCGAAATTCCAGTCGAAATCCGTCGAAATCCCCCAACGTTTCGCGGGCTTCTGGATTAAAAAGACATCCACGCCGCAGAGTCGCCGGCTGGCCGCTGAGCCCTGCGAGAGGCTAGCCAGGCTGGCTGGGCCGATCTGCACGCCTGGCGTATTTCATTTGTTCCGGCGCGCTGTGCTGGCGCGGCCATCCGGGCCGTCCGGGACTAAGCCGACGGCTGGAAGCCCTCCCCTCCCAACGCCCCGATGCCCCCGGCGTCGTAAAGACCGCCACGAATATCAACGCAGCGCTCAAAGCCGAGCCATTCCGACGCGCTGTCTCGCTCCGCCCCTGCTGGGCGCCCCGTGAGAGCGAGAGAGACAGACAGCGCAGCCCCTGCGGCACGGCCCGTGGGTGCGAGAGAGACAGAGCGGCCGGCAGCGCCAATCAGCCGGGCCGCCGCCGCCGGCGAGGTCGTGGATAGGCAGCCCGGTGCGCAGCCCTGGCGCGCGGTCGGGTATCCGCTGCGGCTCAGGCGCTCGGCCCGAGCACGCCGTACGCCTCGGGGAACCACCGCTGTGGTGGGGGGCAGCGTCGAGCGCCTTTTGCAAATGGGACTCGACTTGGACACTTGAGGGTACCGTCGGATTGCCTTTCGAACGAGGAATCCCTTGGAACCATCCCGTGTTTGATTCGAGAGCGATTTAGTTGGCATTCTTGGAACGTTGCGTCCGCCTGCACTGGTATTCTGGTCCACTGTTGTTCGGCGTGGAAGTTTGAGGTGGACAGGAAGACGTGCTCCTTCCTGACTGTTAAGAGTTTTCCTGGTACTTCTCGGCGGCGCTCGCGTCCCGCCCTCCCGCCACCAAGGCCCGGCCCTTCTCCAGCAAGGGGTGGTGGTCCTGGCCCCAAACTGGAGCGCCCCCCCCCCCTCCTCCCCCCTCGTCCCCCTTTCCGGCCCTGTGGCGCACCGAACAGTGCCAGCTAGATCCAGTTTTCACACGCGCGTCCTCCGTCTGCAAAACAGCGCTTTGCAGCTCGAGCAACAGCCGGGGAACGTCAAACGACACCAGCACGCAGCGTCGTCGTCGTCGGCGACCTGTCTGAACCTGTCGGCGTCGTCCGGGTGGCGTGTGCGGCGAGGCGGACGCGGTCCCGCCGGGCCGCGCCGCCAGCCAAGCGCAAATGAATCAACCAGAGGCGTGTCTTCGGACTTGGGGCGCGCTAGCGTTGCTGGCGGCTAGTCCCGGCAGACCAATTACTGGTGGACAGCGCACCTCAGCGCGTGATACGCGCAGCAACGCGCCTCGCGACCCAGCGCCCCGCGACCAAGCGCCCCGCCCCGCGCCCCGCCGCCGCGGCGCTCCAGAACTGGGTCAGTGGGTCACAGAGCCGCACATGCCTGCCCCGGCCGGCCGGCCGAGGGGCCACCGGGGGAAGGGGGGTAGGGGGGGCCCACCCCGCGCCCCAGCAGCCCCACGACCCCTAAGCCGGGCTAGCCGGGCAGGGTGCCTCGGAGAAGCTGCAATAGGCCAGCGCTGTTTCGTCCTCGAAGTGCCTCGGGCAGGACCCCGGCAGGACCCCGGCAGGGCCCAGGACCCCACTTTGGAACCCTCTGAAGCGCTGAGGTGACCCGTCTCTCTCCTCTTCAAACATGGCGGGGCAGCGGAGCGTATCTGCCGAGCATCGCCGCGCAGTGAGACCTAACCCAATCGCAGGCAGCGATTCCGAACATCACTTTCCGTGGCGCTGTCTTTGAAGCGCTCGCTCACTCAAGAGAGACGCGGCGCTGAGCGGAATCGTTGACCCAGACTCGAAACGCACGCGGCACCAAGCGCGGCGCGCTGCGCCCGGCGGAGGTCAGCTCTGTCTGCCGCGGCATTCCATCGATGCGGGGATTCCCAGCGTAGCACCTAGCCACTGGGGTCACGACACGCACATTCCACTTCGGAACCTAACGAGGAAGTATTGCCTTGCTCAGTAATAACATAACAGAAACGTTTCTACCTGCACGCAGTTTTAAGTCCCCCCCCCCTTACGCGCGGGTTCGGAAACCAAGTCGTTTCGGGGGCGGCCGCCGCCACTTCCGCAAGTTGCCCCGGGGTTGGCCGGGCCATGGCTGCCTGCAGGGCTGGCTGCCTCAACGAGGGAGACAGCGAGCCGCGCCGTATTCCGGCAGGCCGCTCCTTTGACCGGATTGCGTGAGGGGGGCGGGCCGCAAAAAGGGGGCGGTGTCGCTTCGGGGGGCTCCTCCACACGGAAAGTGGGGCAAGGGGTCACAGCGCCCCCCTAGGGGAGCGGCCGAAGGGGGTGGGCCGAGGGGGGGGGGGGGAGGGGGGGGGAGTCTTGGAGCCGCGCGCACTGCGTCGTCGTCGCGTTGCTCGTTGCCGCGCGGCCCGCAATATTTGCACGCCGGTAACGCCGCAGATGAAAGCCCCGTGCTATTGCGTCTCCGGCGCCACAATATAAAAGCACTCGAGGCTGCCTGCCAGCTCCGCCTGTCCCGCCGAGCCGAGCCGGGCCGGGCCGCTGCGGGGGCGTGCGACGAGTATTTGCTTATCAGACTGCGCGGCGCCCGCGGCCGGGGCAGGGGGTGGTGGGGGCGCGGCGGCGCGCACTGGAGGTTACTGTCAGCCAGCCGGCGCGCCGCGCTCTAAACTCAAAGCACCGGCATGACGGCCACCGTGACGACGGCCGCCGGGAAGGGCGCAGGCAAATTTATACCGTTTATATACCGTTCTGACGGCCGAGACCTAGACCGTGTTCCAGGGCTGCTCGGCACGGCACGGCGCGACCCAGCTAATTTCCCGGACCGGTGCGTGCGGGTCGGTCATGAAGGTCACGAGCATGTCGAAGCAGAGTACCGTGACAGCACCTGCTCCCAGAGCGAAGGAAAAAAAAAGTGCAAAATAATTAAAAAGAGCGGGGCACTCTAGGTGCTGCAGCAGTCGTCCTGGCATTGCGGGCCCCGAGGCGCGGCCGATGCACACCTAGAGTCCGCGCGGCCGCCGAGGTCCGCAAGGTCATCGCAGCGCCGAAGCAATTAAACTGTTTGCGCGGATTGCAAGTACGTGGGGTGGCGTGGCGGCGCGGGCACTCACGCAGAGGTGCATCGCCACACAGAGCCAACGCGGAAAGAATGAAACAGGGATGCGCACCTCCCCCCCCCCCCTTACACACACACACACACGCACACACACAGCCTGGCCACCGGCAGCACCATTTCTGCGCGTGATCGCGTGCAGTGCAAAAGTTGCTTTTCATTCAAAATCGCCATCCGCCGTAGAGTGGCGGCCGGGCGGCGAACGAAACCGGGTGAAACTGCTGACAAAGGAAGGCCAGCCGAGTGGAAACTGGCGACTCATTGGCGTGGCCGGCGTGCGCGTCACGCCGCATCAAGCCGCTGGGCGTCACGGCCCGGCCGGCGGGGCGTGGACGCGGGCCGGCCGTGTGCCGCCGCCTCGTTAACAGATAACTTCATCCCCGTCGCCCCTTCACTTTGGAGAGACTCTCGCTCGGGGATGCTGAGACATCGACGACGCTCGTTTCAAGCCCGGGATATGGCAGTGGACACGCAAGCGAGTGGCCGCCCCGCCGCCCAAAAGCAAACGCGCACGGCAGGCAGCTTCCTCGCCGAATGAAGCGCGATGGCACCCCCGCCGGCCCGCCGCCTGCCCGCCGACGTGTGCAAACAAACACGGCGAGAAACGACGTCGATTCCGATCGGACACAGAAACGTCCACCTGCGCGTGACTTGCCGGGCGACGCACGCGGCTCTGACCTTACTCGTACTTCGCCGTCCGCGCCGACGTCGTCCAAGTCAACAACCTGCAGGGCTGCCCTGGATTGCCTGCACTCTACCAACTCCACCGCACGGCGCGGCGCAGGCCGGCCGCTACAGCGACGCGCGGCCACCGCCTGGCGGAGGTCAAAGAACCCGTCGTCCTGGTCGGGACGCCTGGGGACTCCTCTGGACATCGCGGGGCCGGGTACCGCCGCCAGGGCCTTGACGACGTGCTGCAGGCTGCAGCGTCATGTCGCCGTGGCCCTGGAAGCTGTCCGGTGCACATCGCGGCCCCGAAAGAGAGTCCCCCGGCCAGGATCAAGACCCCCGAGCCCGCCGTCGTCTGCCGCGGAGGAGCGGCACCAGCGCGGGGCGTGGCGGGGGCCGCGGGGGCCGCGGGGGCACGCCAAGGCGGCGCGGGAGCCGCTGAGGCTGAGGGGGGCTGAGGCCAGTGCCCTGGAGTGCATTCTCTTTTTATTCTTTCGAAATGCAGTCGCTGCAGTGGCTGCACTGTGCGCGATGCTGCCGGCCGGCCGTTGCGCTGCGAGAGGCCGCTGCTGCGTGACACCTCGGACGCCTCCCCGCCCCGCCCCGCCCCGCCCCGCCGCGGCCCGTGAACCCGTCCAGTTCCATGTTTTCCCGGGATCGCTAGAGGAGGCGAAGGCACGGCCTCGGCGGCTAGGCAGTGTGATTAGGCCGCGTTACACTGTTGACCGCGACGATCGCCACCATCGCAGCACTTCGCCAAGCACGGCGCCAGGGCCAGGGCAACCCCGGGGACCCGACGCCACCCGGGCTCCAAGCGTCCACGACGCCCCTGTCGACGACGCGCTCCTCCCCTCTCCTCCCGCCTCCCCGGCGACCAATGTAAACAGGCGGGGGTTGTGCAATTGTGCTTGCAACGCTCCCTGCCCTTCCTGGCGATCGTCTTTGTCTTTGGCAGGCTTCGCGGGGCGGGGCGGGGGCTGCTCGCATGCGCGTTGGCGTTGTTGGCGTGCACGCACCGGCCTCGGGGCGGCGACCCACGGACCCAACGCGTCACTGCCACCCGGTATGTAGCCGTAAACTCATCAAGGGCGTCGTCGCGGCGTCGCGACGCCCAGGTGACAATGGCCATAAAACGCCAAAACAGTCAACACGGTGACGCGGCGACGCGCGCGGGTTCAAACGCCCCTCGAGTCATACGTGTGTTTACATCCAGCCAGCACAGGAGCGGTGCGCGGATTTGCCAAGGTTCTCGTTTCGCGGAGAGGCTCGTCAACCAACGACTATCGTCAAACAAAGCCCGGATTGGCGTGACACGAGCAAACACACGACCTGGCCAAGCAGATGGAGGCCGTGGTGCTGTGGGCCGCTGCATGGGCCGCCCGCTCAGGCCAGCCTGCTCAGCCCGGCCGGCCGGCGTCGCTGGGTCGACGACCCGGCCACGCTCGATACGGGGGCCGTCCGTAAGGCAGCGCGGCGGCGCGGCACACACGTGTCAATGCCCCTGGCACGCCACGCCACGCCACGGTCAGGACGCAGGGCCGTCGTCGTGCCACGCCGCGGTGGAAGGGGAAGAAGACGCGTCCGACGGCGGGCCGCCGATGCACTCGGCGGCGCAGCGCTCACACCGCGCTCCGACCCGCCCCGCACGCGCCGGTCAAAACAAAGTCATTTATGTTTAGGGTAACCCGGGGCCTGCACTGCCAAGGCCGTCGCCAAGGCCTGCCTGCCCACCCCGGCGCGCCGGCCATCAACTCATGACGCAATTCGAGTCGACGCCGCGCCGCCACCACCACCGGAAGCGGCGACTGGGCCAAAGTTTGGGATTGGAAAGCCGCGGCCCGACGGCCGATGGCCACACAAAGGGCCAAACGGCCCGGACGGGCTGGGCCCAAGTTAGGCCGATTCGACTGTACTGAATACAGAGAGAGAGAGCGCTGCCGGCCAAACAAAGCTGCGCTGATAAGGCGGCTACATTTCGACACGACCGCTCCACGACCACCCCGTTCCGTTTCGCAAGGTGGAGGCCGTATTGCGCAACTCCAGCAGGGCGAGCAGGGTGGGCCGGGGTGGGCGGGGGCGGAGCGGCACTACGCAGTAACCCGGCCCGGGGCAGCGCGCAGCTACGCGCTGCGGGACGGCCCCGCGCGCCCCGCACCGGCACGCCGTGCGAGAGAGACGGAGCGAAAACAAACCGGCCGCGCCGTGGCGAGCCGCAGCCGGCCGGCGTCGCCCCCACCAAGCAGGCCAAACAGGCACGGCAGCAGGCACTTGCACCCGCACACAGGGGGGGAGGGGAGGGGGACGAGGAGCGGCGGAGGAGAAGGAAGACTGCAAGTGGAGGGCGGGGCGGGGCGGGGCCGTCGCTCCAGGGCCGAAGAAGCAGCAGGGCAGGACGTCGACCAGCAGGACACACCAGCGCGCCGTCGGGACGCCGTCAAGCCGCGTCCAGGAGCAACTTGCATTTGCATGGCGGCACCATTAGGCCAGCGCAAGCAGGGCAAGCAGGGCAAAAGCGCAGCCAGGCGCCGCGTCGTTCATCTTCATCGCCGGCGGCTTAGCGTCGCCGACGAGCAGAGGCCACCAGCAACACACGCGTCAGCGCGGCGCGGCCCTTTCCCCGTCTTGGTGGGTCCCTTTCCTTGGACCGTTCGGCTGGAGCGAGCGCACGATCGCCCCGCCCCGCCCCGCCTCGCCCCGCCACCCACCGACCGACGGTCCGACCTCATCGGGCTAACATCCGGAGAAGAGCCGTCCGACCCGTCTTGCATGACCACTGGCAGCGCCGCCGCCGTCCCCCGCCCGTCCGTCTCGAGTGTCAGGGAGTATTGATTGCAAGAAGCACCCTTCGTTGCAATCCCCCAAAGGACCGTGCCGGCCGCGCGCCCTGCAGCAGTCGTCCCCGTCGCTCTATTTCTCTCGCACTCCTACGGGACGCCCCAAGAGTGCGAGAGAGACAGAGCGACGAACCCTTCGGAATGAGTCGGCAGGGCGCCCACAGGAAGGCGTCGGGGAACACGACGCGGCAGGCGAATGCAAAAAAAGGAGGGAGAAGGGCCTCTGCGCTGCAAAGGCGTCATGAATAGGTGCAGACGACTTGCAGCTTGCAGAGCAGGCAACGACAGACGGGCACAAAGAGGCCATCAGGAAAGTGGGGCCGGAACGGTGCCGTTACATCGCGGAATCAAAGCGCGCGCCTCTGTCTGAGTTGAGCCAGCGACGTCGGCCACCCCTCGGCAATCACAGCAGCGCCTTGCCGTCGGCTCGCCACCCCCGCCGTAAAATCAAGACGTCTGGCTCCCCCGTCGCGACTACTTATCGGCCCGCCGGCCGGCCTGCCGCCCCTGCCGACGTCATGCAGCGATCCGCACACTGGACGGATTCCCCTGCCACCGGCAATACGCCTCGGAGTCGCGGGCGAGCCGAGCCGAGCCGTCCCGGCCGGCTGCGAGATTACGCGAAATGGGGCGGAGCAGGCGGTCTAGTCGTAACGGGACGCGCGGCGCAACGCAGCGCGCAGGCAAATGCAAGCCGAACCGGTCTCAGGCACCGCAGTCTAGACGGGGAAACAAAAACGCACCTCGGCCGGCGTCGTCGGCAGCACGGCGACGAGCGCACTCACCTGCGAAACAACAAGAAAACACGTCAGCAATGTCGAAGTGTGTTGCGTTCGGCGCGCGGTGCACGACGCCGCCATCGTGGTCGCGGGCCTCGCCGCGCGCCGCGCGCTGTCGTCATGGCGACGACGGCGACCGGGCGTCATCGCACAGGTGCACGTCGGCGCGACAAACGCCGGCCGGCCGGCCGTGGAATGCAGCAGTTGGATTCCGTCCAGAAGCTCGCCGTCGCCGTACAGCACCCGTTCCAACCGAGAATGCGCCGACAGGGCGGGGCCGCGGGGGCCCTGCATGGCGTGCGGGCCCGACCCTTTGAGCCCCTGGTAGATAAAGTCCCCCGCCATGCGTGCGACACGCCCCGCCCCGCCGCGTGCACTTAGCGCCGTTTCATTCTTTTGTTTCCCTCCGCCGGCGGCAGTGCGGGGCGCGGCCATCAGATATGCGCGAATATGTGCGCACCGGGGCGGGGCGGGGCGGGGCGGGGCGGGGCAGGGCGGGGCAGGGCGGGGCGGGGCGGGGCGGGGCGCCGCCGCTGTCACGGCCACAGTTTCCCCCGTTTTCCCATCGTGCGCAGGCACTCACGCCCGGTGGCGCATCGCTTCGCCTCGCGCTGCCGCCGGTTCGATGGTTCGATCTCGACAAGACAGCAGCGCGCCTCTCCCCTCCCCAGAGAGTCACGCCCCCTGTGACACACATTGTGACAGGAAACGCGACACAATGTGACGCAGCGACGCGGCGTGGCGGCCCGCCGTGTGATTGCATCAAGCGTCGCGGTGCAGCTTCACGACCGCCAGCAGCATGCTGGTTGCTTTCCCGAAGCAGCAGGAGGCCATGGCCGATGGCTGCCGCTGCACTGGGGGACTTGCATTGGCCCATCGCTTGGGGACGGCACCGTCATGAAAAGCAAAAGCCTGGTCGCGCCAGCAGTGTACCAGCAGCGCCCCTCGCCGAAGGGAAGGACAGCGCGTCGCGGAGAGCAAGGCCGCGGCGCCCAGCTCTGCGCTTCGCCTTTGTGCGTCCACGACGTGCCGCTCGCCCACGCGCGCCGCTCCACAAGCACTCCGCGTCAACTCCGATCACTCCGAGTCACTCCGAATCACTATGTGTCACTCCAAGTCACTCCGACTCACTCCGTGTCACTCCGACTCACTCCGTGTCACTCCGAGTCACTCCGCGTGCATCGCATGCCGAAGTGCTTCCGGGAGAACCTTCCGTACAAATCTCATCGCGTCCATGGTTTTTGTGTGCAGGGTGTGGTGCGAGAGCGAGATGCCGAGCCGCTCCATCACGCGGAGGACGTGGGGGACGTTCTAGAGGACGTCGCCGGCAAGCCAGAGGAGCGTCCGGCGTGCTGCAGTTTGGCGGGCGGGCCACGGGTGGGGCGGGGTGGGGCGGGGCGGGGCGTCAGCTCGCGGTGCCGGCCAAGGTCTGTGTTGCTAACACTAACTAGGAGCGCGGCGCGGCCAGGCAACAGTGCACCGCCAACATGCGAGACCTTGAGTGCTCGCGGCGGCGTGGCCGAGCTAGGCCCCACTACTCCAAATGACAAAGGCCTGCCCCCCCCCCCACCCGCCTGCCCCCCACCCGCCCCCGCGACACCGCGGCGCGTGCAGCCAGGGCGGGGCCCCAGTTACGTAACACATGTGCAGCAGCGAGCGGGGCGTTCTGCAGCCCGAGCCCCAGAGTCGGCGCAGCCAGTCGGCCGGGTGCATGTGTGCATTCTATCATGTACAGTCCGCCCGGGCCGGCCGGCTCGCCAGCGGCTTGCCGGCGTTGGCGAGGGCGTTGGCGGCGGCCCGGCTGGCAGGCTGTCTCGTGACGTCGCGTCGCCGATAAGGCGATACGGCCCCGTCACGGCGCCCCGTCACGGCGTCACCGTCACGAGGCCCGCGCACGCGTCACGACCGCGCTCGCGCGTGATCACGTTTCGCGCGCGCCATTGGCCGTTTCGGTTCACACATGGAACCTTGGTGGAAACTGCGACCGCGGCGGCGGGCGGCGCGCGGTACGCGGCCGATCACGCCATTTCGAGCGGAACTTGGAGCTTGGCGCGCGGCCCCGACAGCCAGCCAGGCCGGCAGGCCGGCAGCGCGGCGCGGAAGCGCAGGGCAAAAATAGCAGTCCAGGCGCAGCAAACGGGCGTGCGGCACGCCAGGTCGGGCAAGGCGCCGGCCACGCCACTGGATTATCGGCGCACGGTCGCGTCATTTATTTATTTATTCCCGGAAACCGTGCGCGCCGAGCTTCCAGGGCGACGCCGTCCACCGCCGCCGTCGTGGTCGTGATCGTCATCAACGGGAGCCTCGACTCGGGCCGCCCAATCTCTAATATGCACGTTCAATTACGTCCGCTCCCCTTCCGCTCTATAATTACGCGTCACACGGATACACAGCACGCGCACACACACACACACACACACAAACACACACACACACACACACACAGAGGCACGGTGAGGCGCGCTGACCAGGGAGGGCTGCAGCATAGCGCCCTTCTTGCAAGTCGGAAGGTCATGCCCGAGGGGGGCCGAAGGGGGCGCGGCAATAAGAAGGGGGCAGGGGGGGGGAAGAGGGGGGCAAGAGCATCAAGTGCACCAAGGCAGACCCAAGGTCACCCTGCCACGCCGCCGCGCCCCGCCTCGCCCGCACGGCGGCACGTGTTGGCCGGGTCGATATTTGAGGATGCACATAGAGGGGGAGGGGGCGGGAGGGGGCAAGTGGGTACGAGGAAGCCGGCCGGCAGCAAAGGAGTGCATGGACAGGGAAGGGGGGCCGGACCGCAGGAAGACCCCCCCCCCCCCCAACACTTCCGCTTCGCGCCAAGGATTCTGTCGGGCCGCGCTCCAAGTTCTTCCCTCAGCGAATGCACAGAACGTCTGTCGAGAAGTCAAACAGACTCGACTCTTGGCCTACACGCGGGAAGCGAGCGGCGCACAAAAGTCGAAGCTGCTGCTCTCCGCTCCTTCATCAAGACCGCCTTTCACGGCGGCCGCCCCTCCAAGCTCCACGTGCACGCCCTCATCCCCGAGGCGGCCGAGCCCTGGCGGCCCGTGGGGCAGGGCCCCACAAGGCGGGGCGGCGCTGCTTTGACCCAGTTCCCGCGGCGGGGCGGAGGGCGGGGGATGCTGCCGCGGCCATGGGGGCCGCCATGGGGGCCGCCATGGGCCACCACCGCGCAGGCCCACTCTGTCCCTCTCGCACTCTGGCGCGCCGGCCAGTGCGAGGCAGACAGAGCGACTGTCCGCGCGCTGCCCGATCGTGTTGCCATGCTCTCCGCCCTCGTTTCCGCCCGGCTGACACTGCAAGCGGGGCTGCGGCTGCGCGTCACCCCGTCAGAGTGCGCGCTCAGCCGCCGCGTCAACGCCGACGTGGGCCTGCCTGCCTGCCTGCCTGCCCGCCGGCAGACAAGTCAGCGAATCACGACCGCGGCGAGGCAAGCAGGCAGCCACAATGGGGGTGTCTGCAGCGGGGAGAGGCGGGGGCGCTGGAGTGGCTGCCCGCGGGCGTGTCGGGGTCGGGGTGTGCATGGACCTCTGTATGGCGCCTAACGAGGATTCAGTCCGTGGACGCGCGGATGCACGGCAAAGGGCCCAAATGGAGTCACTCCCAACGACAGGGCGGGCCGGCCGCGCCGCGCAACAGGAACGAAAAGCATCTATTGTGCCAAACGGCCGGCCGGCCGCCCACCGCCAGCTCACCGCCCGCTGACCGGGGACACATCCGTATTGACATTCCCACATGGCAAATAAAAAGGCTAAGCGATCACCCTGTCGAGCTCTGTCTCTGTCGCACTCACGGGGTGTTCGGATCTGAGGGAGACAGAGCGACGACACCGCTGCATCTGTCTGTGACTGCGTGTACCGTCGCGCCGTTTCCTTCCCCCCTCCCCACAGTGTACATCCTGAGACGGCAGGGAGGTTACTTTCGACGGCTGTCCGCACTGAATCGAAATGAGTCACAGCGACCATCGCGCCATCCGGCAGGGCGTGGCCGCCAGCCGCACTAAGCTCCAGTGGCAGTCAGACCATTGTTTTCAAAATCAGTCTTTAGTCGACCGGCAATCACAGCACAAAGGAAAAAAAAGTCTGAAAATATATGAACTTAGAATAAGCGTCTGCAGCAGATTAATATTCAGTAATAACTGTGCCCTGATGTCATCTAATGACTGTACACCTATTCAAGGTGTGGCATCGTAACCTGCACTGAAGATAAATTATCCTAAAATAACAATACTATACTCATCGTATTTTAGATTGTTTTAAAATAAAGGTTTTGTTAAATAGTTGTGACCGCACTGATGTGTTTATTTAATTGCGATGGAAAGTTTTGAAGACAGATTCTTTATGTTCGGTCTTGAGAATGATATTGAGGAAAAGTTGATTGAACGGTCAAAACCAAGGCATGTATGTGGTTGCAAAGTTCAAACAAAATTACGTTCTACTATAGAGAAGTTTGTATTTGAAATAAAAAAATATTGGGTTTATTTTGGGGCGTAAAAAAATTCACAGAACCAGACCGTTCTAACAGTTTTCAAGGCACTCACTGAATACAATCCAGGGCAAACACTTAGATTAAGTTGAAAGTCGGCACTAGCAATCAAGACACACTCACCTTTCTCTTTTAGGTCTAAAGACAATGTGGCAAAACCGGCAAACATAACCACCAAATCCCTTACCCACACACACACTATACCTCGCCATTGCTAAGGATTCATTAATTTAAGTCTACGCACCAGTAGGATCATGACTTGCAACGTTTTGGCCTCAACCTAAATAGACACTTTACGTCACGATGTAAGAGCATATTGCTTATTGTGTCCAACAACCATAGAAACCCTTAACCTCTTGAACACTGAGCGCGCGCGTACACACGTTTTTCATCCACAAAACGAGGCACAGTATGCCAAACAAAAACACGTAAAGTCAACGCAATCACGCCTAAGTTCCTGTCAAGTGTCATAAACACAACTAAACAGAGAAACACGGCGACTACTTCGAGATTTCTCATGTATCTCTCTCAAATCTCGAACAGCTTTTGTGTCATCCCGAAATGCAGCGTTCGTTTCGAGCAGTTGGCAGCGCCGGCTGCTAGATCGCGCGCCAAAACCAAAGCCTCCGAATCGCGTGAGTCGCTCTGTCTTTCTCGCACTGTCGGGGCGGGGCCTAGGGGGAGAGGGAGGGGGAGAGAGAGAGAGAGAGAGAGAGAGAGAGAGAGAGAGAGAGAGAGAGAGAGAGAGAGAGAGAGAGAGAGAGAGAGAGAGAGAGAGAGAGAGAGAGAGAGAGAGAGAGCGCTCGTGACGCCAACCGGCTTGATAATGAGCCGCCACAAATACTCGCGTGCGAAAGGGTCGGGCGCGTGATCGACTGTCAATTGGCGGCCAATCGGCCAGTCGCGCCATAAGCCGCTGATGGCTGGACACCAGCGAGATTGCCAATCAAAGTCCACATTTCCTGTCGGAACACGCACGCATACACACACTTGCGCCTTCGCGCCAGAAATAAATAGCGCGCGGGAATCCAGCGGACGCACCTTTGATGAGACTGCTGCGCCGATTGAGTTAAGCTTCCGGCGGGGTGGGGCGGGGCGCACAGTGGGCCAGAAGACCGGCGCAGGCGGACAAAACTCTGGCGGCGTTTTCAACTCCAGAGGCGCTAAATAGGACTCGAACCGAACGTGTGACCCCATCAATGGATTCCTCGTTCAGACAGCAATCCATTGGTGGGGTCACACGTTAATTAGAGTCCCGACTCTGGAGCTCAAAACGCGTCTATAATTTTGTCCGCCTGCGCCGGTCTTCTGGCCCACTGCGGGGCGGGGTGGCGCCCCATTCGGCCCTCTAATTGCTGAGGGGGCAGCGTGCAGCACGAGCCGCACCGGGGGCCCTCCGAGGGGCCCTCCGAGGGGCCCATCGAGGCACGTCCGAGGCCACCCCTAGCTTATTACTTCCAGACTTCCGGGACGGCAACGCACCATTCCGGGACTGGCGTTCGCTCACAGGCGGAAAGGTGAACCGTGATCCTTTCAGGCTAGTCAGCAAAAACGGTTAGGTTACCATTTTGCTACGGTTAGGTTAGGTCACAATTTTGGTTCGTGGTTCGGCGAAGGGAGTGCCGGCCGGCCCCCGCACGCCGCCGCGTGTTGGCACACACGCAAGTGGTGTTCGGCCCACGTCGCGTGACGCGGCGGCCCGTGGCGCGCCGTGACGTGGCGTGACAGCGCCGTAACGGCCGCACTCGGCGTTTTCATTTTCTTTCCGGTCTTGTCGATATCGGCGCGGGGGATACAGTGGTGTGGGCGGCCGAAAGCAGCCCGAAAGCGATCGACATTGCATTGGAGCAGCCTCCGCCGATAGGGGCTGGCGCGGGGTGGGGGGGGGGCGAGAGGGAGGAAGCCAAACTGCCCCGGTTTCCACGCGCGGGGGAAGGCAGTGGGTCAGAAGACCGTTGAGGCTGTCAAAATCCCGGACACGTTTTGAGCTCCAGAGTCGCTAAATGAGACTCGAATCGAACGAACGTGTGACCCCACCAATGGATTCCTCGTTTGGAGAGCAATCCATTGATGGGGTCACACGTTCGATTCGAGTCCCATTCAGCGACTCTGGAGCTCAAAACGCGTCTAGAATTTTGGCCGTCCAACGGTCTTTTGACCCACTGTGCGCTGCCTCGTCGTGTCTGCCAATCCAGCGGCCCCGCGATGCCGCCGTGTCGCTTCGCCTACTGCCTCGCACGGCAAGCGGGGCGACGGAGACCGATGGCATGCACGACCACGACGACAAGCAGAGGACCGTGTCACTGTCCCGAGCGTGCCGTCGTGCAGCCCACCGAGGAGAGAAATAACAAGAGAACCCGGCGGGGGGCGCCGCACCGCCGCATCCGCCTCATCACCATATTCACATCCACATTGGCATTGGGACATGCCAGCAGCGACGCAGCGACCCGGACGGAAGGGAACACGCTCCGGCCCGCGCCCCTTCCCCGACCGGCCGGGGCCCGCGGCCACCAAACCTACATACCGCCTGCACAATAGCGGGGTACTGTACACGCCCGTATCGTCGGTAATTGTGCACAAATTATCCCGCGCGCGGACGGCATAGGGCTGCCGACCGCCTCCTCGGCCCGCTTCGGCCACCAGTGCCTAGAGTCCTTAAGCTGTTAAGCTTAAGGACTCTACCAGTGCCCGCCACACAGGCTGTGGTGACACCCGTGTCACGGACGAAGCGAAAACGTGAAAACGCTGAGGGATTCCATCGCACTCATTACCCTCGGCGTACTGCTGGTAATAGACTCGGGCGCCCCGCCCAGTGGGAGGGGGGAAACGTGATTGCTTTCTTCGTTTGTCCCAATGGTCACTAATAACCGGAAGGGGGGGGGAGGGGGAGGGGGGGGCGCAGCGCAACACAAACGCGAGGTGGGGCCGGCCGGTGACGGAGCCTCTGCCGAGAGGGGAGCGGAGAAGAGAAGTAGAGCGAGAAGTCAGTGGCAGCGGCGGCCGTGTGACCACTGTTTGACAGCCACAGTGTGACAGCCCCCGCAGGACCTGCGCTGCAACCCATCTGCCGCGCTTTCCTCGCACACCTCGGGGGTGACACGGTTCCGTGCGACATGCCCACGCGAGGTCCGGCCATTCAAACTCGGACGCACCAAAGCTGTGTCTTTTTGTGAGGTTACGTTACGGACTCTCCCCGAGCGAGACTGCGGGCACGGCGGGGCCAGCGGGGTGCGGGGGGCCTGGGGAGCGCAGACGAGTCTATCCGTCCGGGGGGCAGGCGGAAAGGCGGACAGGCGGACAGACGGACAGACGGACGTATGATAAGGCCAGATGCCGCTGCAGCGCGGCAACCCACGGCTGGAAGCGAAGCCGACACCTGCACCTTGGCCCGCCCCGCCCCGCCCCGCCACCGTCAGTGAGGGTCAACGACTCGCTCCACTCCGCGGTGGCGAGCGAGATGGGCCGCCGGCCGGCCGCGGGGACTCACGCGTCACAGTGGCGTTGCACCGCGTTGCGTTGCTGCCACGACTCCTGTCGTCGCTCTCTCTCCCACCACCCCAGTGCGAGGCTGCGAGGCGCTGCGAGGCTCTCGGTGCACGACGCACGCACAGCTGTTCGTCTGCTCCCTACCTGGCCGACGACCAGACCCTCCCCGCCACACCCCCGCGTCTCAACCATGGTCTCGACACTCCCCCTCCGTCTGGCCGTCTGTCTAGAACTGGAGCCATGGAGCCTCAGCCCCGCCCGGCACAGCCCGGCCGCTGCAGCCGTCAAAACAATCCGGGGCCATTCCAGCCAAACACGCGACTTGGCAACGCGGTGGCGGGCCTCGGCCGCCACAGCCCACAGCCTCCAGCGACGGCCAGCAGGGGGAGCGAGTGAGAAATAGGATAAATAGGGGGGCGAGACGGGGATGGTGGCCGTCTGGACCGGCAGGTAGGCCGCCGCGCCGCCTCGACCTCGTCGAGGCCGTCTTACACTACGGACTCCACGCGTCCCCAGTCCGGTGGCTCCTCGGTGGCGGCCCGATGTAGACTAGACCAATCCCCTAAATGAGCGATGCAGCGCCCGGCCCACGTCTCTGTTTGCGGCCAAAACTTGGTGGCCAAAACGAGCGCGTGTCGTCCGCCCGCAGCGTCGCGCATCTCACGGAATCACAAAACCACCCCGACATCGCAGCGCAGCTGGGCGGGCTCGCTGTGTGCACACGCACACTGGGCGACGGATCGCACAAAGGCCCCATGACGTCATGTCTCTTTTTTTACGACTTTCTTGCGTCACCGACTTGCAAGGGGAGCCACAAAGTAGTACGTGTTACACTAAGTGTGTTATACGCGTCTCGGGCGAGCTGGCGCGTGAATGTGTGTGAGAGTGAGTGAGTGAGTGAGTGAGTGAGTGAGTGAGTGAGTGAGTGAGTGAGTGAGTGAGAGAGAGAGAGAGAGAGAGAGAGAGAGAGAGAGAGAGAGAGAGAGAGAGAGAGAGAGAGAGAGAGAGAGAGAGAGGCGCCCTGGCAGCACACCACCCCGTCGGGCCGCCACCCCCGCCTCCCCGAGATGAGACGAAGTGGCCCCTTTGGACAGGAAGCCGGAAGTGGCTGACCCTCAGTCTGGCCGAAACATTTCCCCGGGTTCCGTTGTTCGCGTGAGGCGAGGAGGGGGCCGCACAGTGGGCCGTACGACAAGAAACGGAAGCAAACCGCGGCCGACTCGGCGGTGTGGCCGCCCGCTCTGCGCGCCACCTAGCGGCAGGTGCGGCAGGCCGACCGGCCCGGAAACGGAAGCCCCGGCAGGCATTTCCATAAAGTAGCGGCATTCGGAAATGAAAAAGACGCGCGCGCGCGCACGTTTGCGCGTGTATGAGAGAGAGAGAGTGTTTCAATGTGTGCCCGAGCTCGCGATTTAAATTGCCCCAATGCGGCCACGCGGGCGCGCGGCGGGCACGCTGTGCTTCAAGAAGATGCCTAGGGGTTCCCGGTTTCCCTATGCCCGCCAAATGGAGGCAGGCGGCGCTCCCCGCGCATCAGGCGTCGCGCAACCGAGATGCGGGGACGCGGAGGGGCTCGGTTATGTTTACGACCCCTAAGTATACACATAGGTATCATGTCATTCCAGGACGCTCTAATGCGACCGCCTGGCTCATTTTCTTGTTCCTCTCGTCACGCGGGGGCTCCGTCAGTGCGTGTATGTGTGCGTTTGTGTGTGTGTGTGTGTGTGAACATTATCGTGTGGTTCCACTGCTTGGTTCACAGATGCGGCTGTTTCTAGCTGAGCAGAAAAAGAGGCCTGTGGTGCACATATGCGTAGCGGCAGCAGCTGAGTGCATGCGTGAGAGAGGGAGAGAGATTGAGAGAAAGAGAGAGAGAGAGAGAGAGAGAGAGAGAGAGAGAGAGAGAGAGAGAGAGAGAGAGAGAGAGAGAGAGAGAGAGAGAGAGAGAGAGAGAGAGAGAGAGAGAGAGAGAGAGAGAGAGAGAGAGAGAGAGAGAGAGAGAGAGAGAGAGAGAGAGAGAGAGAGAGAGTGTCTGTCTGCCTGTGTGTGTGCGAGCGTCCGCTTATCAATTGCTGCGTCAGTCTCAAAACTGAAGTGACACATTCTTCTGACAACCGCGCTCGAGCCGATTGAGCTGACGCGCTGACGTCGGCTGACGTCACCCCCACACGGAGTGGCGGCGGACGGGCGGCGCGGCGCAGCGACGGTGGGTGGGCGCGCGGCGACGACGCGACGGCGTTGCGTCATCCAAACTGAACTCACCTTTTTCTTCTTGGGTATGTCTTCAAAGTGGTCTATGACGATGCCCTCGTCGGTGGTGCCCTGCGCCCAGTAGCAGGAGCCGGGCTCGGACAGGGGCGGCGACGGCGTCCCCGACCGCCACGAACAGGCGTCCGAGGACGGCGATGGGGACAGCCTCTCGGACCAGGACACGCCTGCGAACAACAAACAACAACAACATGAGTCTCTGGAGCAGGGCAGCCCCGGGGGGGAATGGCTGAAGGGCTTCAAGCGCATGCTCTTCAAGTGCACCACGAGGGCACGAACATGGAGATGCTGCGAGATACGCGCGGCCGACCCTCCAACACGCACGCCCTGATAAGCTCGGTGGTTCCCGACGACACCATACCCTCGCCGTCGACCTGCCGCACGTCCTGGTGGACGGATCCACCATGGATCCACGGCGTCGTCGGGTGCCGGGGCCTAATTCGTCCGCCACATTATAAATATAGCAGGTTGCAGCCTCTCTCTCGCACTCGTGGGCTAAAGGGGTGCGCGAGCAGACGACTACAGCTGGGGGCTCGGCGTGACGGCGGCCTTAGCGCCCCTTGCGGTCCTTGCGGTAGGCCCTGGGCCTTGCCATGGGCCGAGCCGGGGCTGGCGGCACACACGCACACGGCCGATTCGGGCGTATCGCATCGATCGCACGCCGCGCTAAGTCACAAAGCGGCCGAAACGGAGTGGACAGAGCGATCGCCGGTCGCACCAACGGACAGTGGGTCAGAAGACTGTTGAGGCGGCCAAAAGCCCAGCTTCAGAGTCGCTAAATGGGACTCGAATCGAACGTGTGACCCCACCAATGGATTGCCCTCCAAACGAGGAATCCATTGGTGGGGTTACACCTTCGATTCGAGTCCCATTTAGCGACTCTGGAGCTCAAAACGCGTCTAGGATTTTGGCCGCCTCCACGGTCTTCTGGCCCACTGTGCAACGGGCCCAGCCGCAACGACGACACACACTCACACACACGCACGAGGTTGGCTCGTGGGTAGTGCTGTCAACACCGTTCTGTCCCTACAGGTCCCCTGGTCCACTGTGGCACTGACACAGCGGCCACACGTGCGGAAAAGACACGGCCCGTATCCATTACCGTTAGGCTTGGCCCGAAAACTCGCGTCGTGCCGGGAGCCGCGGGGGCGCCGCAGGGAGGGTCCTTCCAGAGGGATTCGCGCGGCGGCAGGCTCAGACCCAGCGCCCCCCAAAGCGTGCTCCCTTCTCGGCGTTATTATTAGCCGACGCAGTGTCCTGGCCTCGGCGGGGCTCTCCAAGCGCGCCTCGCGGCGGCACCTGCTCACGGCTAAACGTTCCATTTTACTCGACAAGCAGGCCGTGCCTGCTGCGGAGGCCTGTGCGGACGACGGGCCCACTGTGCAGGCCCGACGCCCCGCGCGCTGTCGGCGCCTGTCGGTCATTAGGGGCGCCGGCGAGACAAAAGACACGGGGATCGATTGAGGGCTGCCCGGCCCGGCCGCCCTTCAGGCGAGGCAAAGGCAACGCGGACGGGGTTGCGGTATAGCACCGCGCCAGCGCGGCGAGGCCCGCCCACGCCCCACATCCAGACTCGGATTCGGAACAGTCATCCGCGCGTCGCAGACTCGTTGCGGTGCACCAGTGCAGCCCGGCAGGCGGGCAGGCAGGGCAGGCAGGGCTGGCAGCCAATGGCCGCGCGCCGTGGGTGTCATTGCGGCGCCCGCGGGTCCAATCCAAATGACGGAGCTTCTGTCCCTCTCGCCTGTGCGCGACGCGGCGCGATGGGGACCGAGGGGGAAACGACTTCGGTTATCCGGCGTACAGCAAATTGGTAATCCGTTATCCGGATAACCAGAAATTTCGAAGTAATCCGGTGGTAATCCGGGGAAATTCTGAGGTAATCCGGGGTAATCCGGCGTAATCCAATGGTAATACTGGAAATTTTTCGATGTAATCCGGAGGTAATCCGCGGGTAATCCGGGGTAATTCCCATCCGATGTACACAAAATTTCTCAGTCGTTTCCGCCCTTGGAGGGACGGAGCGACGGTGGCATCGATCACGGGGTAATGACGGTCAAAGCGGCAAGGACGACGACGCGCAGCGAGTGGCGTGCGCCGACCTACAAGAGGACGGCCAGCGCGGCCAGCAGCCCGGCCGACCGAACGGGTCAGAGGACGCGCGGCACCGAGTCCAGCACGCCACGGCCGAGGGGGTCATCGGCCGCCAGCACGCCACCGCCACGCCCCTCGACGCCGTGGTCGCCTCCCTCACCTCGCCGTCAACCCGCGCCGTCAGCCCGCCCCTAGTTGCAGGGTAGGTAGTACCACGGGCCTGCGGATGATCCGAAGGAAGGTCTCCAACCCCGCTCCGCACCGCGCCCCGCGGGCCCCGCCGGCCCCGCCCTTTCGCGACCTACCGACCGACGTAGAGGTTACAGTCACTTTGCCGGCGCTGCCGCCAAGGACGCTCGCGGGCGGGGGGCGGGCGGGCCGGCCGGTCGGCCGCGCTCGCGGGACCGCCGAAATGAGAAAAAAATTGCTCCCGGAATAAGGCAGGGAGGGGGAAGACAGCAGGGCCCGACAGCGTTCAGCTGCACGCACACGGGAGGCACGTTGAGGAGGGGGCGTGCTGGCGCTGCTGGCGCTGCTGGCGTGCAGGTCCGGCACTGCATTGAACGAGGCGGGGCAGCATCAGCTGTTGCAGCCTATAATCTCGACACGCACTCGGGGGTCTTTAAGCCCCGACGGTGCAACGAGTGTCCGGTCGGCTTGGCCCCGCGGCCCGACGGCCACCGGGCGGCCTGACGTCACGTCCGCGAGTCCCGCCCCGCCCCGCCCCGCCACGGTCCGGCAAATCTCCCCGCGTGACGGCCAGTGCAACAAGGAGAGGGAAACGCAACGAGAAAGTCCACCGCCACCTCGTTTTCCCGTCTAAGCCTGCCAAATAATGACACAGCCCAGTCAAGGAGAGAAAGAGCTAAAATAAAATAAAATAAAAATAAATCACGCGAGAGCCGATTTTCCGACCGCTGATTCGGAACTGTCGGCGGTCGAAAGAGGACAGCAGAAAAGCCAGTTTATGGAATTGCTGCTGCCGCCCCACCGATAACCTAAAGTCCTAGAGGACTGTTATACAGGTCGGACTCGACGAAAGCCACGCCGGCCGGTTTCACGGAACCGAACTAGTAGTGTCGACTTAATTACAGGGCACGTTCGGGTCAGGCCACTTTGCGCCCAGGACTGGCGAGCCTCATCGCGGCCGGCTAGCTAGTAATGGGGACCGACCACCGGCCGCTCGGGCGTTGGCCGCGGCCCACACTCCGCGACAACGAGGAGGACAGCGCCGCGGACAAAGGAGGGCACAACCACCACAACCACCACCACACGTGGCGCGGCGTCACACTCTCCCGCGCACTCACTCAAACTCTCACACACACACACACACACACACACACACACACACACACACACACACACACACACACACACACACACACACACACTCTCGCACTCACGCCAACGGGTACGCCACAGGTATCGGGTGTGACGCGCGGCCGAAGTAGCCACTCACACGGGCAGCACCACGCTTCGCTTCGCCATGCTTGGCCGCCCAGCACAGCGTAGCTGCGTAGCGTGGCCAGTTTGCGGCAGGTGCGTCCCCCGGGATCCGGCCGCCCCGCCCCGCCCCGCCCCGCCCCGCCCCGCCCCCTGCCCCACGATTCCCGCTACGCGGGTCAGCGACCGGCTGTCACACCACCGCTCAGCGCTCCAGGTCCTTCCCCCGCCGCCGCCCTTCCCCGCGCTCCGATCGCTTGGAGGCAAGGTCTACCGCCAGGCGAGCGAGGGCGCGAGCGGTTAGTAGCAGATTTCTGTGAGGGAGGCGGCGCGCGCGGCCAGAGGGTGGAGCGCGGCTACGGTCGCGCTGTGGGAACTGTTCCCGCCCGATTGCCGTGCACCTGTTTCGGTAGCTCCGCGCATACCGCTATGGCCGGTGGCTGTGCGCAGTCGGTCGGCTTGCCTCTCTCTCTCTCTCTCTCTCTCTCTCTCTCTCTCTCTCTCTCTCTCTCTCTCTCTCTCTCTCTCTCTCTCTCTCTCTCTCTCTCTCTCTCTCTCTCTCTCTCTCTCTCTCTCTCTCTCTCTCTCTCTTCCTCACCCTCCCTCCCAAACGGGACCCACAAGTGCGAGAGAGAGAGTGTGTTCACGCACTGCAACTAGTTGCAGTTCCCCACCGTGCGCGCATGTAATTTGCTCCACTGCGAGCGGAATTTCATATTTATATCGCACGCAAAGGGCGCGGCGGCGGCGACGACGCGGACCCGAAGGAAGGACGCCGGGTCAGGTCCGTCTCCCTCGCACTCAGGGGCCGTACCCTAGGTACCCTAGGTGTGCGAGGGAGACGGGGGAGCAACTCAACGGCTCCGCACGCACGCGCACCACCGCGGCCCCCGTCCCGCCCACTGCGCAAATCACGGCCCGGAAGCCCCGGCCCGACGACGGACGGCAACGGCCGGCCCTGTCCCTGCACATGACTGCCGTGCCGTGGTTGTGTTTCGCCCGGCGGTGCCCGGCCCCATCACCACAGCCAATCGCAGCCCGAGGGCCACATGTTCGCGCGCGTGGAGCGGCTAACGGCCCGAGCCGCGCCCGCCAAATTTCGCGCACTCTGCCGGGAACACGACGGCCTCGGGCACCGCGCCGGCGTCGCGTAGCGTCGCGCACCTGTGGCCGCGCTCGCTCCACCTCACTCCGAGGGCGCGCCGCCGGAAAAGCGGACGATTTTCAAGCGGGAAAAAACGCCTACGCGCTTTCCAAATCCGCGCCGGAAAGAAAACACGTCGCTTAATCACCGGGGGCAATTTCCCTGCTGGCGCGGCCTAGGCCGGCGGCCGGCATGTCTCTCTCACACTCGAGGGGCGATGCGTGCGAGAGAGACGGAGCGCCATGCCGGCCGGCGACCCATTTGCATACAACACGCTGCGTGTGGCGGGCTGGCGTGCTGGTGGCCGAGCGACCTCGCGAGCGCAGCGCCCTATCCGCCCCTCGCGTCAGCGACCTCGCCGCCGACTCAAAGTCTTTTTCGTCACCCTGTCTCTCTCGCGATCTAAGGGGCGTCCCACGTGGGTGCGAGAGAAACCGAGCGACGAAACCGACTCTCGGCAGAATCAAGTAGTCGGTGGTGATGGTGTGGGAACCGGAGAGTGAGCGCCGGCCGAGTTGAGGGAAAGTCACTGGCTGCCGCCACGAACTACGCGACGCAGCGACGCACCGCGGGAAAGAGATGGAGAGAGGGAGACAGAGAGGGAGACAGAGAGAGAGAGAGAGAGAGAGACAGAGACAGAGACAGAGACAGAGACAGAGAGAGAGAGAGAGAGAGAGAGAGAGAGAGAGAGAGAGAGAGAGAGAGAGAGAGAGAGAGAGAGAGAGAGAGTGCAAGTGATTTTTTGCATTAATGTGCCTAAGTAAAATTCGGCTTTGAGTGAAGTACAAATATTCTTTATATGGTTAAAGTTGAATGAATGCAAATCCCTATTAGTATTGATCCGACACTTAGTTTAACTTCAATCAAGTATCTTTTAATCATGAAAAATATTTTACTTGATTCAAGAAATCATTTTTCTGCGCGTACCCGCCGCTGGCCATCCGCGAGGCGAGCGATGACCCGCTGGATAGACAAGCCAAAGATTGGACAGCTGGCACCGGTCCCACAGTCCGAAACTCCAGCGGCCATAGGCCCCGTCGCCGCCAAGTTGGTCGTCAGCCCGGCCAAATGCAGGCAAACCAAACAGGCCGAAGCCATTAGCACGCCCTGCCCCGGGCGGCCCGGGCGGCCGGGGCCCCACGCGCCGTGGCGCAGCGCTAGATTCAGCAGGGCGGCCCGGCCGGCGGCTTTTAATTTGGCGAACAAGCAGCACGCTCAGCAGGCATCGCATCGCGCCGCGGCGACGGAGGCGTGAGGCGGCAACAGGCTCGTCCGCGATAAGCGATTCATGAGCCCAGCGAGTTCGGCCGTCGCCTCGTGCAGGAGGCGGTCAAAAAAGACCGCGCTCACCCGAGGAAAGTTTCGATGGTGTGATGGAGCGTTGACGCCGCGTTGTGACGGCCGCGGCCACGCCCTCGGCCGCGAGGGCGAGACCTCATCGCGGTCCTCCCAGACACGTCCGCGACCACAAGCACGGGTTGACCGCAGGCGCCGTTGTTTGCCCCGCCGCCGACCGAAGGATCGTTTCGTCGCTGTCGCCGTTGCCTCGTGAGTGCGATAGGGACGGAGCGGAATCCCGGGCGATCCGCGGCGCCATCAACGAGGCCGCCACCACGCCCCCCGGCGTTAGGGCCCCGGGGCGGGCAGAGCGCGCGCACGTCCGTGACAGATGGACTAATGGCACCGCCACGCCAAACCGCCACGCCCTGTTACAGCCTAGCGGACGAGCTTCCGGGTGACTGGCATCCTTTGTACGCGCGCGCACATACACGAGCACAGACACTGGCCCCGTGTGTGCGCGCGCGCGTGTGTGTGTGTGTGTGTGTGCGCGTGCGTGTGCACACACGGGCAATTTCGCGACGGTGGCGCCCATACCACGCATGGCTCGCTGCCCTGCCACCCGAGACGAGACTCTGATATCGTGCACGGCGGCGCCGGGGCGCGGTCCGTCCAAGAAACACGTCACACACACGGCGATCGTGCCGATCGGGCACGGCCCCTCGACTTACCCGAGTTGACGCCGGGCGAGTGCGGGCTGCAGGAGAGGCTCATGAGCACCAGCGCGGCCGTGCACTCGTCCATCATGCCGCGCGGCACGGCCTCGCCCATGCCCACCATGCCGCCGAGGCCGCTGTCCAGGCCCTCGTCGTGGGAGGCGCTGGGTCGTCGTTTCCGCGACCTGCAACACACAAAGACGGTCGTCAGGAAGACAAAGACAGGAATAACACTTTCGTTTGTCCGCGGGGAAGGATCTCTTTCCGAGCGCGCTGGCGGCGGAGGAGGCGCCGAGCTGTAGAAAGTGTCGCACGGCGACAACACGCCGGCGTCCCCACAGCAGTGTCACCGCGTCGGGCCTTTTGTCCGGATGCCGAAGTGTCCCTTGTTGCACTGAGCGCTTCCTTGTCCCAAATAAAACTTCCAATACCGCCTGTCCGCTGCCGAGCAGGCCTCTGGTTATTATCGGGTCCCAAAATGCTTCTCGCGCAGCACGCGAGCGCGTAGGGCGCTGTTGCCGCGTGGACGACATGGACGACGCGTTTGCACAGGTGCGCTTGTCCGCGCGTATTTGGTCGGAACGGGTCGGACCTTCGGATTATCCGTTAGAGGTCGCGCTGCAGTGGGAGGGATCCTGCACGCCGCGTCCTTGGATGTCCTTCCCCAGCACGGCGGCCGGCCTAGCGCCAGCCTTAGCGCCAGCCTAGCGCCAGCCCACGGCCGCAGTGCATAATGCTAGCAAGCGGCTGGAAACGCGCGCCAAGCCGAACAAGCGGACAGCACGCTGCTGATTGGACTAATGCGGTTCAGCGACAGGACGTGGCGCTATAGGGGAAGGGCGGCAGGTGGCGGCGGTCACAGGCAGAGCCACACGCCGTCGGCACCGCCCCCCGCCAACCTGGCCCATTATTCAGCGGCTCCATTCCCACGGGGTACACGGGGTCCACGAGGAGGCGGCAAGAAAAAGACCAGGTGCACGGCGCCCCGCCCTCCGCCTGACGACAGCGCACGCGGTGCGCTCGACGACGTCCAGAGCAATCTCCACAAGAGGGTCTTCTGGGGCTTCTAGGACGCGCAGGTGCCCTTCCAGGCTGCAATTTTTCTGGCTATGACGGCCGGCTTCGGGACTTGAGACTTGAAGATCTCGGGCGCCGAGCTTCACCCTCGCGTGGCGAGCCAGGTAACCCGAGCCGCGGCAGTAGGACCTACAGGCGCGCGCACCGTTATTTACTACAGGGCCACCGCTCGGCAGCTCGGCGCCACTGCATGGTAATTCAATCAAGCCAAACTGGGCGGTCCCGCAGCGGCGGTGACGGTGGTCGTGCAGGGCTTGCCGCGGATGAAGGGCTCGGCCGCCTCGGCCCGATCATGGCATCGATTGGCCGGCTCTCGCGTGCACCTGCTTGCCCGCTCCATTGCGATGCATGCTGCAGATTACCCAACACACTCCCCGAAGCCCTGGGCGCACGGGGTGCAGAGCGCGCCACAGACAAAGCTCGACAACAATTACCCACCCACCTACACACACGCACACACACACACACACACACACGCCCACACACAGTGGCGCGCCGACTCCAGCCGGTCGCACGGGTGTCGCTTACGCCCCACCGCTACGCCGCTACGCCGCTACGCTGCTACGCCACTGTTCGCCCAGGCGAGGCGCGGCTCGCTAAACGCGCCAATGACTTCGTCCTTCGCCCCCTCGTCGCCATCGCCCCCCTCATCCACGTCCTCACGACATTACTTTTTCCCCATCCTTCTTCTGGCCGCGATCAAAGGCCGCTCGCTCCGAGGAGCGCAGCATTGGCGCACGTGGCGCACAGTGGGTCGGAAGACCGTTGCGGCGGCCAAGACTCTAGATGCTTTTTAAGCTCCAGAGTCGCTGAATGGGACTCAAATCGAACGTGTGACCCCACCAATGGATTCCTCGTTTGGAAAGCAATCCATTGGTGGGGTCACACGTTCGATTCGAGTCCTATTCAGCGACGCTGGAGCTCAAAACGTGTCCGGGATTTTGGCCGCCTTAGTAACGGTCGTCTGACCCACTGTGTGGCGCACGTGGCGCGCCATCCCACCGCGGCGTGGCGCGGCAGTGCATGACGGCGATAGCGAAACGCGGATGGCGAGATAGCAGAGCGCGCAGCGCTGCTCCGCCGTCGCCAAGCGCGGCCAAAATGTCAACCGCTGCACTCACAGCGTAAGGCCCCGGCCAGCCCGGCCCAGCCGGCGCACCCGGCCCACTCGGTGCAGGCAGGCGGCGACGCGCGGCGTCGTGGAGTATGGTGCAAGGCAAGCCCGCCGGCCGGCGGCAGCGCCAGCGCCGCCCTCCGCCCGCGGCTCCCGCGACCCATTGTCCCCTTCCCTCGCCGGCCGCTCTTTCGCTACGACGGCCTTGGCGTGGAGCGACGGGCGGGGCGGGGCGGGGGCGGGGCGGGGCGGGGGCGGACGCGGGGCGTGGCGGCCGCGGGGCGCGGCGGGGGAAGCGGCACTGTATTCTAGCTTCTAGCAGCGCGGCGCTAACTGCCGCACCTCCCGCTCCTGCCCTCCCGAGGCCTCGCGGACCTCGCCGAGGGAGGACCCCGCAGTTACCAGG
The DNA here is from genome assembly GCA_030522485.1 of Stenchaetothrips biformis. NCBI lineage: Eukaryota > Metazoa > Arthropoda > Insecta > Thysanoptera > Thripidae > Stenchaetothrips > Stenchaetothrips biformis. The sequence continues at coordinate 10,687,712 of CM060093.1, read as the reverse complement.
TGGGCGAAGACCTTGCGCCCTCGGGGACGGGGGGGAAGGAGGCATCCACCCACCTAGCGACCGGCCGCTGCCAATAACAAACGCACGCGGGGCGCAACGGGGCCGCCGTGGTGTGAGTAAACCAGAAGCCAGTTCCTTGACGCGCGCGAGACACGCGCTTGTCCGCAGCGGCGGTGCGTGCCAAGGCGCCATCCCGGTCGCCACAGGGAACGCCTTCGTCACCCCAGCGAGCAGGCCGAGCACGAAAAAAAATAATCAAAAAAATCGTTGATTCAACGAAAAATTTGTTGTCTCCGTAATAACCGAAAATGTTTGTTCCGAGTCACGAAAAATTTGTTGGTCAAACTTATAAACTGTTAGCGCAACAAAAATTACAGCGAATGGAACGATTTCTAGATTTTGTCTCTTCAACTAACTTTTTGCTCCGCCAACGGATTGTTCGTCGTCACAAAAAAATGATTCATCAGGTGAACAAATTTTGTTTGATTATCGCGGAGGCAGCAAATTTTTCGTTGGATCAACGAATCCCTTTTTTCCGTGTATAGCAGGCCGAGCAGGCGACGGGCCGGGCCACGGGCCGGGCCGCGGCGACGTATCGGAAGACAGCACCATTACTGCACCCGTTTGCCTACACCGTGGAAACATCAGACGGCAGTGCGTCGCGACGCCCACCGCCGCACCACCTGAGTTCGGAGTGCGTCACGCAGTCACGCAGCGGGGTCGGCGGGGTCGGCCGGCCGGGCGGCGCCAGTCCCGTGGGGGTGAGGCGGCGCTGCGATGCCGGTGCGGGGGCGGCCGAGTTGCCTTGCGTGGGCAGATGACAGGACGAGGCGGGGAGGTGGGGCGGGACGGGGCGGGGCGGGGCGGGGCGGGGCGGGGCGGGGCGGGGCGCACCGATCCAGCCAGCCATCCCGTGGCCGACTGGCCGGCTGGCCGGGGCGGGAGCAAAATCCAATTTCCCTCGCCAAAAAGCCAAAAGTGACGTCGACCGAAAAGTGCAAAGGAAATGGGGCCCGCGTTATGTCGACAGGCGCGTCGACGTCGAGCCTCCGGTGACGGCCTGACCTCCTGACCGCCTCGCGCCTCGCGCCGCGCGCCGCCTCGACCCCCCGGAGCGCGTCCGCGGCCTCGACCCTCCGCGCCTCGCAGCGCCGCCTGCCGTGTGCCCTGCGCCGCAAGCCTCGCGACGCCCCGCGACGCCCCGCGACGCCGCGCGCTCTATCAGATGACTATCAAGGTTGCAGTGACGTCACATCCCCGCACGCGTCCTGCGTCCTCGCCCTTGGCTGCCCGCCTGGCTGCCCGCCTGGCTGCCCGCCTGCCGGCGAGGCGAATCACCTGCCAGGACACGGCCCGTGATTGACTTGTCCGTTCCGACTTTTTCCATCGCGATCGAGTGGCGCGTGGACCGTATCACTGAGCCGGCCGGCCCCACTCGGCGAGCAGGCAGCCGAGACTGCCACTCATTATGCACAGAGCGCACTATTCCCGGATCGCTTTTATACCCGCGCCGGGCCGCTCGGCGCTTCGCGAGCTGGTTGAGAGTCCAGTCCAGGCCCCACCTTGCCCTTGCTCGCGGCTGCAGGCCCGGGCCGGGGCCCCGCCACGCGCCAGCAGGCCGACTTTGGCCGACTGACTGTACTGAGTACAGTACCCCAGCGCGCACAGGTGCCCCGCCGCCCCCCGCCGCCCCCCGCCGCCCCCCGCCGCGCCGTCTGCCAGCCAGTCAGCCAGCCAGTCAGCCGGCCGGCCCGCTCTGCAGTTTAGGCCCCCGCCTGACTGACCTCCTCCTAGGGGGGCGTGGCGCTTTGCGAAGCCCGCGCGACCTTCAAGGGTGCAGCAAGAACCAGCGCCGCACTACGCTAGTTAGAACCGCGTGCGCGTTAGCGTGCGCGCCACGTCCCGGACAGTTCTCCTGGAACGGGGGAACCGAGCTGCCAGCCACGCCTCCCTGGCAGGCTGGTTCCGAACTCACGGGGCGTCGCGGCGTCGCGGCGTCGCGGCGTCGCGTGCAGGTGCGAGAGAGGCGGAGCGACCGCTCGGAATGAGTCAGGCTCCAGACAAGGAGCGAGCGAGCGGCACCGGCTACCGCACTGCAAGTGCGCGCCGCGCGCCTCGCCACATAAGGAAGCTTCCCTTGAGTGGGAAATGAGGACGCGCTGTTCACATCCAAACAACTCGCCATTATTCGCCAAATAGGCAATAGGCTCGGCAAGGCCGATCACCGAGGCGGCGGCAGCCCGGACCCGAACCTCGCAGCCACGCACGACGCCTCCGGTCCGGCCGGCAGCGCAGCGAGTGCAGCGAGTGCAGCGAGTGCAGCCAGGTGCGCAGGCCGAGGCAAGGCTGCGACGGCAAGTGCAAGGTTGGACGGACGGGCTAGCCGGCTGGTCCGACGCAATGCCACTGCCATTGTGTGGGCACACGTGTGTGTCAGAGAGAGAGAGAGAGAGAGAGAGAGAGAGAGAGAGAGAGAGAGAGAGAGAGAGAGAGAGATACGTGTGTGTGTGTGTGTGTGCGCGCGCGTGTGTGTGTGTGTGTGTGTGTGTGTGTGTGAGCGAGTGAGAGGGGAAAGAGCAATAAGTTACTTAACTGAGAGCACCTTGCTGCCTTCCGCCTGCGGGGGAGCCCGTCAAAAGAAACGTCAGCGGTATTGGAGTCGCGGGGAGTGGAGGAGGCAGTCAATAAAACGAGAGCGTCACAGTGACGAACACGTATGTACTCATGGTAAAGCCAGCCGAACTCGAACGAAACCTCGAAACGTGAAAGCCCCGGCAGCGCGTGCTTTGCTGGCCTGCAGCCTAACTGCCTAACAGCGGTGATGACGCTGATACGATGATGGCCATGGTGACACGTCGCAGTCAACTCGGCCCACCAAACAACGACAACGAAAACGACAACAGGCGATTATAAAAAAGGAGCCGGTCTACAGCACATTGGCATATCGCGTCCGACCAACGCGCGCCAAAACAAACAAGTGGTACGTCACGGTGCGGCGCCTGCTGTGTTAGTGTGTGTGTTGTGCCGGCCGGCCCGCCGCGCGCGCCAAAACGACGCAAAACCCGTAAAGCTCGCAGCGAGAAGGCCGCGGGCCGCGGGACGGCACAGGGGGCCGGCACCGCGGGGCGCGAGGCCAGGCGCCGGCCGGTTCGCGAAGTGGGCCAACTTGGGCTAGGCCGGCTAGACCGGCGACGCTCTCGGCCACACGCCGGTGTGTGTGCGATGAGTCCATCGCGGCCGGACGACGTCGAGCACGGCAAACAATCCGTCAACACAGCACCGGGGCCGCCGGGGCCGCCCCCGGCGACGCCTCGCCGCCGCGGCGCCCCACCGCGCGGCGTCCGCGTCCACGGCGGCGGCCTTGACAGAGACAATAAAAAGCAAAGGCCGCGGCGGCAAAGGCCCTCCTCCTTCAATCTGTCTGCGTCGCGCGGCTCGACCGTCCTCGGCGTCCTCGTTTCATTCCATTTCGTGCCGCCGGCCCTCCTGTGGCGGCAGCGCACCCGGCGCTGTAGGACGTTCGTGTCGACCTGCCGAGGTGACTTTCAAGCACGGCGGCGGCAAATTGGCGTCGTCCTGTCCAAAAACGGCGCGCCGACGACCGGCTGACCTGGTGATGCGGCGATGCGGCGACGATGACGACGACGCCGGCGTTCTTGCTCGTCTACGTGGATCCCGGAGCCGCCGGCCGTCGCCGCGTCGCCGGGGAAGATGCATGGCTTCCAAATCCAATAGCGGCCGGCGGCGCCCCGCCCCCGCTGCGCCAAGGCCGCGCCCTGGCCGTCGACGTGCGCTAGCGTCCACGGGGATGGGCGTGCCGGCGCGGGGCGGGGCGGGGCGGGGCGGGGCGGGGCGGGGCGATGCGGGGCGAGGCGGGGAGGGCACAGTGGGCCAAAGGGCAAACATTGAAGGCGGCGAGGCGGCCGTCACGGGCCGCGGGCTTCAGCTTGCCGGCCGGTATCGCGGGCCCGAATCTCGGTGTGATGATAGCGGGCGGCGATAGTGGGTCCCGCGAGCACAGCGCACGCCAAGCGGGCCGTGACAGCGCACAGTACACACTGCGCGCACCGTCGCCCTGGAGAGCCCTTCCATCAATTATCGGCGCCGGCCGGGGGGCGTTCCCGAAGCAGGGCTTCACCAGCAGTGGCTCCACCAGCAGCGCGGCCGTGTGCCACCGCGTTTACCCCGCGAGCACGCACGGGCTTACGCCGGAGGGAGCCAACTCGGTCCTCCCCTCCCCCCCCCCTCTGCCTCTCGCACTCGCACCCCCCAGTTTCCCAGGTGCAGCCCAGCAGCTCAGCAGCCCCGCCCCTCCTTCCCACGACGGCCGCATTGTCCACTCGGCGAGTCAAGACGCCGGCCACCCGCATGTCGGCGTCAATTAACGACACGGCCGGCTCCGCGTCGCTCTGTCTCTCTCGCACCCATAGGGGCCTCCCGACGACGGCGAGAGCGACAGAGCGACGAAAGCGCTCGTTCGGAATCGGCCTGGTGGTGGGTGGCGTCGCGGCGCTCGCCAGAGAAACCCGCTAGGCCCTTTGTACCCCGCCTCGTTCCAGACGCCCTGCGTCCGACGGCCTGCCTGCAGACGCGTCACCCGGCACCTCGAAATGCCACGGGGCTATTTCCCTGAGCCCTTCCTTCCTAGCCCTTCGCCGCAACAGAAATAAACCGCGCATTGCTGCAAGCCCTGCAAGCGCTGCTGTGCCCTGCCGAGAAGAGGTTCAACGGCCCTAAGCGCTGCATTGTTCGCCGTGCCCCTTTTTTGCTCCCGATTTACGTCGAAAGAGAGAAAGAAAAGGGCGACCGGGAGAGAGGAGGGGGGGGGGGTGCAGAGGTCGACCACCGGGTGACATCTCGTGTAACACAGCAGCGCCGTGCGTCAGTGGCGATAATAAGCATAATAAAGTCCTGCAGGCGGATTCCTTTTCGTCGCTCCGTCTCTCGCTCGCACTCATGGGGCGTTCCGCCCGGATGCGAGAGAGACGGAGCGACGAAAACGATTCTCGGGATCGGTGTTGCGGTGAGCCGGGCCGGACCGGCGGGCGCGGACGAGTCGAAGTTGGGCGGGTCGTGTCGTGGGGACGACGCCACGCACAGCGCCGAGCACCGGGACACGGGCCGGGACGCCGCCGCGTCACAGGTAAAGCCCGCTACTAATTACGCCCAGCTCTCACACACGCACACACACACAAGCACGCCCACACGCACGCGAAGAACCCAATCATCAAATCATCAAATCTGCCCAGCCTGGCGGAGCCAGCGCCGCCCGGCCGACCGGTCTACCGAAATGATGGCATGATTGAGCCGCAGCCGGATCAGAGCAGAGCGGGGCAAGTGGGGTCAGAGGCACAACTCGATACTGCCCGGCCGGCCAGCCCGGCCAGCCCGGCCAGCCCGGCCAGCCCATTGGTCGTCCTCGGCGTGCCGCTTTCGTTAGATATCGGCCCCAGATAGAGCGAACACATGCGTGTACGGCGAGACAGGTGGACAAGCGAGCGAGCGGCGGGCTGGCCGCGGACACGCTCCCGTCACCCGCGGACCGATGACCGACGCGGACGCGGACCTCGGACACGGCCCTCGGACGCGGACCTCGGACGCGGACCTCGGACGCGGGCCTCGGACACGGACCTCGGACGCGGACCTCGGACACGGACCTCGGACGCGGACCTCGGACACGGACCTCGGACCTCGGACGCGGACCTCGGACGCGGACCTCGGACACGGACCTCGGACGCGGACCTCGGACACGGACGCGGTGGGGGCCCCGTGGGGCTGCGGGGGGCAGGCCGTTACTCGCCACGCCCCTTCGCGCTGCGGCTTGCACGTTTGTGGGAAAGCGTCCGCCTCGCCGACCGCCTCGCCGACCGCCTCGCCATTCCACCGCCTTCCAGCGCGCCAACATGGCGGCGGCCTCACCTAGCGACGCGCCAAGGACCCTGACCTCCTAATTGCGCCCCCCCCCCTCCAGCGCGACCCGGGGCCGTAGGCGCGCTGTAGGCACGCATCGCCTGCTTGCTTATTTACTAGCGTAAGCGTCGCTGGCCCAACCAAAATGGCCTTCAAGGACGCGGCGCGGCTCGGCTCGACCAAGCCGCGACACGAGGCGTCTCAATATTTAACAACGCTGCCTCGAGGGTCAACGTGCCGGCCAGATTTTAGCGGCGAGCGCGCTCGAGGACTTAATCAACATTTCACGAGTCCGGGGCCCCGGCCGGGGAGGGCGAAAGGATCTTCAGCCGGAAGCGACGCCATAACATGGGCCGCCTTCGGTGCGCCCAGCACGCCGGAAAGCGCCTCGGCTGCCTCAGGCGCCCCATGATGCCCCTACATAATCAATTTAGTGCAATGACCCCTGCCGGCCCGCCCTGCAACCCGTCTCTACGGTCTGCGCGTCGCACTCGCGGGGCAGCTCCGCGGGGGGGGGGGGAGGGGTGACGGGTAACGGGACGGCTCGCGTCACGCGTGAGACGCCGACGCGCGTGTGAGGCGCACGCATCCGTCCAGGGAAGGACTGGCGCGCCTTCCTGCCGCCGCCACCGCGTTGACTCACGCCGAGGCGGCGCTGCGAGGCGAGCGGGGCGCCGAGAGGAGGTCAGGTGCGCCCGCCTTGGCCAAGGGCGGCGGGGTGGGTGGGGTATGATGGGCTGGGGTTAGGTACGCTCGTAGTTGACCTCAGCAATATCCGGATCTAGGCGCTGCCGGCTCCAAAGTCCCGGAGACGGCGCTGCGAATTAGGCGGTCGGCAGGCAAATAGGGATGGCTCCGGTATTTTGTTGCTCGGTATTTTTCAGAATTAGTCTGTTTTAAACCCGGTATTAAACCGGGATTTCTGAATTTCTTGGTATTTTACGGCTTTAAACCAGTATTTTTCAGTAATTTATTCGATTTTAAACCCATTAAAAATACCAAAATATACCGGTATTTTACCATCCCTACAAAGGCAAACTCCGCGGCCGGCGGTGAGGCGGCCGTGCCTCGGGGCGGTGCAAAGTACGAAGCGGGCAGCGCTCAAAGCGCGAGGCAGGGCTAGACGCGGGGCGAAGCGGCGAAGCGCGGCTGCCAGCTGGGCGGGGCCAAAGGAAGATTACTTCTTGCCGAGCTGCCCGCCTCGCCTGCGCCGCCAAGCCCTTGGCCAGGCCTAACCGGCAGGCAGGCTCAGGCCTGACCGGAATTAAATCCCGTCAAGGACCTGAGCGTCAAGATTAATAACGGGTCGGAGCGGGCAGCCCGAGCAGGCAGCCAGCTGGACAGTGCTCCCGAGGCGCGGTGCGCGGTGTGCGCGCCGGAGCGTAGGCATGGGGCGCGTGGTCGCCGCTCCCCGCCAAAGCTTAGCCCCGGCCCCGCGGCCCCGCGGCCCCGCTCCAGCGATTCGGAAGAGTCGTTGCGTCTGTCCCTCGCACTCATGGGGCCCTCCGCGTGGGTGCGAGAGAGACAGCGGCGGAGCGGCTCTCCGGAATCGCCCGGCCGACTCGCTGACGCCGACCCCTCGGCCCGCCTCTTCGGACGTCGCCGGCTTCGATTAGCTCCCGGATAGAGATTACGTCGTCAAGGGAGCCGGGGCGGGGACCACGACGAGGACCCGGACGGGGTGCGCCTAGTCGAGTCGCCGGCCGGATAGGGCGGCGGAGGGTTTGGGACCGAATGACGTCAGCACACTGCAGGCAAGCAATCGGCCGGCTCAGCCTGCCCCTCGTCGTTCGGCCCTCGCGCGTCCAGCGGGAGATGCGGCGCCGGCTCCACGACCCGGCGGGGCAGGGCACTGCAATGAGTCACAGAGCCTCCCCCTCTCCTTGCGCACACACGCACACGCACGCAGTGGGGCGCGCTAATACACAAATCAAGCCACACAAACAGGACGTGTGGGTGGTTTGGGGCCACAGCCGCGCCCCGAGAGTGACACACACACACTGTGGATATTGGACCATGGCGTTCTGCAAGAGGAAGCGTCAGCCTCTCTCTCTCTCTCTCTCTCTCTCTCTCTCTCTCTCTCTCTCTCTCTCTCTCTCTCTCTCTCTCTCTCTCTCTCTCTCTCGCTCTCTCTCTCTCTCTCACACACACACACACTCACTCACTCACTCACTCACTCACTCACTCACTCACTCACTCACTCACTCACTCACTCACTCACACACACACACACACACACCTCTCCCCCCCCCACACACACACACGGGGCCGGGGTAGTACACGGCTCGCGGTGAAAACTGCCGCGGCTGGAACAGACAGCTCGGCGCGCGCACACGACAGAGCTGTCGGCCCGACTGCTTTCGTCGCTGTGTCTCTCTCGCACTCATGGTTCGTCCGGCAGGGGGTGCGAGAGAGACAGAGCGACGAACACAGCCCTTCGGTATCAGCAGCCTGCGCTGCGGTTTCAATCCGCGCGATGCGTCACGCGCGTGACGTCAGCCGCGGTCGCGGGAGTTTTCGCGAGCGCATGCCGTGCTTTATTGACCCACCGACAACAGCAGCGGCCGTCGCCTATTTTCCTTTTTCTTTTCCCAGCTGAAAGAAAAGCAGCAAAAAAGGCGACCGAGAGGCGCGCGTGTTCCGATCGGCGAGCTGGCGGAGTGAGGCTTTGTTTCGCAATCCGCACTAATCGCAGCGGCGGCGGCGGCGGCGAGGCGGTCTTTGTGCACCGCGTCCGCCGCGTCCGCCGCGTCGCTGCACCGAGCAACAGGTCGAGACGCGCTCCGATATGACGCGTGAGTCACGTGGCGACGCCGCGGCGTGACGAGCAGCGCGGCCGCGCACGGCCGTGACGCACGCAGAGACAAAGCCACCTGGACGAGCCACGGCGGCAGCGTACAGTGGGTCAGAAGACCGTTAAGGCGGCGAAAATTCTAGTCGCGTTTTGAGCTCCAGAGTCGCTACATGGGACTCGAATCGAACGTGTGACCCTACCAATGGATTCCGCTCCGAACGAGGAATCCATTGGTGGGGTCACACGTTTGATTCGAGTCCCATTTTAGCGACTCTGGAGCTCAAAACGCGTCTACAATTTTGGCCGCCTCCATGGTCTCCTGAGCCACTGTGCTGCCCGGCCGCGCGCTATTTATCGACCGCACTGCCATCGGCGCGGCAACAGCACCACAGTAGCCCTGATGACCAAATAGTTTGAAGCGGCCGATAAATAGCGCGCTGGGCCGCGCTAAGGTCCACGTCGCCGTGATACGATCGAGCAGGCCGTGCAGGCCGTGCAGGCCGTGCACAAAGGGCCGTAGCTCAGCGCCGCGGCGTGTCGCGGCTAGGCGACCCTGAGAGGTGAAGGGGGCAGAGCGCGGCGCGGCGCAGCGCCGAGCCAGGTGACACGGAGGCCCGGTCCCTGCCGGTCGCAAGGTCCCCGCCGTTCACCCCCCAGGGCCGGCGGCGAGCACCGCGGCGAGCACCGCGGCGAGCACCGCGGCGAGGAGGTGGCCTGGAGCCCCCGCGGCCACGCCCTGCATCCATCACGCGCCCCGCACTGTAATTCCCGTAGATAAAAACGTCGTCCATCGCAAGCGGAGGGTAGGGCAGGCCCGACGACAAAAGGTTTATGAATAGTCCAGGGCGGCGGGGCGTTTTATTTTGTAAAGGGATACCCTGCGCCCTTAATGCCCTAGAGTGCCCAGCGGCGACGACGCTTCCTGCGGCCCAAACTCTCCTCACGCACGCTCACGCCCGCCAGACGCACGCACCGAGGCGCGGTCACGCTTTTACCACACCAGCTGGGCCAGTGCGTGCGATGGCGTGCGCGTTGGCGCGTCGGAGCCGAGGAGCGCCGTGGCCTTTGTGGGCGCCAACGGGGCAGCGCGTCAATAAAAGCACGACGACGATTCGGACAGGACCGGACTTGCCTCCGCGTCCAGGCGGCGGTGCAGCACATTGCCTCTCTCACTCTGTGTGTGTGTGCGCGTGTGCTGGTCGTCAGACTGGCAAACACAGACTGCTGCAAGGCCCCTGCTGGCAAGCGTCCAACGACACTAACTTGGGGGCGTTTACACCGCGGGGAGTGATGCGATACCGTGTGTGTGCGTGCGCGCGCGCGTCTGTGGTAGTCTGTGTGTCAATTACGGGTCTCCGGATGGGCCCGCTCTCGCGCCTCGTTGTTGTTGGCCAGGGCGGACGGCGACACGCCAGGCGCCACTTAGACCGCACACGCCCTCCCGGCAATTACTTTTTCGCGGGAGTGTACTTGAGGGATCACGATAACAGCGATTAAATTGGGGGGAGTCGGCGAGAGAGGACGGGCGGCGAGCGTGCTGGACGAAGCAGCTGGCAGCGCGGCGGAATCCTGCAAGGAGTCCTGCACCGGCCAGCAGAGGGCAGTGGAGACCGTCACCCCGCACAAAGTGCAGCCTCACATGTCGTAAAGGCTTTGGCTGCCTTTGGCGCTCAAACAGGCAGTAAACAGGCCAATTTACTCGCCGCCACGGCGGGGGTGTCGACGCTGCGCGGTTGGCACCTCCAGAACGAGGCGCGGCGCGGCGGCCGGCGGGGCCCTCGCCCTGGAAAATGTCAGCGGGGCCGCGGCGCTCGGTCGTTGTCGGTAAAAGCGGCCGGCCGTGCCTGGCGCGAGTTCGAGCCGCGGTGGCGGCAAAAACCGCATTACGACATTCGGAGCCTTCGGAGCCCTCGCCGAAACCATAACAATAGCAGTCTGAGTCTGGAAAGCGTGAAATACTGCAGGGAAATGTCACGGCGCGGTACTGGCGGTATCTGCACGTCGCCGTCGTCCGCTGGCGTCGCCTAGGAGGCCTTTGTGTGCGCGGCCAGCGCCGCAGCGCCTTGGCGAATCGCGGGGCCGCTGCAGAACGCTTTCGTCGCTCTGTCCCTCCCGCACCTTAACGGGGCGCCGAGTGCGAGCGGGACAGCGCGTCCAAAGAGTGTTTGAAACGAGCGCGCAGCGCAGCGAAATAAAAACCGTCCCTGATGCGCGGAGTAGCGGCTCGCCGTTCCAGCATCCAGTCGCAGCACCGCCATGCCGGAAGCCTGCCACCGCCACGACCCCACCGGTGCCGGGGGAGGTGCTAGGGTATGCTTCATTCCAAGCGTAACGTCTTCAAGCGTAACGTTATGCCTGACTCAAGCATGGAGTTCCGCTTTCAATTTTACCAGTGCGGCCTTGCGACGGGCCATGCCTTCCCGTGTCACTCACGAAAAGTGTGCCCCAGCCAGCAGTTCGGCCATGAATAACTCACCTGCAGACAGAAAGAACAAAAACAAACTGTTAACGACTGTTCTAGAACTCGGCGAGTTTTAGGCCGCGACTCGAGCGGGCTGTTGAACGAACATGAACCTGGCGCCACGCGCACCGCGGAGGTCGCCATGGCCCCTAGCTTTGCCCGGAGCTGACCTTGCCGAGGCGGCCGGCCGGCCGGTGCACTGAGACCCTGACGTCCGGGCGGCCCCGCGCGGCGCGGCGGCGAGGCGGTGAGGTGGCGAGGCCCAGGTGTACCGGAAGCGGCGCACTAGTCGCTAGACGCGCCAGTCGACGTCCTGTGTAGAGGACGTCGACATCGTCTAGCCCGACCACACACCTGTGCGGCTGTGCGGCCCGGCCTGCGCGTCGCACCCGCAAGGCCGAAGCCCGAAGGCCGTCCGAGGGTTTCGCTCTTTCAATACGCCGGCGTTGGCAGCGGCGCGCGCTTCGGGTGCGCGTGGCGCGTGGCGCGAGCCGGCCGGTACAGCGCGGCCACCGTCACGGCTTGGACCGCCTCCGGAGCCCGACAACGAGAGTCGCTTCGGCGGTGCCTTCTCGCCCCTCGTTCGCGTGACTCCAGCCACCTGACCAAACCTGTACCGACCTGTACCCCGAGCCGCCCGCTGCCCGCGGCGGGGCAAAGTCCCACCCGAGTGCGTCGGACAGGGTCGCCTCCAAGTTCTACTTCAGAGTGACAGAGCGCCCGGCCACGCCGCGGTGCCAGATTTTCCCTCGAAGCCACCGTCGGGTCGGAAGGCCACCCCTTCGGCCCTGCAGCGCACGCACACGCAAACACTTTCTTTTTCTCGCTGCGAAAAAAAAAGGAAACTGCAAGTAGCGACCCAGCGGGCGTGCCCGGCAACGCCCTGGACGCCACTATCACCCCCCAATCAGGGCGTGGCGTGGCGTGGCGTGGCGTACGTGCGTGGCGTGGCGGAGCGGGGCGTGCATGTGATGTCAAGTCGTCGGGGGGCGCCCGTGGCAGGCCTATTATTAAATCATAGCGCCACCGTGGGAGTCGCAGGTCGACACAGAAGTACACGAAGCGACGTCGAGGAAGGGACAAGACAGGTCCACCTGAATGACCTGAATACCGCCCGAAAGGCCGCACAGCGCACTGCCGACCTGTCTGCGCCCAAAAAAAGCGAAATAAAGGAGTCTGACCGGCATTATGCCACACGCCAGGAGAAAAAGAGAATCAGGACGCCGCGATATCGACGGTATCGGCGAGCCGTTCCCGCAGAGGACCTTGAGCAGGACTGGGTGGGTAGGGAGGGGGGTTCTAATGTCGAAGCACCGATAGCCAAGCCGGCGCGACATGGGCGGCCCGGCGTCACACGGACTGCAGCCCGCCGGAGCCGGCATCCGGCGTCGTCGGCCAGGTGCAAAACAGAGTGACGCAAGGCGCCGCGGTGCCCTGGCGGTGCCGGCCGCGAGGCCCTGAGCGGCGAAGGCACGCCGCCACGCCGCCAACTTTCTCCGCAGCCGCAGGACCGCGGGGCGTGAAAAAAAAAAAAAAAAAAAAAAACCCGAAGAACAAAACAACAAAGACACTCCGCGAGCGAGGCGCGCGAGGGCGTTGCGTTGGGTTCCAACGTTTCAACCGCGGCGGCCTAGATAGATTGCGAGGTCGCAGGGGCCAGCCGGCTGACACTCCGTGACACCTCCAAACCGCGTGATAAGGCCACCGGTGACGCCCCCCACCCCTCCCCCTCGCCGAGAGCCTTTTCCGCCCGGGGTAGTGTATGCGGCGCAGCGCGCCGTCGGCGATGCCGTGTCGACACGGCCTCGCGGAGGTGTCCTGTCCGCCACACCGCCGGGCGGCTCTCGTTGGCACCGCGAGCGCCACCAGGACCTGGCCGCCCGAAATACATCCTCGCGGCCTTGCTGGCCTGCTTGCGGACAGTCTTATCAGGATGCAGTCGCGGCACAGTGGGTCAGAGGACCGTTGAGGCGGCCAAAACGACGCGTTTTGAGCTCCAGAGTCGCTAAATGGGACTCGAATCGAACGTGTGACCCCACCAATGGATTGTTCACCGGACGAGGACCCACGGTGCGCGGTTACGCCCGCCGCCGGGCTGCTGGCCGGGCCGGCCACGCCGGGCCACCGCAAGTTGAAGGCTGGAGGCCTTGCCGAAGGCCGCGGCGGGCTACCCAGGAAGCATCGTGGTGCGCGGCTGGGTCTTAGCGAGAGAGAGAGAGAGAGAGAGAGAGAGAGAGAGAGAGAGAGAGAGAGAGAGAGAGAGAGAGAGAGAGAGAGAGAGAGAGAGAGAGAGAGAGAGACAGAGGAACAGAGAAGTAGAGTGGTACCAGCTTCATCAGCGAAGTGCCCCAACAGAAACTCTAAGCCACCAGCAGGACGACGACGGTGAGGGCCATGCGGACAATACTGTACGGAGCACCCTGCGCACCCAGCCGCAGCAGGCAGACAAATTAATTTACAGAATGGACGAGAGAGATAGATCACTCGTAAAGACAAGCTCGTTCGAAGAAATCGGCCCAGATAATAAGCCCTGCTGTTTTCGGGTTTAAGTTCGGCCAGCCGGCCCGGGCGACGACACGCTGGCACAAACAAACGCACGCACGCACGCACACACACACACACACACACACACACACACACACACACACACACACACTCGCATGTATGCGTAACACCCGAAAACGTCGGGTGGGTCGTGCGGTGACCGGCGCGGTTTTTGTTTCATTTTCCTTAGATTGTCTCTGTGTTGATTCCGAGCGCACGCAATGCGACGCGCGGCGGGTCACGCGAGGGACATGCCCTTCATGTGCAGTGAGTCACATGCAGGCCCCGCCCGCGCGAAGCGCCCCGCCGCCCCCTTCCCCTCTCTCCCCCAAGCACATAGTTCGTCCGAGATATCAATCGACGGCTGTCAGTCAGCCGTGCCAGGGACTTCCCTCAAGGTGACTTACCCCTCAAGGCGCCGCCCCCTCCAGACATCCATCGCCATACCAAGGGCGCGAAGTACAGAGACAAAGTCGACAAAGTCCCCCAAGCAAGACCGGATACGGAGATACGGTACCCGAGAGGCACGGGACCCTAGAGCCCGGGCCAAAAAGAGGGACCGGCTGCATGGAGGGGGCGTTTGGGGAGAGCGGGAAGGGGGGGGGGCTCCGTCGGTGGGGCCGTAGCCCCAGTCACCCGGTCTACCCGGCCTAGTTGGAATAGTTGGGCTGTACAGTAGCGGCGCTGGCTGCCTCCCCCCCCCCTCCTCGCCCCTTCCTTGCCCCCTCCGCTAGGCCCGGCTTGCCGGCCAGAGTGAAGTACAGTTTGACGTCACCGGGTGCCGGCCGGCCGGCCGGCGCGGCGTGCGGCGTAGGCAGGCCCAAGCCGGATCTCGTACGAACGCCGGCACGTCGTCGGCGCTCCCTTACCGTCTGGACAGGATCTTGGCCATGAGCACGGGCATCCTGGAGCCGCGGAGGCGGCGCTCTGGGAGCAGCCGGGACGTGGCGCGGCGGTGCACCAGTGCGCTGGCGGCGCCGGCAGCAGGCCTAGCCACGCCGACGACGCCGGCCTCGCCATCTTCACCGACCACCATCACTTTAGTCACTTGCGTCACTGCCATAGCACCCTCACATCACAAGATTCACTGCACTGGGATACACACGCGCACACACTCACACTCGCGGGACTGCAGCACGCGGTGCGGCACGGCGCGGCACGGTGCGGTACTCCAGCTGGGACAGCGCTCGTTTCACTGGCAGCACGTCTCTGACAAGCGCGAGCGCGGCAGAAACCCGCGGCAGTGCGGCGAGGCAAGCCTCAACTCGCGGCGCGCAGCGCGGAGGGGCCGGGGCCACGACGGGGGCCACGCTGCCGCGACGGGGCCCGCTTCGGTCCGCTCACCGCGGCTCGGCTCGGCTCGGCTCGGCGTGACTCGACTCAGCTCGGCCTTGCCTCGACTCGACTCGTCTCGGCGCTCTGCGCTTCGCTGCTTCGCTGCGCGCTCTGTTCGCCGGCCGGTACACCGTATGCCATGCCAGCTATTCGCCCCCGTCCCCGGCCGGCGCGGCCCGCGGGGCCCGCGGCTGGGGTGGGGGAGGGTGGGGGTGCCGGTGTAGGCCTGTCCAAGTGAGGCGCCGCCGGCCCGGGGCCCAGGGGGTGGGGGAAAGGGGTGGCGACGTCAGCACAACCACTGGCCGGCATGCAAACGTCAACGAATGTCGCCCTTCAGGCCCTCGCCTCGCTTCGCCTCGGCGCGGGTTGGGTTGCCAAGCGGCGGCCGGCCGCAGCCTTGCCGTCGTGCCACGCCCAGAGCGCCGCGCCCCGCCAGGCCGAGCGTGGCCGCCGTCAAACAGTCGTCTACTTTCCCCCAAACGCGCTGCCACGTCGTCCTGTGGCTGGCAGCCTGCCTGGCCGCCGGACGCGGACACTAGCCCTTCTGTTTCGCGGCAATGGCCGTTTTCTCGCGGAATGCCCCTCGTGCCGCGGAGCGCTCGCAGATGGGTTGCAGCACTGCTTCTCGGAAAGGATTCCCCGCAGAGAGAGCGGCGAGCCTGCCCGAAGCGATGCAGCGCTCCAGGCGACGCCCCGTCCCACCAGCAAAGCGCTGCGCGAATAAGGGCCTCCACTGCGCCCGCACTGTTAATTGTGCGCAAATCGGTCCGCGGCACGGCGCTCTCCGCCCCTTAGCATCGCCGTTCGCTTCATTGCTACCTGCCGACTGATTCCGCTCATCGCTCCTCGTCGGTCTATCTCTCTCGCACGCCCTCCCGCCTTACGGGACGCGCCATGAGTGCGAGGGAGACTCACAGACCCCACTGAGCGATCAGCGGGATCATCCTGCTGTGGCGCGGCGGGGCTCCGCGGTCAGAGGGCCTCTTCTCTCCCCGCCCCCTGCTGCACGTGTCGTGTGTTTCCTCGGGCGTATAAGCGCAGCGGGGTGGACTTCCCTGGGCCAAAATAGGCCAAAACTGCTCTTAGCTGGCCAAAATTATAGAGTTTTATGAGTATTTTTTGTAGGTAATCATCGGTAATCAGTAATCCTGTGTGCACTCCTGGGCTGAGTGGTATGGACCCCTCGGTTGCAGGCGTGAACGACCACCGCCGGGGCAACGAACGACTTAGCAAATCAAACCGGCGGAGCGCGCGGTGCGGGCCGCGGGCCGCGGGCCGCGACGCCGCCGTGGCGTACCGTGCCGCCGCGGTGCGGAGTGCGGACGTGGAAACAAACCTTGGCGGCGCGGCGGCGCGGCCGGCAGGGCGATGCCATCGAGTCCACCGAGCACATCCCGTACCGGCCGGCCGGCCGGCGCGGCGCAGCGCAGCGAGCAGCCAACGGACAGTGAACAGCGAGCCCGGTGTTATTGTTCGGGGTCGAACGCGACGCGGCGAGCGGGGCCGGCGACCTGCTGCACGCCCGGCACCGGCACGGCAGCCCGCGCCGCCCCGCCGGCCCAGGGGCCTGCTGGCCCAGGGCGACCGCCGCGCGACGCGGCGAGGGCGAGAACCCCCGAGGCCACGACGCGACGCCACGACGCGGGGACCGTTACGGCGTATCGCCGCGACGAGGCCCTCTAGGGCCTTGCGTGGCGCGGCGCCGCGGCTCCCGGGACCGCTTTCACGTTCACGACGTATATCGCCTGCTTCAGGATTGGCGGGGCTCGGCCCTGATAACGCGCCGGGGGATCTTCCACTGGCGCGCCGCGGCCAGCCAGTGGTACAGTTAGGCCCTAATCACCAGCAGGGCACGCCACTGTATCGACACCAGGCTGCAGGCCGCGCAACAAGGGTTACAAACACGCCGTGTTTGGCCGTCCAGTATCAACAGGTAGGAGGCAATGACACGGACAAGCGTCGCTATCTCGAGGCGCAATGCCCTTGCAACGCGATTCCAAAACGCCTCACTCGCCGACCAGGCAGCAGCAGCACGCCGCGCCTCAGCGCAGCGCCGCGAGGTGGCGCCAGCGTCGTCGGCGCGCTGGCCGCTGTCTTCCTCCTCTCCAGCGTCTACTCCGTACTCCCGGGCCGGCGATTGTTTCCTCGTCGGGCCCAGCCGGCCGGCCGGCTGCCGAAGGCGATAGAACCGTGATAGGGCACGGCGATAGTAAATGCTCGGGGACGGGGCCGACGGGGCCGACCGCCAAGCAAGGAGGACTGCGCAGTAGGCCGTCGTGGTCGTCGCGGTTATGACCGACCCGGAACCACGCGCAGTGCCTCTGTGAGTGTGTGTGTGTGATGTGGCTACGTGTGTTTGTGTTTGTGTGTGTGTGTGTGTGTGTGTGTGTGTGTGTGTGTGTGTGAGAGAGAGAGAGAGAGAGAGAGAGAGAGATGTGGCTGCGGTCGTGTGTGTGTGTGTGAGTGTGTGAGTGTGTGTGTGTGTGTGTGTGTGTGTCGCTCCAAGGAGTGTGTGACATGTGCTACACGGCATCTTGAGCAGGGCGATGCCTCGTGTTCTCGTGTCGTGTCCAAGTAGTGACAGTACAGAGACCCTCAGGCCACGAGCGTGTAGCCGTGTAGCGGTGCAGCGGGGCCCGAGAGCGCTGGCGTGCCGGGATGCATCATGCTGCCAGCCGGGAAGACTGCAAGCCTCTCCTCCGCGAGCTTGGGTCAATTAGGCTGCCACCCGGACGCCGTCCCGGACGCCGCGTCCCGGACCACGCCAACAAGCGCCACTCACGCGGCCCCCTTCTACGACGGACGGCTCGGCTTCTCTCCCGCGGGGTGTCTTCGCCGTGTCTTCGCAGGGGCCTTGACACGTCTTTTCACAAAGCCTTGAAGAGCTTTACAGTAGCCCTGCAGGGCGGCCTGCAGGGGCGCGGTTCAGAGCGGCCTGCAGAAGCACGCGAGCTTTTGTTTACGTTCCCCGGCCCACCCCGCCGCCGCCGCTCCCCCACGATAGCGACGTGCAGCTCTCCGTCCTCGCCATGCAGCCATGCAGCGGTGCAGAGCAATGACCTAGGGGCGGGAGTGGGAGTGGGGGGGGGGATGCAGGCGGTGCAGCGGTGCAGCGGTACCGGGCACTAGACCCGACCGACAGTTCAAGAGGCGGCGGGCGGGGGAGGGCAGGGGTGGGGAGCCGCAAGGCGCCTGCAGCGCGGGCCGCCCCGCCAGACACGCGAGCTCGGCGGGCTGGCCCACGCGCCAGGCGCTCACTTCACTCACTCTCGTCGCTCCCTCGCACTGGTGGGGCGACACGCGCAGTGCGAGAGAGAGAGAGAGAGAGAGAGAGAGAGAGAGAGAGAGAGAGAGAGAGAGAGAGAGAGAGAGAGAGAGAGAGAGAGAGAGAGAGAGAGAGAGAGAGAGAGAGAGAGAGAGAGAGAGACCGGGCCAAACAGGAAACGCAACGCGCCTATCGACGCACCATGCACCGTGGCAACCTTTAGCACGGGGAAAAGGTCACGAGCAGCCAGCGCCGCGTCAGCATGCATCCCATTAGCGCGGCGGCCAGACTGCACCTGTCTCTCTCGCACTCACGGGTCGCCCGCAGGGGAGCGAGAGAGAGAGAGAGACAGAGACAGGTGCCTATCGAGGGAACTCCCTGGCCGAGGAGGTACCAGCGGCAACAGGCTGCTGTCGGTGGCACCACGCAGCCAGGCCTACGCGAGCCTCTTTTGGCTGGAGTTCAAAAGCGATAGCGGCCAGTGGCCTTATCAGCAGCCTGCTCCGCCAATCCCATCGACGGCCCCGGCCCACGTCCCCGACGGCCGATTCGCGCGGTACACGCGATGAGACTCGTCTTGGAGGAGAGGGGGCGGGGCCGGGCGGGTCCGGGTGGGGCGGGGCGGGGCGGGGCGGGGCGGGGCGGGGCGGGGCGGGGCGGGGCGGGGCGGGGCGGAGCCGTGGCGCAGCGCCCCATCGCTCCCGTTTCACTGCTATCTCCGAGACGCGGCGCAGCACTTCCGGTGAACCACGCCGTCAGCAACAAAGCGATGAACGCCGACCGTCCGGCAGGACGACGAGGTGTCTTCCTTCTCCGCGGTGACGCGCGCATTTCAAATCAGACTAGAAATGAAGGACCTATGCTGCCGGCCGGGCAGCGAGGACGAGCAGGCGCCTCATCGTCGGGACGTGCTCGGGCCGATGCGATGCAATGCAGACTGCAGCCAGGTTGACGCAACGTCGCGCCGAGCAACGCAACGGAGCCGACGGGAAAATTAATGAGGAGGGAGCGAGTTGTGGCTCTTTGGGAGTACAGTACCACCACCGGCCGCGTCGTGTCAGGTCGCACGCCAGCCCCGCCGGCCGCTTGGCTTCCTCGCGGAATGCGTCTGACTCACTCCAGCCATCCCGGCGTTTCCCGGCGGCGTCGGCGTCGGCCGGCGATAGCAGCCTGACTAATGCCGCCGCAAATGGTGCAAGAGAGAGAGAGAGAGAGAGAGAGAGAGAGAGAGAGAGAGAGAGAGAGAGAGAGAGAGAGAGAGAGAGAGAGAGAGAGAGAGAGAGAGAGCGCGAGAGCGCCTGCCGCGTCGCGGCGACCGGGGCACCTTACCAGGAAACCGCGTCATGAAGGGCGATTTACTGCTAGGCACACACCGAGGGCCCTGTGCGTTTACAAGTGGAACACACCTACACCCCCCCCCCACCAACACAGACACACACACACACACTCACTGACTCACCCATGCACGGAGGGCACGTCGATGCTGTGCGAGGAGGCCCGCTTGCGCTCCGATCCGGTGCCCATGTCGGCCAGCCGGGCGAAGTCTGTGTCCGAGTCGGCGAGCCGGGCCGACTTCCTGGACTCGAGCAGGCGCACCTCGTCCAGGCGCTTCTTGAGGTCGATGGAGCCCTGCAACAACACGTTTGTTAGTGACGGAGAGAGAGAGGGAGAGAGGGAGAGAGAGGGAGGGAGAGAGAGGGAGGGAGAGAGAGAGAGAGAGAGAGAGAGAGAGAGAGAGAGAGAGAGAGAGAGAGAGAGAGAGAGAGAGAGAGAGAGAGAGAGAGAGAGAGAGAGAGAGAGAGAGAGAGAGAGAGAGAGAGAGAGAGAGAGAGAGAAGAGGCTGCAGTTTGGTGAGTGCTACGCAGCGCCACGCGGTGCTACGCGGCGCTACGCGTTACCGCACCCGCAGGCCGCAGGCAGGGACCCGTTTCGCAACGGACATCAAGCGCAAAGTCGGCGTGGCCGTGTCGCGCCTTGCCGGGCCTAGATCCAGGCGAAAGTGAGACCGGGGAGAGGACCCGGCGGACGGACGGACGGACAGACAGACAAACAGACACACAGACAGACGGACACACAGACTGACAGGCCGGCCGGCGGCTGTGACAAACGCTGATTGCGGGCCACTTCCCACCCCCCGGCAGGCAGCACAAGCAGGATGTCACAATGCAGTGGCGTCTATTCAGCATGTGCTGGCCGTGGCCTGACAGACGCCCGGCCTGGCGGGGCAGGCAAGGCAGTCCCTCGGTGCCGCCGCCAAGCCGCCAAGCCGCCGAAACAAGGAGAAAATGGACTGGGCTCGGCTAGCGAAAGCGCGCCGCGTATCTGGAAAGCGCGCAGTGCCCTGGCGCGGCCGCGATGCACTCTGAGTCTGCTCCGCGAGTCTGCTCCGCGCGTCAGCGCTGCGCTCCGGGGTGTGATGTAAAGGCACGCGGCATGCACCGGCCGGCGAGGCGAGGCGCGACACGGAACGCCCCTCGCTGGTATGTTTTTCCACGCACCGGATCCAGCGCTTTCTCTCAGCGCCCGGAGGAAGATGCCGGCACGACGACGGGGAGCTTTGCGTCCTGCACACAACCCCCCGCGGGGCAGTGCTGGGCCCTGCAGCGCCTCGTCGCTCTGTCTCTCTCGCAAACCTACGGGGCGCGCCTCGACTGCGAGAGGGACACAGGAGCGACGAAAGCCCGGAATGGAATCAAAGACTCGCAAAGACTAGGGATGGTGAAATACCGGTATTATATATTTTGGTATTTTTAATGGGTTTGAAACCGAATGAAATACCGAAACATACCGGTTCAAAACCGTAATATACCAAGAAATTAAAAAAAATCCCGGTTTAATACTGGGTTTGAAACCGTATAATACCGCCCTGTTTTTTCTGCGTTTTACAATAACGGGTCAAATCCTTCTAGATCCTCTAAGGAACGACTATATACCACGTTTCGCAATTGTACCTCGATTTGCGGTTCACTAAAAGGCATGCTACGTGTGGTCAAGCCGGGCGCGGCAGGTAGGCAGCGCGCTGCGTTGCCGTGCGTCGCTGCTCCGTGGCGGCCTACCTGCCCGGCGCTGGAGCGCTGGGCCGTCCGACCTGCATTCCTTGGCTCTGGCGTCGTCGCTCCCTGCGCTAGTGACACGCCAGGACACGCCAGGACACGCCAGGACACGCCAGGACACGCCAGGACACGCCAGGACACGCCAGGACACGCCAGGACACGCCAGGACACGCCAGGACGAGCCAGACGGGCACGCGAGAACCGCGGGGGTCTCATTAGCGGCGGGACGCTCGACGCGCACGTCTAGCGGGTTATGACGCCGCGTCGCGCCGTACGGCCCGCCAGGCAGCCCGCCAGCCTCCGTCGATAAATTCCCTCCAGACAGACGATAAACATGGCGACGCGGTGGAGTGGAGGCGAGGCAACCAGGCGGGAACCGCGCGCCGCGCCGGGCGCCGCTCATATAAACCAAACGCGTCGTGCCTGCCGCGCGGCTGCAGCCAGCGGGCTCGCTCTGTCTCTCTCACACCCATGGGGCGTCCCGGAGGGGTGCGAGAGAGACAGAGCGACACCGCTGCTGCAGGGCCTGCAGAGCCGCCGGCAGAAATAGCCGCGGCTGAGGCTGACCCACATCGGCCTGCACACAAGGGTCACCCGGCGGGGCGGGGCCATGCGGGACGCGGATGCGCCTGCACGACGCATCCGCGACCACGGTGTACTTCGCGGCCTTCCGTTATTCGGGGTCACACGTGCATGCGGCGCGGCCCTGCCGTGGCCCTGCCGTGGTCCTGTCCCCACCCGCGCATCCCGCCACCTGGGAGTGGCCCCACCAGTCCGCGGCCCCACCGGTCCTCCAGCAGGAGTTTCCAGGTCGGCAGCTCGGCGCGGTCGAGGTCGCGCCTCCTCTGGACCCACCCCGCGGGCGCCATAGCGTCAGCAAGGGCGCCCCATCGCCGCGGTACCCCTCCCCCCCCCCCACCTCATTCCTGCGAGTCCTTCGCGTCAGCTTTCCTTTCGCTCGTGTCAGCAGTCAGCAGGAGCACCGACCGGCATATACTAGTGTTTGTGTGTGTGTGTGTGTGTGCGCGTGCGCTTCACCGGAAGTCGCTCCCGTCCCCAGATAAAAGTGCACCTCTGCCTCGCATTCGCCTCGTTCGCAAAGCCCTTGGGCCGCACGTGGAGCGGCGCGGAACCGGCGGGGGGGGGGGGCGATGAGAGAGGGGGGGGAGGCGCTCCTGAGCCATGTAAATAAACGTGCTTCGCAATTACCCAATCGCCGAGTCGAGGCAGGGTACGGCAGGCGCGGCGCGACGAGGCACTCTGACGCTGCCTCTCCCTCCCACCACGCGGCCGCCGCGCTGCGCCGCGCCCCGCCGCGTCGCGTCGTGCCGGGCTGCCTGCCGCGCCGGCGTGCCGCACCGCGTCGCCGCGCCGGCCGGCCGGCGGACTGGGTAGGCCTACACTGGTTGAGGCCGGCCGGCCCGGGGTGGGGGAGGGGGGGGGAGCAGCCCAGCTGATAGCACGCTGTGCATACATTGCACGTGTACTCTGAACTTGGGCCATGGCGGCCAAGCTGCGCAAAACACGACACAGTCATTTACAGGCGGCCCGGCAAAATTCACAGCCTATCCGGCGCGGCGGCGGCGCGTGGCGTGCCTAGGCAGGCGTGCCCCGCCACGCGCTGTGCCCGTGCCGGCCGGCCCGTGACGTCACGAGGCGGGCCGCGGCCTTGGCGTTGGCGCGCCGTGCTCCGCGGATGGCACACTGTGTGATGGCACGGTATGGCGGAACTTCGCCCTTCTTCATCAATTGATCCACGTCCGCCGCGCGGCCCTGTACTGTAGCTGGCTGTTGTTGAGGGCGTCCAGCGTGCCGGCCGGCCGGCCATTGCGTCACCGTTCGACACGTGTCGTGCCAAACCCCGTGAGTCACGCTTGTTGTTGTTGACGCCGCCGCTGTTCAAGTTGTTGTTGATGTCGATTCGGTCTCGTGCGCCGCGCCTACGTCGGCGTGTGTTTTGCTGCTGTTTGTGCATAAGGCGCGCCACGCGCCAACCCGAGCGAGCGGCTCCGACATGCGCACTTTACACTACACGTGGAGTGGAAGGACATCCACACACACAAACAGAGCGACGCGCACCTGCGAGGAAAACACACGGTACGCCACTCTCTCTCTCTCTCTCTCCCTCCCTCTCCCTCCCCCCTTCCCCCCCCCTCTCTCTCTCTCTCTCTCTCTCTCTCTCTCTCACACACACACACGCGGCGAGGCGGTTCTTTTAAAGGACGAGACCGGCGTGGCCATTTAAAACACGTTGACGGGGGAGGTCGGCCCGTCGGCCTGCTCCGGTCCATAGCCTGGTCCAGGCGGCCGTCACGGCCAACAGGTGTGGCCGGGACCGAGCAGCGGCCGGCCGGCTGCGCCGTCACAGACATTGTCGTTGGGGCCACCTCCTCCATCGCGCTGATTGCCGCGACCAGGCGCGCAGAGAAGTGAGAAGTGTTGGCTCCGACGCGCGGCGCGCCCGCGGCACCCCTCACTGGGAGGGTCCGGCGGCCGGCCGAGTGCTGCGCTGCCCCTGCCCTGCCCGCGCTCACGGAGCCTGAAAATAGTCCCGCCTACACTGGCTGCAGGAGCTTCCCCCACAAAGGTCGGAGCATAGAAATACACGAGCGGCGCCGGCCGCTGCCAAATCCACCTGGTGCCGGCTAGATATACACCGGCATTGCATTATGTGCCCCGACAGATGCGGCGCGCTCGCTGCCAGCACGTTGCAGCGCTACTAAGAATGCTCAGGCAGCCGGCTCATTCCGAACGCCCCTCTCGTCGCTCCGTCTCTCTCGCACCCACGGGGCGGCCCGCGGGGGTGCGAGAGAGACGGAGCGACGAAGCAGCACCGCCCGGGAGGAGCCGGCCGGCAGGGCGCCGCGCCGGTCATGTCCGCGACTACGTATCGGCCGGCCTATCACATTCACAACGCAAAAGCCGAGCCGCTGCGACAACACTGTGATAGCATCGAGTTAATTGACCGAGAGCTGCTGACCGCACTGCGCGCCGCGCAGCGCCCATTTTTGTTGATAGTCTCCACGATACGCACTAACGCACTCGTGCTGGCGCCTCACACGCACCACGCACGTGACACGACGCGGACACGACGCCGACACGACGCGGACACGGCAGCGGTGACGTCACGGCCGAAGCGCTTGGCCCTCCTCCACGACGCCACAGAGTGGCCCCCGCCGCCCCGCGCCTCTCGCTGTTCGAAGGACGCCCGGCTGCTAGTTCGCTCGCCGCGGCAGCCGCGGCCCGCGCGCGGCTGGCTAGCCAGGCTAGCCGGCCGGCATGGCATGCGCGCCGCGCAGTTGGCCCGGCACGGCCGCCAGCCATCATGGCGGGCGAGAAAACCCATCCGCATCCGCCGGCAGAACCCGGCCGCACAGCAAGGCGGACTCCTGTTCCGCGTCGGCCACGGCCAGTGCCGCCGGAGCGGGGCGCGGCGGGGCGAGGCAGGGCGGGGCCCCAAAGGGCAACAAATCCCTGTCGCCCCGCCCCGCCCCGCCCCACCCCGCCTCGCCCCGCCTCGCCCCGACCCGCGCAAGGTCGCCAGCACCTGCAGCAGGTCGTGCAGGGCGTGGTCGCGGAAGGCAGCCCCGCCCGGCGGCCCCGCGACCTGCGAGTCCGCGACCACGGCGCCAGGCGGACAGCCCTTCCAGAAACAAAAACCAATTCATTATGCAGGTCCGGTCGAGTTACGGCGGCGAAAGGGGAAGAGGAGTCGACCGAACAAATTGTAATTCAGACGGAACGGCTGCGAGTTGCGGCCCGGCTGGGCCCGACTGTATCGATTAGCCACACATCTGCTTCCTTGTTCGCGGCAAGGCTCGCGCCGCGCGGCGCTGCGGCGCTGCGGCGCAACGTTTCGCAGCCACGGACGATAACAACTCAACTCGGCAACAACAAAGGGTGCGCTCCTCATCGGGAGCCTCGCGGCACGCGAGCAAACACGGCGGAACTCGCTGCCGGCCGGGCGGCGCCTTGTTCCCCTGACGCACCGCGCATTATTTAATGTTTCGTGCTGCCGCTGCCCAACATGGCCGACCGGCTGCCTTGCTTTCCGATAGACAAACTTTGGCCCTCGGACAACGCGGCCACTTGGGCGGAGCAAACTCGCGGCGTCTGTTCGGCCAGTTTGCCGGCAGAGCGCGCGCGGACAACGACGAGGGTGCCAAGTTGAGGAGGGCCTTGTTGGCCGCGAAAGCCGAGCCCCCGGTTCCGGCCGCGTAATCCATCAACGGCAGCAGAGTGAATCCGAAACAGCGGCCTCGCCGCCGTCTCCCTCGCACTCGCGGGGTGTCCTTAAGGACGAGAGAGACGGCGCGCTGCATAGCCCGCTGCTGCACCTCTGGGCCCAGAGCAAACTGGATCGCGTTTCTGCGTGCTACCCGCCCGTCCCGCAACCTCATTCCGAAGGACCGTTCCATCACTCTGTCTCTCTCGCGCCGCTAGGAGACGCCCCATGAGTGCGAGAGAGACGGAGCGGTCGGACCCCGTCGGCATGGCTTATGATGGCCCGTGCGTCGAGTTACGTCAAACAGCGCGCCGCGCCGCCAGCCGCATCCCATAGGATCACTCTCTCCCTCTTGCTCCCTAGAGGACGCCTCATGGGTGCGAGAGAGGCAAAGCGACGACTATGCAGCCAGCCGAGTGCAAACTTTGAAATTATTCGCGTCAGACCGCGACACGGCCCGCGTCCATCAATGACAAAAGTTGCAATCAGAGGCGTCACACAGAGGCTCGGTCACGCCCCTCCCCCCCCCCCTTTCCCTCCCCCTTTTTCCACTCCCAGCCGCAATTTCACGACACCAAGAAGAGGCGTTTTCAATTAACTGATCCGCGCCGCCGCACGGTCCGTTCTATTATTTATCACGAGGGCCGATCGGGGCGAAGAAGGGGTTGGGCGTTGCGAGCTGGAACGGCCGAGCCGGCCAGCTGGAAGACCAGCGGGGTTGTTCCAAATACACCACAAAGAACCGTACAGCCGTACACTGCACACTGGTTCCGCCGCAAAGCGTTTCGTCACTCTGTCTCTCCCGCACCCAAACGGGACGCTCCATGAGTGCGACAGAGACAGTGCGACGATGTGCGGAATCACTGTATTGGGGGTCAGAGGGACAGTTTGAAAATGAGAAACTGGCGGCAGCGGCAGCATCATTATCACCGCGAGGCCGTCACTTTCACTTTCGTTTTCGATGCGATGCGCCCTTCACTCGCGCCATTAGCGACCGATGCGGCACGGCAGGCTGCTGGGTGCGAGAGAGACAGAGCGCGGCACAGTGGGTCAGAAGACCGTTGAGGCGGCCAAAATTCTAGACGCATTTTGAGCTCCAGAGTCGCTGAACGGGACTTGAATCGAACGTGTGACCCCACCAATGGATTCCTCGTTTGGAGAGCAATCCCTGATGGGGTCACATGCGATTCGAGTCTCATTTAGCGACTCTGAAGCTCAAAACAGTTCTAGAATTTAAACCCACTGTGCGCGGCTCGCCTCGCGGTCGCGGTGGAATTTCGGTCGCGTGACTCGCCAGCGCTCACTTGGCGCTTCGGACCGCGTGGCGTGCCGCCTACAGCCACCTCGATCCCAGCGGCGACAAATCGGCTAACCGGCCAGCCACGCGGCCAGCCACGCGGCCGGCCGCGGGGAAGTCGCACGACGAGCCAGCGTCGTCGGCCTGCTTTTGCTTCACAGCGGCGTCTCGGCGAGCACCAGGTGTACCAGTCAGGCCAACCTGCCGACTGCGGGCAGGTTGCCTCCAGCCGCTCAGTGCCGATGCGGGTCAGGGCCGCACGCGTCCTGCGCGCTACTAGACCCTTCCCACAGCGCTCGCGCAGCGCTGGCCCGGTGAGGTGCTTGCTCGCCGCCCGGCTTCCTCGTCGGCGTGGTCACGCCGTGTCCAGGACCAAGGCCGCCTGCAGCGCGCACCACATCGATGATAACCGCGGTGACCATGGCGGGGGCACGGGCCGCCGATTTCGAGTGGGCGTGCTCGCACTGCGCCGCGCCGAGAGAGAGAGAGAGAGAGAGAGAGAGAGAGAGAGAGAGAGAGAGAGAGAGAGAGAGAGAGAGAGAGAGAGAGAGAGAGAGAGAGAGAGAGAGAGAGAGAGAGAGAGAGAGAGAGAGCGCGAGAGAGAGAGAGAGAGAGAGAGAGAGAGAGAGAGAGAGAGAGAGAGAGAGAGAGAGAGAGAGAGAGAGAGAGAGAGAGAGAGAGAGAGAGAGAGAGAGAGAGAGAGAGAGAGAGAGCGCCCGTGCGCGTGAGAGTGCGGGCGCCTGAGCGCGAGGCGTGTGTGAGCGAGAGGCCCTGCTTGCACCACGTCTACGCGGTCGTGACGCAACGCCCCGGTAACCTTTTGTGCGCCGCCGTTTACCCCACGACGGCCACATCGCAGGGCGGAGAGACGCGGCGGCCACCGGGACCGCGCACCTCGCCGCCGAGGAAGACCTGGGGAAAGCAAAAGTGCGGGTCGCCGCCTATGTAGTCCGAGCGCGACGTCGTTATCACCTTATCACTGGACGCCACACAGTGGGTCGGAAGACAGGTGAAGCGGCCAAAATTCTAGACGCGTTTTGAGCTCCAGAGTCGCCAAAGTCGACTCGAATCGAACGTGTGACCCCAATGGATTCCTTGTTTGGAGAGCAATCCATTGGTGGGGCCATTCGATTCGAGTCCCATTTAGTGACTCTGGTCTCTGGAACTCAAGACGCGTCCAGTATTTTGGCCGCCTCAACGGTCTTCTAACCCATTTTACGCCGTGCCCGTCGTTGTCGCGTCCACCTCGTCCACCACGCGGAGCGCATCCACGCCTGGGGCACCCAAAGTGCTCATTTACGGTGGCACAATCAGGCGGCGCGTGGTCGAGGAGCACGGCCATCGGGAAGCCTGCCCTCTCGGCGACCCCAATGCAACTCAATGAGGTGTTACCAGCGCGACGACCTGCCGAATGGGTGGGACGCCCGAGTGCGAGAGAGGCAGGACGATCCCCAGTCTGCTGGTCGTGCATCACGGCCGCAGCACCACCTAGACCGCCACGCTGCGCGTGTCCTTTGCAGCTTCACGTCCCCGCCGCGGGGAAGGATCGGCGATCGGCGCGATAGGCAAACCAGCGAAAACAGTGTGGCCTTTCCCTTCGCTGGACACCACGCCAATTACCGCTCCATAATCTACCCGCAATATTGGTCCTGGCTCCGCCTGCTCCTGGAGCCAGCCAGCCGGGCGGCCGCGGCGTGATGGCGGGCCGTGCCGTGCCGAGCCGGCCGGCCGACGTTTCGCAACGACGGCTCGTTACGAGAGCCAGCCGGTCTAGACGGTCTAGACAGACGGTCTAGACGGCCTAGACGAGGCTATGGACGCGGTGGCAAGGCTGCAGCGCTAGGGCCAAGGCGGCCGCGCCACAAAGGCGGCCCTCTGGTTGCCGACACGACGCCTCCTGGAAGGGCAGGGGCCGCCAGTGGCTTCGCCCAAAGGGTTTCCATCGTTTGCACCACCACACAGAGTCTGGAGTCTGGACCGTGAGCCACTAGGCGGCGCGCACATCGTGCAGAAGCAGAGAGGCACAAGGCAGCTCGATCCACTTCGGGCATTAGCATTACCCATTTAGGGGTGGGGTGCGGGGCCCTCCCTGTCCAAGGTAAGGAGCCCGTTTGCACCAACACAGCGGCCCCGTAACTTATTGCGCGAGGACGCCGAGCTGAGTGCGCATAAATTAAATTTGGGTCAGATCAGATGCTGCAGGACGGAAGAAAGTGCACGCGCGCGTGCGTGCGTGTGTGTGTGTGTGTGTGTGTGTGTGTGTGTGTGTGTGTGTGTGTACGCAGGTACGTACGGAGGGGGCGTGGCCGGGCGGGGCGACAGCAGCCACCCCGAGGCGCTCTCAGAGGCGCACTCGTAAAAGCATGTGGGCCAAGTGCCCCCCCCCCCCCCCTGCCGGGACCAGACGTCATACGACATACACAACAACGCCGGCCGGCGCGATCGAGGCCGATTTCGGAACGCCGGCCTCCTGTCTGGCAGTGCATGACTCCGCGGTGTCCGCAATGTCGATGTCGCTCGCGATTTCGCCAAGGTGCTTGCATTCACACCTGCAAGGTAAGCGCTCCGACGGGGGTCCACCGTGATTCGCGCGCTCGCGCGGCGGGTCCGGTCGCGCGAGGTCGTAGAAAAACGGACGTGAATCGTGTGCACGATAGGGACCTACCTACGTATCCCTGCCCTCTGGCGCGAGGGTCGTTAATCTTGCAGTGCACACGACTTCATTACGTACGTGACGTGGATGCCACCCCTGCGCTTAGGCGTGTCCACACGGTGTATAATGCATCCGCGACGCCAGATTAAAAACGTATGCAAAGCAGCACCTAATTACAAATTGCAGCATCGACGCGACCGACCAGTCGTCGTTGTTGTTGTTGTTGTTGTTGTTGATGATGTTGTTGTTGGCCACCGCGGCGACGCCCCCCTCCCGGACACCCGCCCGTCGCGTCCCTGACGTAACTGGTGCCGCTCTGCCGACGAAGTGGTAAAGTTTCCTTCCAGCGGCGCCACTTCCACTTCAAGACGGTGCTCCCATTTCCAGCTCTCAAGCCCAGAAAACGCGCGTCTCGCTGAGCGAGCGGCGGCGACAACAACAACAAACAACAACAACAAAACAACAACAACAGCCTGAGCTGTAGCAGGTGCGGCAGCTGCAGATGCCGCCACTTTCACCGGGTGAGAGGCAAAGCCAGGCAAAGCAGCGCGAGGACCGGGGCGGTGTAGCGCTGCCCACAGTCCGAGCGGCGGAGCGGCGACTTTCACTGCACCGGCAGAAGAAGCACTTCGACCACCCCGCGGCCGCGCCAAGCTCCCCGAGTTAGCTAGCGGGGGTGTGGTATACCATCCAACGCAGCCGCCTCACAGTGGGTCAGAAGACCGTCGGGGCGGCCAAAATTCTAGGACGCGTTTTGAGCGCCAGAGTCGCTCAATCGGACTCGAATCAAACGCGTGACCCCACCAATGGATTTCTCGTTTCGAGAGCAATCCATTGGTGGGGTCATACGTTCGATTCGAGTCCTATTTAGTGACTCTGGAGCTGGGAACGCGTTGAGAATTTTGTCCGCCTCAACGGTCTTCTGACTGACTGTGCGCTGCCTGAAGGCTGCCTGAAGGCCGCCTCACTCCTCCCACCCGCACGGGACGCAGAGCGAGAGGGACAGCCTTCTGGCGGCGGTCGAGCCGGGGGGCGGGCCGGGGGGCGGGCCGGGGGGCGGGCCGGGGGCGGGCCGCGGCGCCAAGTCGGTCACCGCGCAGCAGCCCCTTCTGGCGGGGACGCACGCCGCGGACGCGACGGACACGCGGACACGGCCCGCGCCGAAAAGGGAAAGTCCGAGACGGTTTTGCCCTGCGCAAGTCGGGCGGGGCGCTCCCTAGACCTATCAGGACCGCACTCGGTCCCTGCTTACGCAACGAGCTGCATCGCCTATCACTGCACCGACCGAGAGAAAGCACGCTATCAAAAGGAAGCATGTCACTGCGTGCCCGAGCTCCCCTCACCCCTCACACTCAGCCATGGCCGACGAGTGTCCTTCCTGAAGAGTCCTATGGCGGAACCAACTTTTCATTCTTCTGTTCGCAGCGACGCGGCAAACCTCGTCGTTTTCGCCCAATTTCGCACCGCGGCGACGCGGTGGTCGAGTGCCATTTCCACGATTCCAATTACGCGAGAGCCCCCCTCCGCCCCCCGACCGGCTCCGACCGTTTTCCGACCTCCTTCTCTTCTCGTTCGGCGAGTCGGTGCCGGCGGCGGGGCGGTGCCGCGGCCCACCTTCCGACCGGCGCTGTCTCTCTCGCCGTCGTGGCGGGCGTCCTGCATTGGCGCGAGAGAGACCGACCGAGCGGCGTTGCAGCCTGCAGGCTGCGCCTCGCCTCCAACGCCCCTCGCCCCTCCCACGCCAGGCCGCGCCAGGCCGCGCCAGGCCGCGCAGCTGCAGCTGCAGGGCCGGCCAGCTCGCCCGCCTCAAGGCCCGGATAGATGGCACGTGGAGTTGGCAGCCTCCGCGCGCCCGAGGAAGGGGGAGGGGAAGGGGGGGACAGCCTCGCTCTTGGCGCTCTGCACAGCGTCTTGCTCAATCTGCACACACGGGATTGCTCGCCGTCACACACCTGCCCTCCTAGAGCCGGCGTGCCGTCGGCGGCGGGCCGCTAGAATGCAGCGCTGGTTTATGATCTGCGGGCGTTACGAGCGTCCGTCCAGGCGCCAGGCACGGACTGGGCCACAGAGTGATTCCGAGGCCTGTTTCGTCGCTGTCTCTCTCGCGCACAGCGGAACGCCCCCAGAGTGCGAGAGAGACAGAGCCTGGCCTGCAGCCTTGGCGGCGGTCCGGCCCTGCCATGGCCAGCCCAGAGCCAGCCCGCGGCCGTACTATAATGGTCATTGTGTGTTTTTGCATGGCGCCTCGCCTCTGGCCCTAGCCTCGCTTCGCTGGCCGCCTCGCTGGCCGCCTCGCTGGCCGCGTGCTCCAAGGCCGGCTCGCACGCAGCCCAGCCCCGCACTTTCCTTTTTGTGCAGGATAAGAATCCGCCAGGCTGACTGCAAGCACCGCGGCCAGCACCGCGGCCAGCACCGCGGCGCCCTGCAGGGCCTCTAGGGGTGCAACTAGAGCGCGACGAGAAGCGCCACGGCGCGCCGCCCAAACCAAGGGCCGCCGCCTACGTCGCCCAGCCTTGCCGCCCAGCCTAGCCTTGCCTTGCCCGCGGAATGTGTCCGAGGGAAGGGGGCCTGGAGCGAGGCTAGTCGAGGCTCGCGAGCGTGAACAGCCGACAAAAACGGGCGGGCCAAGCGACGCCAGCAGGCCCCCACTACAACCACTACGCCGAGGCCTTCCACTACACCGCCGCGAGCCGGCCTAGCCGGCCTGGGCCACCTCCGCCAACCGCGTCCTTGTCTATCACTACGCGACGCGGCGCCGCGAACGCAGCCCACGCCCCACCACCACCGCGACCCCCGTTTTCGGTGGCCTACATTTCCTGCTGCAGCCTAGCCCAACGAGGCCCTGTGGCTCTCTCCTCGCGCCCCACCCCCCCTCGCCTAGAACCGCGATCCTGTCTGCATTACGGGTGCGGCGGGGTGCGGCGGGGTGCGGCGGGGCGCGGCGGGGCGCGGCGGGGCGCGGCGGGGCGCGGCGCGGGGGAAGGACTCCACAGACCAGCAACACCAGCAGCTTTCGACGCAACGGCACTGCCGGCCGGTTTGGCCCAACGCCCCGTCCGCCGCTAGACGCACAAACAGACAGACGGGCAGACGGAGAGATCTAGTACTGCGTTGCACTGCTGCGGTCGCGCCGAAAAACAGCGCGCTCGATCACTGACCGGGCGGGCGAAAGCGGGGCCCCCGCCTGCCCACGGCCCCCGCAGCCCCCGCAGCCAGGTCTAATCTAGTTACCGCGTCGGCCAAAAGGACAAGTCGGTAATTGCGTCAGTTTCAATAACAGCGGCGCGAAGGGCTTCTCCTCCGGCCTGCAGGGCGGCATCGCGTCCCCGCCGCGCCGTGATGGTGACGCCACGGGGCGGCACGGCACGGCACGGCGTGACGTAACGCTAGACCGCCAAGGAAACGACAAGAATGCGACGGCGTGTGGTGAGTGGGCCCGGCAGCCGGGCGGCACCGCCAGCTGTGCGACGGCGACGCAGGCGCCGCGGATGGCCCTGGCAGAGCGGAGCAGAGCGCGCCGCGCGCCGCGTCAACGCCGGCAGCCGGCTGACAGACGGTTCTCGCAATAAGACGGATGCCGCACGCACAAACAGACAGACAGACACACATACACACACATACACACACTGAAACGGCGCTCTACCTTTGCCCGACACTTGCTTGACTTGGGGTTGGGCCGGTCTGCTTGCTGTGTCACGCCAGCCGGCCGATGCAATGGCGGGGCGTCATTTCGGTTCAGCCGGCGGAATGGCAAAGTGGTCCTGCAGTACAGTACAGTACAGTACAGTCCAAGGCCGGCCTCCCCGCCCGCGCGTGCAACACCGAGCTATCTCCGGCGGCGTGACGGTGACGCAACGCCGGCACGTGGCATAGCGCCGACCGGCCGGCGAAATCTCCGCTGCAGTAGAGTTCGGTGTGCCATCCACGCCATCCACCACCGCAGGCAGTTAGACGGCCGGCCCAATTAACGGCCTGGCAATTAGGGAAACTGCAGTTCATGGAGGGCTGGAAGGCGGTGACGTGATCGGGGCGAGCTCGCCGCCGTCGGAAAGTAGCAAAAGCCCAACTGAAAAAAACAAGTCGAGCTTGATGGCGCGCTACGTGACGGCGGAGGGCACGCGCGGCGCGCTGCCGCACGCGACCGACAGCCGCCTCATTTCCCGGGGGGCGGAACCAGCAACTGCTTCCGGACCGCACCACGGCGTCGTCGGCCAGGACCACGGCGTCGGCCACGCCCCGCCGACGTCACGCTGCTGCCAAGGCCTCGCCGGTCGCGGAGAACTGGCGGCGCCTCTGATGCTCCATGACCGTAATACATCGCTAAGGTTTATTATTTTTGAGGAAAATGATTCGGTGACGTGCCCCTGCACGAGCGGGCCTTATGCCTTGTCACGGCCGTTGTCTAGGAGTGGAGTGTGAGTCCTTCCTCGTCGCTCCGCGCGGCTGGCACGGCACGGCACGCTCCGCGGTGAGGGGTCTCAAGGTGAATATCAGCGAGCCGCGCCGGCCGGCGGTCCCGGGGCGTGGCTGTCTTGGCGGTGCACAGTGGGCCAGAAGACGGCGCAGGCGGCCAAAACTCTAGACGCGTTTTAAGCTCCAGGGTCACTATATGGGACTCGAACCGAACGTGTGACCCCACCAGTGGATTCCTCGTTCGGAGAGCAATCCATTGGTGGGGTCACACGTTCGGTTTGAGTCCCATTGAGCGACTCTGGAGCTCAAAACGCGTCTAGAGTTTTGGCCGCCTGCGCCGTCTTCTGGCCCACTGTGCGGTGTGGTGGCTGGCTGCACTCCTGATTCCCACTCGCCGGGCTCCGCCTCAACGCTCACGTCGTTCTGCAAGGCCAGAGTCTGTCTATTCTCTGGCGCTGGATCGATGTTGGAATCTGAGGCTCGGACACCACCGGCCGAGCATGTGTTTGTCCAAATGAACACAGCACGCGCCAACTTGCCCAAGCCGGTTGTGTGTTTCCGACCACCAGACTGATCCCCACGCACACACGCCGGTTGCCGGTTCGATCCACGAGGAGGCCCACGATAAGCTCGGCAGAGTCCTTGCCGGTACAGTAAGCACGCCAGCGCTGCGCTACCGAGCCGCCGTGCCGCGGAGTGGGGGCGGTGAGTCCGCGGGGACGCCCCCTGGCCGTGCCGATCAGGCGCCGGCCTGTCTGTTACCGTCTGCACGCAAAAGCCCGCGCTAGCAGTGCCTGCCGGGCGCGTCACGAGCCCGGGCTACACTTACAGGAGTTATATCAAGTTAAGGAAGGAGAACGTTTTGCGCCAGCGCTGGCGCAGGAGGGTGAGCGGCAGGGAGGCGGTCAAGCTCAAGCCAGACGCAGCTATCCCCCTCCCTGCCCCTCACCTTCCTTATCCTTTCTTAACTTGATATAGCTTTGGCACTCACGAACAGCGTTTGACATGGCTGTGTTCCGTGCACCCTGACGGAGTGCAACAGAGAGGGCGCTAGGGGGCGCCACCTGCCCGCCCATCTAGGGCCGCGACCAGGAGCCCTTTGGCCAGCGGGGCGCCGCGGGAGGGGCTGTCTATAAATACGTGTTCGATTCGGCCGCGCTCCGCCTGCCTGCCGGCCGGCCTGCCTGCTGGCCTGCCAGCCCTGCCGGGGCGGCGGGGCCTGGCGGGGCCCTCATCGCGGCGCGGCGCCACGCCCCGCGCCGTGCACGCCCCTTTCACTCGGCGTGCTGGTCACCTTGGAGTGCAGTCGCCCCTTGGCGACAGCGACACCCTTGGCGCCGCCTTGGCTTCGCAGCCGCTATTCTCGTCTG
This sequence comes from Stenchaetothrips biformis, assembly GCA_030522485.1. Classification (NCBI taxonomy): domain Eukaryota; kingdom Metazoa; phylum Arthropoda; class Insecta; order Thysanoptera; family Thripidae; genus Stenchaetothrips; species Stenchaetothrips biformis. Next base: position 10,652,392 of record CM060093.1, on the reverse strand, counting down.
ACAGTGCTCCATTGCCTGACACGAATATTTTTACAGTCGACAGCGCGCGGGCCTAGCTCTAGCAGGCCGGCCGGCTTGTGACGTCGGCGTCGTGTGGGCGACGGTGCAGGGGACGCCCCACCCGGCCCGCCGCGCCCCGCCAGGCCGCCAGGCCGCCGCCCAGAATAGAAGGAGAGCGGGGAAGCGAGAGCGAGACAGCGAGACAGCCACACCTACCCTTTGCACCCAATTGGTTCAAGGGCGTGAAGCTGTCCGTGCCCACCTGAGCGCACCTGTCGGTGGATTCCGATCTCTGGTACCCAAGCGGGACGGCCCCATGGGTGCGAGAGAGACAGACGGTCGGAATAAGCCGTCTCACCTTCCGGATGGCGATTGGTTGACACTCTGGCCCTCTCTCTTGCTCTCACGGCATCCCGTCAGAGTGCGAGAGAGAATGAAACCGCCTGGCACCGCGGCGTGGACACGGTGACGGGGGGATCATGGAGGGGGGGGGGCAACCGCAAGCCGCACCACGCATGCCAGGCACACTGGGCGGCGCTTAGCGGCGCTCCGCCAGCTCGACCCGTTTCTGGAGCGGGGGAGGGGCGCATTGGCCTGCTGGTAGGCCAATCCAGGATTGTGATAAATGGGTGGATTCCGACGGTTGGTCCCATTTGGTTGCCATCGCATAGCGGCGCCACCAGCAGCGCACCAGGACAAACTTTTCTTCGACTCGTTCGTTCCCTTCTTTTCACGGAAAGCGGGTCAAAACAGCTTCCTGCGGCAAATTAACGAGCGGCCGTGCCGCCGGCAGCCGGGCTCTCCCGGAGGAAAACGTTTCCAAGGACTCGGTCGTAAAGTGGCCATCATTATGCCGCCACCGTCAGAAAACTCCAAAGAACGGAAATCAGGTGGAAAGCGGACACACTCGGGTTTTCTTTCTGATGTACACACGCGGTGTTCTCTGAATTTCCGCGAGTCGAAACAGAACGCTCAAGTCTGCAGGCTGAGGGTGGACCTCAGTGTCCGAGAAAAGCCCCCGGGCCACAGTGGGTCAGGTGACCGTTGAGGCGGCAATAATTCTTGTCGCGTGTTGAGCTCCAGAGTCGCTAAATGGGACTCGAATCGAACGTGAGACCCCCACCGATAGATTGCTCTCCAAACGAGGAATCCATTGGTGGGGCCACCCGTTCGATTCGAGTCCCATTTAGCGACTCTGGTGCTCAAAACGCGACAAGAATTTTTGACGCCTCAACGGTCATCTGACCCACTGTGCGGGGAGGACGCCGCGGCACCACAACGCCGCTAAGTGTATTGGCCGCCAAAAGGGGGTATACTTGTTGTCGCGCGGAAGTGGTGCTGGGCGAGCGCGGCGGGGTGCGGGCCGTTTCCGGCTCGTTCCGCTGGTTTGCGCGCTGCCGCGGCGCTGCCCCCCTTCCCCCCCCCCCCCTCCAGCACTAGGGCGCCCCTGCCGGATCAATCCGACCGCCCCAGCGCGCCCCAGCGCCGCCGCGGCCTCGGCGTCACAAAGAGCCCCGACTGGACCGAGAGGTGCGCCTAGCAGTGCGCCTAGCCCAGCTTGACCTACTTCCAGATGTGGGTGGCCAAATCTAGGTCGCGGACTCGCGGCGCGCCGCCTTGCATAACCGGACAGCGCCTTCTGGCTCGGGCAGTCTCGGCGACGGATCGGAAGTGGCGATAGGGGTCTTGGAGCCGGCGACGTCCCAAGGCTGGAGGGAAGGCCCTCCATGCACCGCTGCGACTGACGAATGGCTGGGCGTGGCGCTGCTTCCTTCCTTTATTCGGTGACGTCACGCAGGGCGACGCAGGGTCACCATGTCATCCCAAGTGCGCCGTGTGTGTGTGTGTGTGTGTGTGCTCCGTACCGCTGGGCTGCTAGACTGCAGGCACCCGAGCGTGCATTTGCTTCCGGTAGAGGCCGAATAATCGAGCCGCCATTTGAATAGGCCGCTTTTTCCCATTTGCAATGCCAACGGCGCGGCGGCCGGGCGCAGTGACTGACCGGCGCGTTTGACGTGAAGGGCATGCAGGTGCATGTAACTCACCTCATGGCCTGGCGGCCAGATGGTCACCACCACCTCGTCGCGCAGCGTGTCGTGCGAGCGCACCTCGCCGGCCACCTCCCTGCCGTTGAAGGTGAGGTAGGCGCGCTGCTCCGGCTGCAGGTGGCACCCCGTCACACTGCGGAAGCCGGGGCCGATCAGCTCCGACTCGCGGAACTCGCGTCGGAACGTGAGCCGCTGCTGCTTGGAGGCGGTGGCCGTGTCGAAGCGCACCGAGTAGCGCGTCTCGTCGCTGGACGCGGCGCCGTCGCCGCCCGGCAGCACGGCCGCGGGGGTCTTGACGGCGTGGATGACGCCGGCGTAGTACTTGCCGTCGTCCCCCGGCGCGCACACGCGCGTGCCGATGATGGAGCGCTTGGCCAACCTCTTGCCCGTCGACATGGTGGTCGGGTTGCGCTGGTACGGTTTCCACTGGCGCCGGTACACGCGGCGCGGCAGTGGGCCGGAGGCGCTGACGCCGCCGAGGGCGATGACGCGACCTCCTCCGGGGCCGACGATCACTCCCGGCCGCACCACCACCGCGGCGGGTTGCTTGAACAGCAGGGCGCGCCGGCCTATCGCACCGAGATCCCGGCGGACCGACACTTTCACGATTCAAAACACGGCGGGTTCCACACTGGAAAAACTAGACACCCTCGAGGATGCCAGATGACAGTCACTTCAGCACGCACTACAGCACCACATCGTCAATGTAGCACCAGGGGCGAGGAAACAGGGTATCGCGCATCGGGACGCTAAGACACACGACCGCGCACTCACTAACACCACTACACAGCGAACTCATAGTCGCTGCGACCACTGCTGTCGCAAGGGCCCGCGGCAGGCTGCAGAGAGATCGTAGGTAATCCACGGGGAACGACACTCTGCTAGACTGGCTCACAGGACACCTTGCCTAGCTCGACAAACTCGACCAGGAACAACGCGACTGGACTGCGGCACACGGAGGCACGGGCTGCGCTCTCATCAGCTGCTTCGCTTTGAATGAACGCCAGCGCGCTAGCGGCCTCCGCTCGGCTCGCCGGCCGGTCGAAACCTCAACAGCTGACGGATGACAACAAAACCCACGTGACCGAAGAGCGGCGCCGCCATTGGCTGCGGGAAACGAGGCCTGACCTACATTCGCGCCATTGGTTGGCTGCGGCAGGGAGGGAGGCAGAGTGCGCAGAACGGGGCGCACGGAGTGGGGGCACGAAGCAACATAAACAGGGGACTCGAGCGGCCCGAACGCGGCCCGAAGTTATATGTCCCTATCGACCGAAGCGCCCCGCGTACAGCGCCGGGTAACCATGTCCTTTGTTTGCAGATTCCGCGCCGGCGACGCGCTGCGAGCCTCGCTTTTCAAACAAAGGATGCTGACAGCAATCTTTTGTCCACCGTGTTGCTCATCGGTCAAGCCGACGTCGAGATGGAAATGCGGCCACCTAGGCACCAACGGGCGGCGAAGGAAGAGGCCATTTTCAAGTTTAGACAGAGACTTCCGCCTTGCAGCTGAACAAAGCCTGGATCCAGCCAAAACAAACTCCCTCGCTGGGCGTGGAGCGATAGCAATAAACCGGCTAGGCTGGTCAGGGCTCATGAATTCCGTTGTAAACAACCGAACGGTACTTGGATCCTTATGTAACCTGTTCCGCGCTAGGCTGGGTCCTCCAAGCCTTTTGTAGCTGCAGCGCGAGAACCGGCCCCACCCCGCCCCTCCGCCCGGGCCGCCACCCCCGGAGTCTCTAGCGTCGCGGCGTCCACTCGAACAAAGAAATGGCTAGCGAAGCTCGTGCTGCCGGCGGCGTCCTAAACCGGCGCTCCGTTTCTCTCGCACTCCGCGGCGACCTATGAGTGCGAGAGGGACAGGGCGACGGGTCGACGCTTGTACTCCCTCATGTACAGTGTTGATGACGATGGCCGCCCGTGTCATTAGGCCCCAGTCGATATTAGCGACAATGACACGCAGGCACGCGAGAGCGCCCCCGACCGAGCTGGCAGGCCAGCAGCGCCTCCTACATCCGCGTGCGTCGGCCGCGGCGTGCTGCGCGCGGGGAGGCGTTCTGGCCGCCGAGCGCAACTACGTCACGCCGCCTCCCCCCCCCCCTTCTGCTCCTTGTCCTTCCCCGCGGGTGCGAGAGAGACACAGCCTGGCCGCGCCGTGAGATTCCACTGGGCGCGGGGAAGAGAGCGGGCGGAGGGGCAGGCCGAGCTGGCAGGCAGCGGAGCCGGCCGGCTACTCTCCTAGAGAAGAGCTCTAGAGGGCAGGGCAGATCGGCGCGTGCACGGCCCCCTCCTCCTGCCCCCCACCCGGCCCACTGCGCAGCGCAGCTTGCGGTCGCGAAGCTGGCCAGCGAAGAGCGAAGCCAGCGAGTAGAGGAGTCTCTTTGTTTGGCTCTGGCTCGGCTCGCTCGGCTAGGCTGCCTGCTCGATTGCACCAGCACCGCTGGCAGCTCTAGCTCTAGCGCGCTGCAGCGCTGGCCGGGCCGTTTTCGTAACAGGCGAGCCGAGGCCAAGTGTCTTGGCGGCGGAATGGCCTGCCGGCCACAAATAATTGCCGGCACATGTCAGGGCATAGCCTTCCCCTGATAGCAATGCATTTTCTTTCCGATTTTAAGCCCATCTTTACTCCTACCTGCTGGGCTTTTAACTAGAGCTGAAGGCTGAAGTCACGTGCATGGCATGTACTTTACGTGACAGCAGTCCACCTGACCCCCTGGCGCACACCTGCAACTCAAACTGATGATAAAAAGGGGACAATGGTGACCAGACACAGGATAATAAGACAAGTAGCACTGAGTAGAGAGCACTGACAAGGGAAGCCCGCTGTAAATAATGTTTTATTTCCTATGGGCCCCCTATCAAGTAATTTAATAAATAGATGATACCATAATTACGACAAAGTAGGATATTAAATTTGGTTAAGAAACAAAGGTATGCAATAAAATTAAATAGATGCAACTGTCATACAGATTGTTGTTCTTTTCCATTAAAAATTGAAGGAACAACTGGCGTACACATAAATTATTTTGAATGACGGCTGCTACTGCTTTTATGATGGCTTGAGGATTTATGAGATGATGAAGATGATGAGGAATGACGTTTGCTACTGCTGCTATGACTGTGACTACTAGATGATTTTGATGATGATTTGTGAGACGAACTGGAACTTGAACTGGAGCTTGACTTTGAGGAGCTCTTGTGGGATGAGGAAGAGCCTGAAAACATTCATTTGTAAGTTTGTTTTCAAGTAAAAATCCTGATAAAATTAACAACAAAATTTTGAGGCTGATGATGTTGACCTTTCTTACCGCTTGTTAGACTGGCAAAAGATACTGGTTTGCCACCAGACACTGGCGATTCAGTTTTCACTTTTGGCTGAGAGAGAGACAAAAAGAAATTTTGTTTAATCCTAAGTCCATGTAAAATAAAAACAACATATGATACAGCAAACATACCAGTTTCTTTTTAGAACAATCTGAACAATCCCAGCTAGATGATGCTAGTTCCTGCACTGGCGGCACATGACAATCTTGATGATATAACTTCTGGCAAGAGTTGCATTCCATCAATTGATTTCGAGCTCCAACATTAAATTGTCTGAAAGAAAATATTGAACTGAAGTTACAGTAATGGGAAACTTCATGCAATTGGAGGCCAACAGCATTACAAATAATAAAAAGAAAAATGCAAACTGAACATGACCTACCCACATACAACACATGATAACTCCGTAAAATTCATGCAAAAGCTATCATCAATGTCAGCCGAAGCAGAACCACTAGATTCGTCAGATATTGCGGTAAGTGGTGAAGGTGAATGCACCTTGGATGAGCTAGCAGAGTCATACAACTTTTTCTCTGCTGATGACTCTTCTACTTCAGACTGAAAAAGATAATTTTAATAAGACATGTAATGTCAAAAATTTATTATAATAATAAATAAACTTAAAGTGCTAGTGATGGTCTAATTTCAGAATGCAGCCACCAAGTCTTTCTGCAGTTTGCGCTAATGAATGAAACCATTAGAAATATTATAATATCAGATAATCGACATTGTGAGCAACCACTTCTTTGAAGCATGAAGAACTCACCAAGGAAGGCAGCTTAATGTTGGCACCGTATTTGTTGCGTAAAGCTTCTTCCAGCATGGCTCGCAGCTGATCTGCAGCATCAGGCTCATTGCTTAGCATCAGCTTCACCCCTCTGGCTAGCACAGGATCGAACGCTGGAACAGAGAATAAACAGCTTAGCCACCCATGAGCCCCTACATGTTGATAGGTTAGGCCGGTACAAATTGATAAGATAAAATGGAACACATAAATTTAATTTGTGCCAACATGGTCTCTGAAAGTTGACGACTCACCCGCCATGTTCAATCAATGTCACTCCAAAGGCTTCGACAGGTTATGGGTACGCAGACTCCTTTATTCCCGGAGCGTCTCTTGCCGTTTTCAGAAGCGAGTAGTGCTGATTTAAAGCACGCTGCGATTGAAAATGTGTTTCTAAATCGTCTAGTGACTTAGGAACGTAGCGAATGCTTGCAGGTTGGGCGATGTCAAGTCGTAAATAATTCGAGCAAATTCGAGCAAAACCCTGCAGGTGCAAGCAAGTGAACGGGGAGCAGCAGCGGTGGGTGCGAATAGCGTTTATGACAGTAGAACGAGAAGAGTAAGAGGTTCCGCGGCTTGCCGGGAGATGGCACCACTGGTCACGTCGTCTCGGTCGACGCCACGCGGCGGGAAGCAACGCCCACTATTCAAGACGCAGCGCCGCGCCCTCATATTTAACGGAGCAAAATGTCTTTTATTTATCCGTTGCGTTAGCTTGTAGGTAGATCGGCTGGGTGGAAACTTTGCTCAAAAACCAATAACGAACTCCGAAGTCATGTTTACCTTCACAGGCCAGCATGGCCCGGCGACGGAAATAGCATTGTTAGCGGGCAGTGATGCGAAGTTGTGTTTCGCGGTTTCGCAATGCACGGCATTTGGAAATCGAGGGTTCGTTCTGCACGGTCAGAATCCGACAGTCCCGAAGAATCCAACCAATCAAATCAAACAGCGATGGAAGCAGAGATCAATGAAGAACTGTCGTTCCTGAAGCAGCCTTGCCCGTCCTCTGGAACCAGTCTGTAAGTGGGCGAAAGGATTCTGTGTGATTTTGGTTATTCCCACAAAGGCAAAACTTAAATTGGTGCACCGCGTGTCGTCGATTTCCCTGGCAACGCGGCCAGCTCGCGCGGGGTATGGAAGACCAGGCCAGTGCGCGGAGTATCGGCACTGCAGCGGCGTGGGGTATAAACGCCTTACCCCGAGTGGCCGCCACGACTGCGCCTCGGTTTCAGGATGACACAGGATGCGAATTAAATTTGCGGGTGCAGATAGAAGTCCAGCCTCTAACTCTTTACTCAGAGAGACTCCATGCAATAATTTTTTTGGATGGTCCGTTGATTGTTTGTGGTGATTAGTCTTCACGGTGCACGAGGTCCACCACTCCATCCCCACGTGTACCTGTCCCTGCAGGTACCAACACCTGTGCGAGCTGGTGCACTTCGCGTTGGCCAACAGGGCCAACAACGCCATGAGCGCCTTCGAGGAGACCAGCCGGATGCTGCAGGAGAGACGCCAATTCTGCTCCAATTCCAGGACCCGCGTCGCGAACAATGCCAAAAGCGACACTTTTCATTACGCACTGGAAGTGCGTCAATCACTGCAGGTTTGTACCTAACAAATGAGGTTTTTTTTGTTTGTTTTTTTTGTTTTTTTTTTTTAAGGAAAAAATTTGTGTTAGCGTTTGTGCTTTGTGATCAGCATGATGAAGACATTGCGCGCTCGCTGGAGGAGGACTCGGGCAGCGACGGCGGCGTCCTGGCGGAGCTGCAGCTGGCGGCGCGGTGCGGCGTCGGCCTGCCCCAGGACGAGGCCTTCGCCGTGGCCCTGGCCGTCAAGGACCTGGCCACCAGCAGAGCCCTCACTCGCATCAGGTTTACCGCGTTCATTTGTCTTTCCTCTGCCGATGTCCAACTTTTTCCCCGCGGCGTCAGCTGCCTCGAATTAGGCGTCGTTTCGCACCGTGCCGCCAGCGCGTCGCCTCCACGGCGCTAAAGTTATTCTCGTGAGTTTATTCAGGAATGTTTGTTGCTGGCTTCCACCCGACCCTTCTCAGCAGGCTGATTCCGAACAGTGCTTTCGTCGCTCCCGTCTCTCTCGCACTCGCGGGGCGTGAGGCCGCGGTGTGAGAGGGACGGCGGAGCGACGCGACGCAGGGCGGCGGACATGGACGGAGTGCCCAAGGTGGGTAATTACTCAGGTGTGCCTCGGACTCGGCCTCGGACAGGGCGGTGCGTTCGCCCTGCGTTCGCCCTCCTGCGTTCGCCCTCCTGCGTTCGCCCTCCTGCGTTCGCCCTCCTGCGCGTTCGCCCTCCTGCGTTCGCCCTCCTGCGTTCGCCCTGCACTGTCAGGACACGTGGGTGCGGACAACTCGTCCCCGTTAACTCGTCCCGGGTGTATCTCGACCCCAGTCTAACTCGCCCCGGGCCGTGGACTTGACTGTGGACCCAATGTTGAGCCAATTCGCCCCCAGATTTTTATTATTGATTTCTGCGCCGACCTTGACATGCGTATTGTTTTGCCGTGCCTTGTTGTGTAACCGCGATGTGCCCATGGTGTAGACGGTCGCCAGCGTGGTTTGGAGAGAACACCGGCCAAGACACTCGGAAAGGGTGCGCTATAGCGCACACTCCCGGTCTTGTACTGAGTTTTTTTTTTAACACCGTTTTGACGTCTGTACACATTAATGAGCCTATTAACATTTTCATTTGTTTCAGTAGCGTTGTTATAAATTTCCCCATGACAAATCTATTGTGCTTCTTAACGAAATCCTATTAATGTCCACATACGTGGTGGTATAGGTGGTATAGGCGTCGGTTCCCGGTACCGGGGTCGACGGATCGAGTCCCACTTTTTCTAAACATTTTTCGAATGACCCGCTCACTGCGGCTCCATCCCTGCCGCGTCTAGAGCCCGGCTGACGCCGCATCTACCATGAGCCGTGGTGGCTGAGATCGCTAAGGCGTCGGACTTGAACAGTAAGGTCCGGGGATCGAATCCCAACATTTCAATACATTTTACGACTGCCTCCCTCATCCCAATGCGACTCAAACCCGTCGTCCGACACTCGGCAGACGTGCAGTCGTGATAGCGTAGTGGTCTGGATCATTTGTCGTCCACTATGCTTGGGTGTCTAAAAAGCAGTCCGCTTCGGCGGATTGGCCTCGGCACTGGTTCGATCCCCGGTCGTTCCAGCCACTCGCAATTGGTCGCGAGTGGGTCCATTCTGATTCGTCGGTTTGGAGTTGATAAGTCCTTTGAAGCTGGCCCTTCACACTGCATGTTCGGTAGAGAGCGCCGGACAGCGGGGGTACCACTGTGGGTACCACTGACCACCCCGCGAAAACCAAAGGCTCTCAACCCCCGCCCTTCACCCGGCCCACATCAGATGAGAACCCCTGGGGTCGCCGCCTGGAATGCACCGGTTCCCCCGATCCACCGAAGTTGCAGGCGGTCCTCCCTACTGTGTGGGGAGGTGGGAGAAGGGCCCCCATTTTTTCTTCTTTTTTTTTTCCTCCAAGTTCTTTTGTTGGATGCGCCGCTGTACAGCGGTTTGCAGCGCATGGAGTCCGTGGTACCCGTGGGTACGTCAAGTACCGTCGGTACTTTCGAAGGTACCTGTAAAGTACCGCGGCACCGAAAATTTCGATAGTACCGGCAAAGTACCGCGGTACCATAGTTTTCGGTAGTACCGGTAAAGTACCGCGGTACCGTATTTTTCGGTAGTACCGGTAAAGTACTGCGGTACCGATTGTGGAGTACCGTGCCCATGCCTGATTACGCGTTATTACGCGGTATTACGCGTTATTACGCATTATTACGCATTATTACGCGTTATTACGCTTATTACGCGTTATTACGCGTTATTACGCTCAGGACCTACGGAGTATTACGCGAGTGAAAACCCCCTCGCATACGTCAATGAATATTAATAAAATGTCTATTGAAGGATGAGAGTGCAGTGCGCAGCAGGTGTACAGCTAGTAAGACCACACAGAATTGGAAAAATATACCAGGTGTGAGTTGGAAAAAATACCAGGTGCGAAAGGGCTCAACAAGAAGAAGCTGAAACCGTCAGCTCCAACCTGGCAAGTCAGATTCAAGTTACGAGTACATGAGTAAAATTAAATGTCATAAAAGTAGTTTTACAAAACTATTTTATTGGGGGCGAATTACCACAAAGACCAAATGGACCGGGTCGAGTTTGTGGATATTCTTCGAGGGCAGACGACACCCTGCGAGAAGAGGAAAAGGGGGGGGGGGAGCGTGTCCTACACAAGGATTTTAGGACAACCACCCTATTGTAAGGGACGTCTGCTAGGGAGTGGACAGTGTGTGTGGAATTCAACGAGGGTCGGCACAGTGGGACCGCCCCACCCCGCCCCACCCCGCCCCAACCCACCGCCCCCCGCAGACGTTCTTGTCCGGACTTATCAGTGCATCAGGGGTGGTGTGTCGCAGCAGCCTCTCCCGGACAGTCGTCACGACAGAGCTGCGCTGGACTGGCTAGACTCGAACAGCGGACTCAGCGGTTTCCGCCTCCGGCCGAGTCAGTCGGCGAAGACGCGTGCGCCTTCTGACAATTAAAAGTCTCGGCAAGTCTCGGCTTCCAGGAATCCCCTGGCCGCATCGAGAGCAGAACCTGCGAAAGACGAACGGAAAGCCACCCCCCGCCCCCACCCCACCCTCACACCACCACCCGGCCGCGACCACACAGCAAGAGAGCGGGGCGCGGCCCCTCGCAGCGTTCCATCGTTTCGGCGTTTCCAAAGTCGTTTAATTGTGGAAAGACACAATCCCAAGTTCGCGATACACAACTTGGCGGCGGTGCTCGGCGGCGGCATCATTAAGGAAATTGGATTGCCGCCCTGGGAGTAGGCCGAGGAGTGACCCGACCACGGCGTGGCGGTCCCCGCGGCGGCGGGGAGCCTGACGGCGTGGCGGTCCTGCGCAGGTTCTGGGGCAAGGTGCTGGCCCGGCGGCGGGACTACGTGCTGGCCGAGGCCGAGCTGACGGACGACGAGCTGGACCGGCGCGTGGACGTCCGCGGCCCCGCGGAGCAGGCCGAGCTGGAGGACGCGCTCAACCGCAAGGTGGGCAAGTTTTTCTCTCGCGTCCAGGATGACGAAGAAGACAGATGGCGGCGCGCTGCGCACGATGAGCGCTAACGACCGGCCGGCCGCGGCTCGGCGGCGTAGGCCGACCCGGCATTCAGATCCGCCGGGGGCTGTGTTTGCCTCTCGCTGCTCCCATCCACGCAGTGCGCCCCGCGCAAACAGCCAGGCCCTGCCTGGGCCCTGCCAACCGATTCCGAAGGACCGCGCCGTCTCTCTCGCACCCTTGCTGTGCGCTGCAGCAGGCTCCCCGGGGAGCGATCTCGTTTTATTCGCTTTCCTTCGTTAATAAATGAATTTGCTGCACGCCGCAGGTGTACCTGGTGGCGGAGGGCGGCGCGTGGAGGGAGCTGCCGCCCATCCGGCCGCGCCACGTCCTGGCCGCCAGGGCGCTGGACGGGCTGCTCTTCTCCGGGGACCGCGACGCGCAGGTCAGCAGCAATCAGGTCGCCTCCCCCAGCGAGGGGTCCACCACTCTAGTACTCCTGTGTAATTACACTTCGTCCAGTAATCATTGGCAATCTCATGCAAAAACTGGATATTTTCGCTTTTTTTAAATCGGCTTTTGCGGGTTGTCTTATGAAAGTAGGCTAAAAATGCTCTCAGCTGGCCAAAGTTGGAGAGTTTTTTGAGGTTTTAAGTAGGTAATCACTGGTAATCGGTAATCCTGTGTACACTCCTGAGCTGAGTGGCGGACCCCAGTGCACAGTCGGTCAGAAGACCGTTGTGGCGGCCAAAATCCCGGACACGTTTTGAGCTCCAGAGTCGCTCCAGAGGACTCGAATCGAACGTGTGACCGCATCAATGAATTCCCCGTTCGGAGAGCAATCCATTGGTCAAATCCCACGTTCGATTTAAGCCCCATTCAGCGACTCTGGAGCTCAAAACGCGTCCGGACTTTGGACCGCCTCCACCGGTGGTCACTCTGCGGTGCTGCCCGCTGCCCCGCAGGTGGCGGACTTCCCCGGCACCGAGGCCCATCGACTCCACGCCCAGCTGGTGCGCATCTCCGCGTCCTGCTCCGTGTCGCCGCTCGGCGCCTACGTCAAGTCCCCCGCCGTGAGCCTCGACCTGGCGGGTGCGAATTTAACTTATTCTGGCATTGTTTTTAATGGGGCTCGCGGCGTCGCGGCGCCGCGCGTCGCTTCACGCGTATTCCCACACCTCTCTGGCGGGATGGTTTTACGGCCCGTTTATGCGGCAGTAAAAGACGCGACACTTTATTTTCGCTGCCGAGGACGAGACAGCGTCGCCCCGAACATGAAATCATAACGCGTTTTCGTCTTTACTCTCCAGAGGACGAGTGCGGCGTGGTGCTGAATGCGGACTGGCGGGGGGTGCCGGGCTCCGCCTCCCTGGCCGAGCTGGCAGACCCCGGCCTGGCCGGCTGGGTGCACCACTCGCCCTGCCTGCTTCACAGCGGCCGCCTGGCCCAGCCTCCACAGGTTCCACCTAGAGTCCTTGAGCTGGTAGAGAGGCACGGGGTGTGTCGCACGGTCCGTCATCTTGTAACGATCCGGAGAATGTTTTAGCTGATACTTTCTAAACCGTTTATGTTAGAGGCCAATAGTATGCGAGCCGATTGTAGTTCCCCGTTCAAGCTCCAATTGGCTCGCTTACTATTCCCCTCTAGCTTCAATGGTTTAGAAGCTAGGAGCAAAGAACCAATACGCCGTTTCGTTTCAAGATGGCGGAACTGGGCAACCCCGCGCCTCTAGACCCTAACCAGCTCAAGGACTCTAGTTCCACCTGGCGTCATTATTGCACTGCTGCATTCGCTGGGCAACATGCTCTGCGTCGCGCGCTGTCCTGGCAGATGGAGGACGCGGACCAACCGAACTCCGACGAAGAGGAGGAGGAGGAGGAGGAAGAGGCTGTGGAAGAAGAAGAAGAAGAAGAGGAGGAGGACGCGCAAGGCGATGAGGAGGATGACAGTCTCGAGGGAGCGCGGCGGGCGGCGGAGCAGCGCGGCGAGGACGACGACGACGATGGCGGCGAGGACGTCCCGCTGCTGGCCCCGCTGTCCCAGGACGTCCCGGCATCGCCGCAGGCAGGGCGCGCCATCCGACTGGACGGGCCGCTAGTGGGTGGGAATGACGTAATCAGGGTCGCCCCTGCCGCAGGCCCAGTGCCCGGCGTGGACGCCGAGGCTGTGTTCGTCCCGGCTGGCGCACACGGCCGCCGTGCTGCTGCGCTCCAACCGCTGGCCCGGCGCTGTGGCGTACTGCAGCGGCAGGTGGGCTCAACAACAACACACAATGCAAAAATAATTTTTAAACTTACTATATTTTAAAAGTACGTTAGTGGCATTCTAGATTCCCCCTCCCAGTAATTCCGCTGCCTGCTTATCTTCGGTGTTGCTCAAAGTGCTCCAAAGAGACTCGCTCGGCGCGCGGCGCGGGCCCGATGCTGCCAAGCCGGCAGTCAGCGAGGCGCCTGTGGAGTCGAGGGTAGGCGGCACGCCGCGCACGCCTGGCCCCGCGCTGCCTACCCGCACGGCGCTGTTGCCCGCGTTAGCATACTGCTTTGTTGCACTTGAACAGCGCCGGTAACATTGCGCTGCGCCGATTTGCATGCAGCGCGGCCCTGGCAGGACGATTCCGCTGTGTGGCTTTTGTTTGCGGAACACTTGTCGGCGCTCGCCGCGCGATACCGCAGTCCGCAGAGGCACAAAAACAATAAAAACATAGGCGTTTCGGGAATTTTCTGAAAATCGGAGCCAGGAATTTCAACGATTTATTTTTAACAGTGCTTCAATTGATTGCGACCTTTGTTTCGCAGGACTTTTGGCCAGCTGTACGTCGGCTGGGGGATGAAGGCGGCGCTCGACAGCTGTCCTCAGAGCCCGTAGTGGGCAATGACTGTGTGTGTGTGTGTGTGTGTGTGTGTGTGTGTGGAAAGAGATGGATTAAGGGCAGAGCGCAGGAGGTCATCGACTTTCCCCCTTCTTACCTCTGCCCACATGAGTCCCTCTATCCACACAATGTTTGTAACTCCCCCCGCGGCTCCCATGTGCCGCGGGCCCGAGCTCGCCAGCCCGAGGGGATGCATAGTGGGTGAGAAGACCGTTGAGGGGGCCAAAATTGTAGACGCGTTTTGAGGTCGCTATATGGAACTCGAATCGAACGTGTGACCTCACCAAGGGATTGCTCTCCAAACGAGGAATCCCTCGGTAGGGTCACACGTTTGATTCGAGTGACATTTAGCGACTCAGGAGCTCAAAACGCGTCCAGAATTTTGGCCGCCTCAACGGTCTTCCGACCCACTGTGGGTTGGTCCCCTGGGAGTTTGGTCCGTCGAGGCGCCTCCGCTCGAATCCGCAAGTTGTCACCGCGTGACGCAAGGCGCCTGGTGACCCAAAGTGAGTGCGTCCGAGCGCCATTTTCTTGAGTAAACAGAAGTGAGCCGACACGAACCACAACAAAGTCGCTCGCGCGGGGTGGCGCGTCTCTGTTTTTGTACTCGAACCGGGTCAGAGGTGCTCGGATCGACGCCAGGACTTATGCGATACAGCGTCATTTTGATTGCAATGCATTCTTTTATTTCCATTGTTCTCTGCATGGTGTTTACGGTGAAGTTTTTTCTTTTCGGTGTAGCATATATGCCCTCTGAGTGCTTTGAAGGAAGGAGAATAAATATAAGCCTGTCCAAGAGATATGCACATTGTTTACTTTTTTTCTCGGGGGTGGGAGGACAAGAGAGGAGGGGCGTCATCACACCAGCTTGCGATTGCTACCGCCTGCTCAGTTGTAAAAAAAAGTCGACCAAACGAAAGTAAAAGAGCGTTCCAGCCATCATCATTGAGCGACACTAGCCCAGACACGTAAACACATCACGCTCATCAAGTCGGCGCCTGGCAGCGTAAAGGTACAAAAAAGTGTAAAAAAAGCAAAGCGGGGCATAAAATTTGGGCCTATTATTCTTGTGTTGCTCGAACATCACAATAAATGTTATTCGAAAAACAAAATCAACGTGAAAGCTGTATTTTTATTTTATTCCAAAATGCTGGCTAGCTTGTTTTTGTGTGGGACAGGGGGACATTGTCGAGCGGTCCGAAGTCGTCGTCCGTTGACTAGCCCGGTCGTTTCCGAACAAAAGAGGGAGTTCCTTGGCGGTGCGAAGCGTGGCTGGAAAACGCTCCCCGCGTCCAAGCGGCAAGGCCCCTCACGCCTGGTGCTCCGGCAGGCTGGTGACCACCGACTGCACCGACTCCACCTCGCTAGTCTCAGCGGAGCCCCCGGCCGCCATGTGGCTGAAGAACCTCGGGAACCTCTTGGCCAGCGCCGCGCGGTACTTGGGGTGGCTGCGGAATGAGGTGCCAGTCAGTGGCGGCATTTCCGGTGCCGAGCGGAGGACGAATCCGAATGCGTTTCCGGCTCGCCTTCGAGGCGCAACAACATCAAAAATTTATTCCCAGTCTATATGGGGGAAAGGGGGAGAGGGGAGAGATCGGAAAAGACAAAGGCCTGCTGGAGCACTGTTTCCTCATTAAAACTTTGGCGAATCCGTCAGCGTCGCGCACCTGATTCCGTAGACGATGGGGTTGTACACGGCGTTAGCCTTGGCGAAGAGAGTGGCGAACACGGTGGACAGTGGCGTGATGTCCTGGCCGTAGCCGAAGACGCCGACGAAGTTGATGACCAGGTACGGCGTCCACGCCATGAACCACAGCGAGATGGTCATCAGGGCAACCTGCGGGACCAACTTGCATTGAGCAAACGAGCTAAACAAATGCCTTTCGATTTATGTCATTGCAATTACCATGGCCAGTTTATTTTCCGAGCTGGCCTGGTCCTGCGACCGCAACGACGCAATGTTCATCTTTTTCGCCTGCTCGCGCATGTTTTTCTCGTGAGCGGCCACCGCCTGAGAGCAGAGAGAACCGATACCACACCCAGTTTGAATTACGAAACTGTGGAAGAGAGCCCGTTGGCCCCAGGGGAGTATACCTTGACAATGTAGTAGTACGAGAACACGATGATGGCGAGGGGCACGAAGTAGCACATGACAGCGTACAGAATCACGTAGCTTCTGCTGATCCACGAAATGTTGAGGTAGTCGCCTCCGCACGTGGTCATGCTACCCTCTGGAACGTACCTGTCGGGTTCCCAAGCGGAAGTGAGTTTCGGATTACCTGCCTCTGTCCAGCGTGTCTTCTCCCACTCACCTGCTCCAGCCGAATACCGGGAAAACAGTCCACTTTAATGATATCAGCCAGACAAAAATGATCCAGCCGATAGCTTTTTTCGTTGTCATCGGTTTTGCTGATAACCCCTTTCAGAAAATAATGTAAACATTAATTGTGGTAGTTAATGTGAATTGCAGCCTGCTGCAAGACACCACAGGGAAGGCCCCCTCACCTTCACTATGACGTTGTACCTGTCCAGTGATATCATAGTCATGGTCCATATTGATGTACACCCGAACAAGGACCCGAACATTCCGTAAACCTCGCAAAACGCAGGACCTGGGAGGCCAAAACGTCTCAGCCGTAGACAAGTGCTGCAGAGCCGTCTAGACAGGAGAACCAAAACAGCTGCAACGTACCTAGCATCCACGTCTCGAAGTAGCTGTTGAACACCATGGGCGGCACCATGCAGAACATCATGAGGAAGTCGGACACGGCGAGGTTGACTACGAGGAGGTTGGAGGGCGTGCGCAGGGACTTGGTGGTGGAGAAGATGTAGATGACCATGCCGTTGCCGGTCACGGACATCATGCCGAGCGTGCCCAGCATGAAGGCGAGCAGCTTGAGGTGCACGGGGTGCAGCGGCTCGAATCTGTACCTGCAGGACGGATACGCTCTAAATGCCTTACAATGATATTTGAACTATGTTATTCGTATGCTACAGTGAATTCGGCGCAAGCATAATACGAAGCAATATTTCTTCGTAATACGAATCTTTTGAGCTTTTTCATTGTAAGATACAAAGAAAAACTATCTTCGTATTACGCTTGCGCCATTTGCTTCGTATTATGGGAAATTTCTTCGTAAGACATTTAGAGAGTAGACCGAGTTCGCCAACCTCGGGGGTCCACCAGGACGTTCTCCTCCAGGTCTTCACACTACATTCCTCTGTACAATTTTGTACGTGCCCTCACACAATTTTGCGCATACGTGCTTTTCGTACAAATTCGTACGAAATTTCGCACAAATTCGTGCGATTCTGCGAACAAATTTGCGCGAAAAAGTTCGCATGCTGAAAATTGTGTAAGACCACGTACAAAATTTTACAAATACATTTAGTGTGTTCCTAAGGATCGTTTCGTCGCTCTGTCTCTGTCTGAGAGAGTTCGACAGACGAAAGGACCCTTGGGAAGCGCTCTGCGGCCTACCAGTGCGGGTCGACCAGGTAGAGCATATCATCGAGGACGATGTCGACGACACTGTGGTTGTTGAAGCGGCCGGAGAGGGCTCCCTCGTAGATGCTGGCCGAGGGGCCGTAGAAGAGCGTCATACGCTTTTCCCGCACTGCAACAAGACATGGCCGCGTTTTTTCTCGGAGAACAACCAAAAAAGACGAAAACTTTGGTGAACGCGCTGTCCTCACTCTTGTCTGCTGGCGCCCGGTTTGCCCGGTGGCGGCATCACTGGGGTACTGCGTGGCGGCCTGGACGGGCTCCTTATATAAACACGGCGGGGATTAATCGGCACGACATCGAAGTGCACCCAGTCACGAAGTGCTGGGACTGGCTGGGTGGGGCAGCGGGGGCACTGCCGAGTGAGTCGTCGCGCTGTCTCTCTCGCTCCCCTACGGTATGACTGCCTGTGGAACCGACGACCGTTCGGCGCTTCGGACTTTGTTCACTCACACATCGTGTGTAAGTGTGTGAGTAAGAGAGAAAAGAGCGGGGTGGTAGTCTCAAGTAATGACGCATTTGCTCGCTTTGCGAATGTATGCTCCATTTATTATTTTTTTTTGAAAGGACCTAAACAAAGCCGCTACATGTTTCGATAGTTGGTGAATTCTTCCGGAAGATTTTTCAATACAAAATGTACCTGGCAAGTAAAAAATCTCACTCAAACTGAGTTAACAAAAAATGTGGCAAGGGTCCGAGTGAAACGCAAGGGGTTGAAATGAAACTGTTGTTGAGTGATCTTCGTCAAACAAGTCCCTCAGCTTGTTTTAGTTCCTACTCGGGGTGGGGCGTGGGCTCCGAAGCAGTACTTAGAGATTTAATTTGTTCCGTAGTCCGTCTCAAAGTCCGTGTCGTAGCGTACCCGTTGTAAGGCCTTCCACTAGAGCTAGAAATAAGGAAGCCGAATTTTCTAAATTTACTCAAGTAAAAGGTAAAGCACCGCCAAACCCCTGTTTGCAAGGGCTTGGAAAGAAACTTACTATTCCGTGATTAAAAGGGAAGTTCAGGGAAATTATGAGTTTGATGCTTTTTTTTTTTGTTTTTCAGGACCACATCCATCCAAAATGTAGTCGAAATCTACTTTATTTTTTAAAAGGGGTAAGAAATAAGAGATGGAGAGACAGTTTAACTAAAAAAAATACCTTCAGAGTGACAGGAAACGAAATAAGAAAAACGTCTGTCAACTACTGATGAGAAAGTTAAAAAAAAAAAAACAAAAAAAACAAAAAAAAAAATCCAAACAAACAAAGGAGAATCCTGAGGGGTGGTCATAAATTTTAGAGCGTATGAGTTACTCAGTGATTGGGCTTAAATAATTCTCCCCGCTCATCAAGTCGACTGCTCCTGCAGCCTGAGCCGGAAACGTGTTCATTATGCAGCACCAGCTCAGTGGTCCTCGCTGCTCACGGCGGTGACCCCGGAGGCCACGGACCCCGTGTCGCCGCCACCGCCAGAGGGCTCTGGGTCCGCGGAGCACGCCAAGCAGGGGAACTTCTTGTACAGCGCCACGCGGTACTTAGGGTGGCTGCGGGCAGAGGAAGAGAATGAGTGGAGTGTGCCGCGTGTCCGCGGACCACAGAGTGGGCCGCACCGCGCCACAGTGGGCCAGAGGACCGTTGAGGCGGCCAAAATTCTAGACGCGTTTTGAGCTCCAGAGTCGCTAATTGGGACTGGAATCGAACAAGTGACCCCACCAATGGATTGCTAGCCAAACGAGGAATCCATTGGTGGGATCACACGTTCGGTTCGAGTCCCATTAGCGACTGAGCTCAAAACGCGTCAGGGATTTTGGCCGCCTCATCCGTCTTCTGACCCACTGTGCGGGCCCCACCGAGACCCACCTGATGCCGTACACGATGGGGTTGTAGCACGAGTTGGCCTTGGCGAACAGCGACGCCCAGATGGAGTTGAGCGGCGTGATGACGGAGTGGCCGTCGAAGATGCCGATGTAGTTGACGATCAGGTAGGGCGTCCACGCCATGAACCACAGCGAGATGGTCATGAGGGCGATCTGCAAGGCGGAGAGGCACACTGTAGTGGCCGCCCGGGTGGCGCTCCCCGCCCGACATTCTCTACCTTAGCCAGCTTGCCCTCGGCGCTCTTCTGCGAGTTCTCCGCCGATCGCAAGGACGCCACGTTCATCTTCTTGGCCTGCTCCCTCATGTTCTTCTCGTGCGCGGACACGGCCTGGGAAGCAGAAGCCGCAACCATTGCACAGTGGGTCAGAAGACCGTTGAGGCGGCCACAATTCGAGACGCATTTAGGGCTCCAGAGTCGCTAATTGGGGCTCGAATGGAACGTGTGACCCCACCAATGGATTCCTCGGTGGGGTCACACGCTCGATTCGTAGTCCCATTTAGCGACTCTGGAGCTCAAAACGCGTCTCGAATTTTGGCCGCCTCAACGCGGTCTTCTGACCCACAGTGCACTGAAGCAGAGGCGCTTTGGGGCGGGACTGTTCCAAGTGAGGGCAGTACGCACCGACACGATGAACCAGTAGCAGTACACGATGACCTTGAGCGGCAGGAAGTAGCAGAAGTACGAGTAGCCGAGGATGTAGCTTCGGCTGAACCAGTCCTTCGTCAGGTAGTCCGTCCCGCAGGCCGTCATGTTGCCCTCCGGGACGTATCTGCGACACGGACATCAGTTCCTCGGTCAAGGCTGCTACACTGTCATTCAACGAATGTGACGTCATATTCGTTCGAATGTGAATTTTGTCACGTTCGTTTGAATATGACGTCACATTCGTTTGAATGTTGCCCCACGTTCAAACGAATGTGACACCCTAATTTAACGGCCGTGTCACGTTCAAACAAATGTGACATCGTATTCAAACGAACGCGACAAAATTCACATTCTAACGAATGTGACGTCACACTCGTTGAATAACAGTGATTGAGCGGCCTGACTCTGCAGCTACCTGTTCCAGCCGAAGAAGGGGAAGATGGTCCACACGAGGGACAGCGACCAGGCGAACAGTAGCCAGAGGGCCGCCCTCTTGGTGGTGAGGGGCTTGGCGGCCAGACCCTGCGACCAGAGCTCGTGTTAGCATCACGATGGGGCGGCGGCCGGCCGCAGCACAGTGGCGGATCCAGGGGCGGCCTTTGGGGGGGGAGAAGCAGCACTTTTTGCCTACTTACAAGGGGCAAAGTAGCGCTTTTTTTCCTACCTTTCAGGCGGCTATCTAGGTGCTATGGGGGGGGGGCAAAAACCCCGTTGCCCCCCCCCCTGTATCCGCGCCTGGCGCAGCAAAGCACTCACCTTGACGATAACGTTGTACCGGTCGATGGCGATGAGCACCATGGACCAGATGGACGTGCACCCGAACAGAGAGCCGGCGAAGCCGTACAGGTCACAGATCAGAGCGCCTGGCGAAAAAGGCTCGTTACGCTCGAGGTGGATGGCTATGGCTAGGAGCCTCTAGGCCAGTGCAGAAACGACTGGCCAAAACGGAACTACTTTGTGGATTGACCAGGCATTTCCGTCAGGGTTGCGAAAAAAAAACAAAAAAAAAAAAAACAGTTAATACGTTACCCAGAACCCACGTCTCGTTGTAGCAGTTAATGACCATGACAGGACACATGGCGAACATAAGGCAAAAGTCTGAGAAGGCCAGGTTTAGAACTAGGAGGTTGGACGGCGTGCGGAGGCCTTTGGTGGAGGTGAAGATGTAGATGACCATCCCGTTGCCGGAGATGGCCACCACGCCCAGGCAGCCGATCACGAAGCCCAGGATGGCGTGCCACATGGGGTTCATGGGCGGGAACTGGTGCCTGCGTGTCACACACGAACCAAAGTGAGGGCCGTGTCCGGCATTGTGGCGATCAGAGAGGCGCCGGCGGCGTACCAGTGCGAGTCGATGAGGTGCAGCATGTCGGGGAGGACCTTGTCCACCACGGTGCCGTTGCTGCGGCCGCCGTAGCCGCCGCCGCCGTAGCCGCCGCCCGGGGGGGCTCCCCACTGGTACGCGGCCCTGGGGCCGCCGTAGCCCGCCGGGTAGCCGGGGCCCGCGGGGCCCCACATCTCGCTCGGCATGGCCATGGCCAGCGCCATGGTGCAGGCCGGGAAGCTGAGCCTCAGCAGAATTCCAAGTCCAGGCGCAGTCGCACGCACTCGCACGCAACGCTCTCTCTCTCTATCTCTCTGTCTCTCTCACTCACGCACGCACGGGACGCACAGGCAGGAGCTCCAGTTCCGAGGCAGGCCCCATCGCGCCGTTGTCACATCCCACCGGCCCGGAGCAGGGAGTCCACCTCGACCTCGCCGCCGACCTCGTTGTCGCGGTCTGGTTAGGCGGCGGCCAAGACGCCGGCCAAGACTGCACGGCGGGCCCGGCCGCCCCGGCGACGCGAACCGCCGATGCAGCATCTTGAAGCTAGGCCAGCGCATTACAAGGTGGTTCGGTGCAGACCCTGCACTCCCCACCCATCCCCTCTTTGTATAGTCCGTTTACACCATCTTGTCGCTTCCTGCTTCGCCACCACCCTCCCTCCTCGGTACACCGTCGATGTGACGGGCGAAACGACACCGTGGCCATGCCGCTATGCCGTCGCCATGCGCGATGGCAGCAAGAAGGCGTTTTCGACGCAGGAAACATGAAACTGCCCGCTCAAGCCGCGGTGCTGTTTCATGCTTTTAAGGCGGCATACACTTCCCCTGCGTGGTGCGCAACAACTTGATCCTCTAAGTAATCGAGTTAATGTATTCCGGCCATCCCGTCAGCCCCCCCCCCTCCACTGCACCGCCTGGCGCTGCCCGCAAATCCTCGCTTCGTCGTCTTCGCGACTTCCTTCGCCTCCTCGTCCTGTCAAATTAGTCCGACCGAAAAAAAAAAAAAAAAAATGTGTGGGAGTGGGAGTTGAACCCCGGTAACTAGCATGCACTAGAGTGGCACTCCTTGCCATCCTATCTCATTAGGGTGGCGGCGGCACAGCTGACTGACGCATGCAATACACGCAGGCGGTGTGGCTTTGCTGGTTCGCCGAGGTGCCGCCTGACATGCCAGCAACGCAGCGCCCTTCTTGTCGTCGGCGCGGCGCGCTCGCGGCGCGCTGTCCGCGGTGAGCACCCAACTCAAGCGGCACGTGTGGGTCAGACACGTTGCCGCCGCAGCCTCGCTGCGTCTCTCTCGCACTCATGGGGCCTCCCGTAGCTGTGCGAGAGAGTAAGAGCGACATTGTTCGGAACGGCCGCCTCTCGGACGCTGCTTCGGACGCCATCATAGTACGTGCTGCGGTGGCGGGGCGGGGCGCAGTGGGTAAGAAGACCGTTCTGGCGGCCAAAATCCCGGACGCGTTTTAAGCTGTCGCCAGGGACTCGAATCGAACGTGTTACCCCACCGATGGATTCCTCGTTTGGAGAGCAATGCATTGGTGGTGTCACGCGTCCGATTCGAGTTCCACTTAGCGACTCTGGAGCTCAAAACGCGTCTAGAATTTTGGCCGCCTCAACGGTCATCTGACCCACTGTGCGGGGTGCCGCGGGGCGTGGCGGGGCGTGGCGGGGCGTGGCGTGCGTCTCCTTAGACAGAAGCCATACACGAGGGAGGTGACCGACGAGGACCCCACCCCCACCACCGAGTGCAGTGTTGGCGGAGCACTTCGGGGGCTTTCGTGCCCACCCGCTGTCTAACACAGAACTGACCGGCCCGCGACTCAATGGACCGCAGCATTGCGTCCTTGGCGGGGAGTCCCTCGGGACCCAGTGGGCCGGCTGCAGCGGAACGCTCTGTCCAGGATGAGCTCGATGGTTGCGGCAGGCAGGGACCGCCTGTGTGACGTCACGCGCTGTCACGCCGACCTCCCTGCAGAGTCTCGACCGCCGAGAAAACCGGTGAAAAGAACCGGAGCATTGGGCTACCTAACTCTGGCCCCCGGACTTATAAAACAATAATTAAAAACCCCATCCGGAGACAAGATTATAAGGCTACTTCAGTTCAAAAATAGTGACGTAAATTTTTGCTAGAGAAAGGCTATTTGGTGCAAGGCCGATCCCCGAACCGCACTGGGTTTGGTGCTGTCGCAGTTCTGCCTCCCATCTAACCGCGGACGAGCTAAGCTCACGCACTACCCACGGCGCAAAGAGACATCCACCCAGATTATCGGGCCAGATTTCGACGTTTCCCATGCAGGCGAGAGGGCTGCAATTCCCTCTGCTGGCGTCCGTCCCCCTCGGCAGGCCACTGCATGGTACAACGGAGTCTCGCCACCCATCACTGGTTTGGACGGCAGTGAATCGCCGAGAGGTTGTTGCTGAGCGAAGCGAAGCACCCCGTTGGGGATTTTGGACGGTCACGATTGTAGCCCCCCCCCCCGGATACCTTTAGTTTCCAAGAGGTATCTTACTATTGTTATTAATACTATATTCATATGGGTATACATAGTCCCAGCTATTTAGGCCAAGCTAGATACGCTGAGCTATATAGGCCAAGCTTCATAAGCCAAGCTCCATAGGCCAAGCTCAATAGGTGCAGCTCTGTAGGCCAACATTCATTTGCATCTGCATAAAAAGCTAGCTCAGCATCAAGGCCGAAGGCCTTACCCTGGCTGGTATATATACCGCATGTGAGTCGTGAGTCGAACTCACACGGCAAAAACAGTTCCCGGTTTTCCCAGGAAGTCTATGGTAAAGACATAGGCGATTTCTACGGATTTTCTGGGAAAACCAGGTACCCTTTTTACCGTGCAGGTCCCCCGAACTCAGGGTTCGATGCCTCTACGCTCTGGACCACCGTGAGACATGAGACCCTGCTGGTGAAGCGGTGCCTTTGAAAGGCTGGATCCGCACGGCGCCGCCCCCTCTGTCTCGCGACTCGCGATCCCCGACCTGTTCGCGAGCGAACCGTTTTATTCTGAGGTGTTCTCCCCACACAGCGTTGCCGCACTAGACGCGCCCAGAGACGCTCCCCGCGAAACATGTTGGGCTAAACTAATTAGCGGCGTAGCAGCGGCCAGGGAAGTGGCGGCGGCGCCGCGTGTGTGGCGGCGGGGCGGGGCGGGGTGCAGGCCACCACACACAAACCTAGTTTTCGGGGTGAAAGTTCAGAGCGACCAGCTGGTGGGGAAGCCTTGTGCGTGGCCGTATATATACGGCGCGTCCTTCGCGGCGCCACTCTCGAGGCGCTGGTCGCGGGAAGTGTCTTCCTGGGACAGTCCCGTGTAAGCGGCGCGGTCGGCGCGGATGTGAAACGCGTTATCGCCATTCGACGCGGGCCCAGGACGCCCAGGACGCCCAGGACGCCCAGGACCCGGCCGGAGCCGTCCGTCAGCCGGACACGCCGCCAGTGTGAGTGAGCGAGAGGGGGGAGTGCCGTGCAAGTTTCCGGCGGCAAACAGCAGTGCTCAAGGCCTCGTCAGCGCAAGTTAAAACCGGGCGCGCCGCGGTGCAGCAGTGGCTCCAGCTCCGGCTCCAGCGCGGCCCAGCCCCGCACTGTGGGTCAGAGGACCGTTGAGGCGGCCAACATTCCTGACGCGTTTCGAGCTCCAGATTCACTAAATGCGGCTTAATGGGACTTCGAACGTGTGACCCCACCAATGGATTCCTCGTTCGGAGCGCAATCCATTCACTCTTAAAAGTCTGCGAAGAATCTGCTTCGTAACTACGAAGAAAATGAAGGCATTGTAGAATTGCTTCGTATTACGAAGAAATGCTTCGTATTACAAAGGATTTTGCTTCATAATACGAAGCATTTCTTCGTAGACTACACAATGCCTTCGTTTTCTTCGCATTACGAGGCGATGCTTCGTCGACTTTTTACTGTTTTGGTGAGGTCAAACGTTCGATTCGGGTCCCATTTAGCGACTCTGGAGCTCAAAAAACGCGTCTAGAATTTTGTCCGCCTCAACGGTCTTCTGACCCACTGTGCCCCGCTCTCTGGCCGTTAACAAGCCCCGGCAGTCCGCGCCTATCCACACCGCGCGGCCGTCGGCCCGCCTCCCTCGCACCGTAGGCACGGGGCGCCGCAGAGAGACAGAGAGCGGCCCTCGGAGCGGAGCGGCCGCCCCTGTCGGCAGCCGGGCCGCGCGGCGCGTCCGCGGGAGCGCGGTGGCTTTTGTCCAGCCGGACCCGGCGCGGGGCTGGAGGGCGCGGGGTTGCTGGGCGAGGACGCCTCGTCCGGCGGCGACCCGCGCCCCCTCACCGGGGCGTCGCAGGGAGCGGGCAGCGCCCGGCCGGGCCCCCAGACCCCGCCTCGCACGCCGCGTCTCGCCTCCAACCATGTGTGACGTGGACTCGTGGGGCGGGACGGATCAGCTTCACCGTGCTGCCGGCCGCGTCTCTCTCTCTGTCTCTGTGTCTCTCTCTCTCTCTCTCTCTCTCTCTCTCTCTCTCTCTCTCTCTCTCTCTCTCTCTCTCTCTCTCTCTCTCTCTCTCTCTCTCTCTGTCTCGCAATGCGCTCTCGCACCGGTGCCCCTCCCGAACACCCACGTAAAGCAGGAGGCCTCCCCATTAAGACTGGGGAGGGCGGTGTAGAGTTCCATTTTCCTTTTCATGCCCGCGGCGCGACCTGGCAACGCAATGACGACGAGAAAAGGGAGCGGTGTTTTGGAGACCAGCTGCGGAGTTTTGTTTTCCAGTGCATAGGGCGAGGGGTAAACACTCGCGTAATACCCTGTACACAAATACCCAGTATTGCGCGCAATACACGTAATTGTCATACCAGTTTGAAGTTAAAAAGGACAAAGTAGTTGCATTTCAATGCCGTAATACACATTTTTTTGTGTGTGTTGGGGGGGGGGGGGGGGGGGGGTGCGCTGAATTGAGATTGGCTGGATTTCGGGGCCACAAAAGCGCCGGACTGCTGGCCCACTCTGCGTTCACGGTATTCTGCGTAGCGCAGCTCGTTCGCGCCAAATAAAACGATATACGTGTCTGCCACCGCAGGCAGGCCGCCCCGCCATGTCGCTGCTGTACGAGCCCCACTTCAGCGCCTACACATGGCAGGCCGCCACGGGGGGCTTCGGCAACCACACCGTCGTCGACAAGGTGCCCCCGGAGATGATGCACATGGTGGACCCTCACTGGTGAGTCCAGAACAAAAAGAGGCCTTTGACCTTGAGTTTGCCTTGCACTGAGGACGGGTCCTGCTTCCAGGTACCAATTCCCCCCCATGAACCCCCTATGGCATGGCCTGCTGGGCTTCGTGATCGGCGTCCTGGGCGTCATCTCCATGATCGGTAACGGCGTCGTCATCTACATCTTCTGCTCCACCAAGGGCCTACGCACCCCCTCAAACATGCTGGTCGTGAACCTGGCCATGTCCGACTTCCTCATGATGTTCACCATGGCGCCGCCCATGGTCATCAACTGCTACTACGAGACCTGGGTGCTGGGCCCCTTCATGTGCGAGCTGTACGGCTTCTTCGGGTCGATCTTTGGCTGCGGGTCCATCTGGACCATGACCCTAATCGCCATGGACAGATACAACGTCATCGTCAGGGTGCGTGTTGAGTCGTCGCTTCGGTCTAGCGACACCAGATACAAAAGAATGACTTTCATTTTTCGTCCAGGGCTTGTCTGCGGCGCCCATGACCAGCAAGAAGGCCTTCCTCTGGATACTCTTCATCTGGACCATGGCCGGCGTGTGGACCGTGTTCCCCCTGGTGGGCTGGAACAGGTATTGCTGTGTGACGGGAATAACGCTATAATTAAGAGCAGTGGCGGATCCAGAGGCGGCCTTTGGGGGGGGGAAGTAGCTTTTTTTTTTGCCTACTTACAGGGGCAAAGTAGCACTTTTTGCCTACCTTTCAGGCGGCTATCGAGGTGCTATGGGGAGAAAAACCCTTTGCCCCCCCCCTGTATCCACGCCTGATTAAGAGTGGATGGAATCTCACGCCCGGCCCCCTTCTGTCGACAGGTACGTCCCCGAGGGCAACATGACGGCGTGTGGCACCGACTACCTCAACAAGGACTTCTTCAGCCGCAGCTACATCCTAGTGTACTCGTGCTTCGTCTACTTCTTGCCGCTCATCATCATCATCTGGGCCTACTTCTACATCGTGCAGGCCGTCTGCGCGCACGAGAAGAACATGCGCGAGCAGGCCAAGAAGATGAACGTGGCCTCCCTCCGGTCTGCCGAGAACCAGCAGACCAGCGCGGAGGCCAAGCTGGCAAAGGTTCGAATACCGGCTTCGAATACCAAGCGAGTCGATCCTTGAAACCAGGAATAACGCTACCATCCCCGTGCAGGTGGCCCTGATGACCATTTCGCTGTGGTTCATGGCGTGGACGCCGTACCTCATCATCAACTATACGGGCATCTTCGAGGGCTACAAGATCAGCCCCCTCGCCACCATCTGGAGCTCGCTGTTCGCCAAGACGGGGGCGTGCTACAACCCCATCGTGTACGGCATCAGGTGAGGAAGGGGCTGTTCTAAAGCCATAATGAGCAAAAAAAAAATCTTGTAATTAAAAAAGAAACTCGTATTTACCTGCGGGGTGTTTTCAGCCATCCGAGGTACCGAGCGGCCCTCACGAAGAAGTTCCCCAGCCTGGCGTGTGCGCCCCCCGCCGACGACACTGCCTCGATGGCCTCGGGAGTGACCAGCGTGTCCGTGTCCGAGTCCGTCGCCACGGAGAAGGCGTAGGCCGACGCGTACAATCCCTCCCCCCTTTTCTGTTCTGTTACATTTTTTATCGTTCAAATAAAACAAAAACATGATCATGTTTATTTGTTATTTTGTAAATCACCAGTCATTTTCTACATAATGATTTTTACATGAGGAAGACAACATTGAGCAGAAAAAAAACAACATCCTTTCTCATCTTTTTTTTAATTTTCTTGTATAACAAAGTCGTGTCACAGTCATGATCTACAAAATAATTAAAAGAGCCGATCGAGGCCGGTCGTCCAAACCAAACATGGAGCTGCCGAGGCGCAACAGGGCCTTGGCCGCCGCCGCGCAGGGAGTCTGCATAAGGCGCTGCCCGGGTGAGCGCGCCGCGAGTTCCTCAGGCTGTCGGGATAAATTTGGGCCAATGGACGTCGTGGCCCCAATTAGGTAGAGGGGCCCCCACGCCCCCGCCCATTCATACATCAAGCGCGAGACGTTTTCAAGGGGGGGATGGCCGGCGGCACGGAGGCGGGGGGGAGGAGGGGGGAGGCTGCACCAACCTCGACACTGGCAAAGATGAAATCAACCCGCATCGCTCTTCTCATGGGGCAGTGGGTGGGCAGTAGGCGGGCGGTGGGCGGGCGGTGGGCGGGCGGTGGGCGGGCGGTGGGCGTGGGGCCTGCGGGTGGGCGGGCCAGCGCCTACACCACTCGCACACTGAAACGTCCCGAGCAGCGCCGGCACGCGCTCGCATTCCAGCAGCCTCTTAACGATCACCTTCCTTTGCGAGTCCTCCGCTAGACTCCTGCACTGCTTTCCGGGGACGCCGAGGCCGCCGAGGCCGCCGAGGCCGCAACCCCATCGCCGTCTTCCTTCACGGCCACCTCCTTGGCGTGGTCCGAGAGAGCCGGCGGCAGCGTCCGGGCGACGCGGCTGCGCTCCACCAACACCAGCTCCAGCTCGGTGGAGTCGTCGCGCCTGGCGGGCACCAGCCCCGACGCCGTGGCCAGCGGACCGGTGTGCAGCGCTCGGTGCGCCAGCGCGGCGCCGCTCAGCGCGTCCACGCGCCGCGAAGACTCCCTCGGCGTGGTGGCCGGCCCTGCCTTGTACCTGCGGGAAGGGCACTGTCAGCAAGGACGCCGCACGACGCACAGTGGGTCAGAAGACCGTTGAGGCGGCCAATATCCCGGACACGTCTTGAGCTCCAGAGTCGCTGAATGGGCGATTATCGAACGTGTGACGCCACCAATAGATTGCTCCCCAAACGAGTAATCCATTGGTGGGGTCACACCTTCGATAGGAGTCCCATTTAGCGACTGTGGAGCACAAAACGCGTCTAGGATTTTGGCCGCCTCGACGGTCTGCTGACCCACTGTGCGCCGAACGAAGCGCCTGCCAAGTGCCGGGTTGGCAACACGCCGCGGAGGCGCGCCGCGCGGGCTGGGCTACGCGCTGCTTCGCAGGGGCCAAGACACACACTCAAAACCTTACAAACGCGCACGGTCCTGACAGAAAAAAAAGGTTCTTTTTTTACGGAATGTTTAAAACGTGTGGACACAAAAACTTTGTTGGCAACTCACGAGGCAAGTTAATTCATCGTATAACAAGGCAAACAGTGTCCTACAGACATGCTTCTCACCGCGCGCAAAGTACTTGGCCACACGCGTTTGAAACGTCTCCCTCCACTGCACCCCAAGACTCACTTGGCAGCGCGGGTGGCGAAGAACTTGTAGCGGCCGAGCAGCGTGACCAGGTCGTTGCGGAACTGCCTGGTGAGCAGGGCGTAGAGGTAGGGGTTGGCGCACGCGTTGAGCGGGTAGAAGAAGACGAGCAGGATCTTGGTGCGCGGCACGTCGATGAGCGGCGTGCCCAGCAGCGCCGTCGTCCCGAAGAAGGCGATGGGCGCCCAGCACGCGAAGTCCGTCAGCACCAGCAGTGTCATGCGCTTGGCCACCTGCACCGCGCAGCGCTGGAACACCGAGGTCGAGGCCTGCTCCACTTTACTTCGGCATTCACTGAGGGGGGCGCACTCGAAAAAATAATTCGAAGCTTAGCTAATTTTTAGGAGTGGCACTAAAAATTTACGCTGATTTAGGGATCTCGCGCAGCTAAAGATTTTTCTAGTAGGTGCGTACTTTTTAGGCACATTGCTAAAGATTTCTCTATAGCAGCTAATCTTTTAGAATCACAAATAAATTTCTAGTGCCGGTGCTAAATTTCTCTGCTAAAGAGCTTAGGTCTGGTCTGAAAACTATTTTTTTGCGTGCGCACTCGAAAAAATCATTGTACACGAGCAAAAAAAAATCAAAATGAAAATCAGAAAAAAAAATCAAAATAAATCAAAACTTAAATGTAACAAAAATCACTTAAAAAAGAAAAACGTATTCCTATTTTCTCGGTTTACAGTGTATTTTTATGTCATTTCTTCTGTATGACCAATTATTTGGTTTTATAGTAAGTAAAATTGTTTGGTGCTTACCGTGACGTCGGAGCGCTGCATGGCGGCGCGCGAGTCCTGGCCGCCGCGCACGGCGCTGTACATGCGGCAGTAGCACGCGCAGATGACGGCGAAGGCCAGCGCCGTGAAGGCGAGCAGCGCGCCGAGGTACGCCCTGTCGCGCGGCAGCAGCGACCGCAGCGGCAGGCAGATGCTGCAACAGGCACGGCCTTCTGTTTCCCGCGGCAGAGTGGTCGGGAAATGGTTTCTGCCGTCCGCGCCGCTGCAGAGAGAGACGGTGCGACGCACTGTCCGGCCCCACGCAGCTTTCCCTCTCGGCATGCCGGCAAGGCCATGGGCAACGCGCCGCCGTCCTCCCACATTCCTTATTCAACAGTTGGCGGCGCCGGATCGCGGCCCCACGAGGGGCGGCGGCGGGGCATGCGGGCGTCGGGGGCACCGGGGCACTCGGTTTCATACTATCATACCGTTTGGTCCCTTTGTAGGGCTCTTGCTTTGGCCCGGGTACCCGGGCAACCCGGGCCCCGCCCGCCTGGGAAGGAACCGGGTTGACGGTTAGGTAAAGCCATGAACAAAGGGGCTCAACTCACCTGGTGACGTAGTAGCCGCTGACGCCCACCAGAGGCAGCACCGCCATCACCGCCGAGTACACCCAGCCGGCCGCCATGATGCGCATGGCCGTGCCCAGGCGCAGCCGACGGTTCATGTGGATGGCGAAGGTAATGGTGTACCAGCGCTCCGTGGTGAGCAGCGTGAGGGTGAACACGGACAGCTCGCTGGCGAACACCGTGAGAAAGCCCGCCACCTGGCAGCCCATCCCTGCGCACACGCGAGTGTGAACCACCGCATCTCCGCGTGGCTCGGGTTCAACTCCCGGCGGGGTGACCCGCGGTTCAGTACTGCCGCGTGAACAAGGCACCCGCATCGCTCCGCTCCACTAGTGAGCCGTGGTGGCTGAGAGCGTATAGGCGTCCGACCCTGAGCATAAGGTCCGGAAATCGAATCCCGTCAATTCCTTTCATTTTTCGATTGGCTTCCTCCCACTGCGACTCAAACCCGTCGTCCAACACTCGGCAGGCGTGCAAGTCAGGATGGTGTAGTGGTCAAGGTCGCTTTTGCCGGGCCACGGACACCAAGGTGTCTAAAAAGCAGTCCGCTTTCGGCGGATTGGCCTCGGCACTGGTTCGATTCCCGATCGAGCCAGCCACTCGCAATCGGACGCGAGTGTTCCTCAAAATTTGAAGCGTAACGTTCAGATGCGGGGCTCTAAAAGAAAGGCTCCAGACTCGCAGGGAAAGGTTCACCGCACGGTCGGGTTGAGCCCTAAGACGACCCCACCTCGCGCTTGAAGGGGAGTGAGACGGAAGTCGATGGTCGTCACAGCGTCAGGAAGCTCCTCTTGTTTTTCTTCATTCATCAGAAACTAAGAGGGTTTTTTTTGCCCTCGGTGTGTACACTCAGCTTAGCACCCCAACCAAAAAAAAAAAAAAAAAAAAAAAAAAAAATCGAGTTGAGCCGACGGGTAATGCGCGGCGCACGAGTCGAACCACTCACGGCGCTCACGGCCCGAGCGTGACCTTGACCGCTCTGCCGACTGACAGCAAGGCGGAAGCCAGCCGCCATTACTTGCTCGGTCCAATCAGCTTCCTGTGTTTTTTATTTGTAATTGGCGAGGGCAAACAGTGCCGGGCATTGAAGAGAGGAAACGGGAGTGGGGGGGGAGAACTCACCGTTCTGCCAGTCGATGGCGTAGTTGAAGTAGGCGCCGATGGACACGGCGTCCATGACGGCCAGCATAAGGAGATAGGCTCCCATGGCCAGGTCGGCGGCGGCCAGGTGGCACATGAGGTAGCGCGGCACGGAGAGGCGGCGGCGCGGTGACAGGAGCACCAGCAGGACGGTGCCGTTGCCCAGCAGCGCGGCCACGGACACGGCCCACACCGACAGCCGCAGCAGCCAGTTGCCCATCAGGTCCTCGCACGGCGAGAAGGCGTCCGGCTCCGGGGAGCAGGCGACCGGTGGCCGCGGCCGGCCCAGCGCGCCGCACACCGCCTCCAGCACGCCGGCGTGGAGGGTCACGTTGTCCTGGGGGAAAACGGAATATGGCGAGAATGGGGGGGGGGGGTGAAGTTAGCTCGGCAAGATTTAAACTCTGCCGTGAAAAGAGAGGAAGCCTTCTGGAAAGAAGGACTGACTCCGTTTTGATCTCGGCCTTTGTAGCCGGTTGCGAAGTTTTCATAACAAATTGCAATCTAGGAGACGACGTTTTTTTTTGTTTTTTTTTTTTTGAGACGGAGTCGGCGGCGTTTTTAACTCACCAGGTGAAAGGTCTCGTCCTCCCAGCCCGCGGTCCGCCGGCTGTCAACGACGGCGGAGCCCAGGAGCATGGCGAGTGGCTGCAGTGCGCCCTCCGCCGCCGCCACCACCACCACGTTGGAGTTGTTGAGGGCGGAGCAGCGCGCCTGGGCTTCGCGCAGCTTTTCCTGCAGAGGGCGTTGTTCATCTGTTGAGCTGTTTCGGCGCGAGGGCGCGGGAGTGTCGGTAGCAGGGGAATGAGTGCGCACGCATGGCGGCGGGTAACAATGAACCACCCATACTATGTACTAGTCAAGCTTCCCGCAAATTGCGACCGAGACACTACAAAGTACGCGGCGCGGGATGGAAAAAAAAAAACAAAAAAAAAAAAACAAAAAAAACACAGAACCAAGGACACGAAGAATGGCACATCCAGCTTCTTGTTGGAAGAAACTTTGTTCTGGCGTGACGCAGACACATCGTTAAAATGGGCGGCAGTGTCGACACGCCCTTTTGCCGACGAGGACAAGAATGGCCAGCAACTGCGCGCGACTTCGCATCCGCATCTCTTCTCGGGGTTCAACATTTGTTTCGGTGTACCGAGGTGTGGTCCCTGGTCGTTTTTCCTGTCCGTTCGTTTCTTTAAAGCTGCAAGGAACTGAGGAAGGACCGGGGGGGGGGGGAATTAATGCAGAGGGAAACAAGAAAGATTACGGAGGACGGAAATTTCAAGTTTAATGTAGTCTGATTGCCGCTCTCTGACAGGAGAGGACATTGTGGAAAAAGGCTTTGGAATGAGGGAGAGCGCCCGACCCAACCCGCTCCGCCGCGCGGGACCCCGCAAACATTGCAAAGTTGGTCGTCCTTGTCTTGAGTGGCGCACACCTCAGAATCGCGCGACTTCGCCAGCAATGCCGACTGAGAAGCACACCCAGAAAAATGTTTTCTTGAATAATTGAGTAAAAGTCTCTTATGCAAGTAATTTTTTGCATTAATGTGCCGAAGTAAAGTTCCGGTTTGAGTGAAGTAGAAATATTCTTGATATGGTTAAAGTCGAATGAATGAAAATTCGACTAGTATTGATCTGACATTCCGCTGGGCTTGAATCAAGTATTTGTAAGAAAGAAAAATATTTTACTTGCTTCAAGAAATTATTTTTCTGGGTGCAGACTGCGTGGCCGAGTGGCTTTGCCGAGCCGGATCCTTGTGTTCTCGTCGGGTTGCAAGCCTGCACGTATTTTTGCACGGGTGGTTGTGTAACAAAAGGGGCGAAAAATATGAACTACCAGCAAAATACGCAAGAATAATGGGAAAAAATGAGAGGGGGCGTACTTACATTACGTCAAGGGGAAAAAAAGATTGGCGACGCGAGACAGTGGGGAAAGGGAACGTAATAAAAGTGCGGAGCAAGCGGTAATGTCTTTTCGCAGGGAGGGGCGCGGTTTGCGGTTTCAGCCTAGCACGCGCGGCGCCCCGAAACCCGAGACCAGAGTTGTTTGTGTTGGGGAATGTAGGCCGGGAGGGTCAGCGGCCGAACAAAGCAGCCTTACCTGGTGGTCGGCGTACTCCTGCGGCCGGTGCTGGGCGGGGAAGCTGAAGGCGCAGCAGTGGTACGGGTACGTCAGGTTGGCCACCTGCAGTGCCTGAGTCGAAACACGCCTGTTAGGGCCACAACAGTTTCTGCAAGCAATCGAAGGGACTCGGCAAAAACCATTCATAAATGAGGCTAGTACCTTGAAATGAAACGCGGCAGGAAAGACTTTGAGCAGGTGAGTGTTTTGCAGGAGGAGGTGCTCCAGGTTCTCCAGCCCGCGGGTTGGCAGGTCGGTGATGGACGTGCTCGACAGGTCTCTGGAAGTGAGTGCACCGTCATTTTGCTGCACACGCCACACACACACATCCTCACTCACACACCGCGGCATCGGGACTCACAGGTGTCGCAAGCTGTCAATGCCCAGGAAGGCGTCCTGGTGAAGGCTGCGCAAGTTGGCGTTGCCCTTGAGGCTCCTGGAACGGGGGGAGATGTTAGACTTGATGCGTAGTGGCGGCAGACACGGGCCCTAGGACCTCAATACTCACAGACGAGCGATTTGCGACGTGTCGAAGGCGCGCGCCGCGACGTGCTCGATCAGGTTGTAGCCGAGGTTGCTGTATAAGTGGCACACGTTAGACCAAGGACGCGCCAGAAAACGTTACATCACGCGCGCGCCAAAAAAAAAAAACACAAAAAAACCCGCTAGGCTAAGCTTAGAGAAGATTTTTTTTTAAAGTTTTTCAAAGCAACTAGCGATTGGATTTGGCATTGTACTCACAGCACGGAGGTCCGCACGGCCACGGAGTGCGACGAGAGGAAGCTGATGTCGTTCCCCTCGAATTCACTGCAGGACACGGAAAGGGCACATGCTTGCGTAACCCGCTACTTTTATTCAGGACTGCGTTACGTCGCAAACATTCTTGCCTTAGTTAACGTGGACCGGTGATGTGTCCTTACGACTCAAAGAAATCTGTCAGTCACGATTTTTTTTTTTATTTTGTTGGAGAAAAATTGAAAGAGAATACCGACTAATGGAGAGGAAATGGATGTTTGCCCCGCCCGGAGGTACACACCCTTCGCAATCAACTAACAAGCTACAAAGTTCGGCCCGCGGTCTCCTCGCTACAAAAGCGGAGAGGAAACGCTGTCCGTGGAAGCGGCGCAAGTCGACACGACGCGCCTTCTCTTGGCTGTGTCCCCATCCGTGTCACCCCTTCCAGTGCCCCGGCCGCGCCAGTACGGATCAAGTTGACACGGGAATGAGGCTGTATTGAAACGGAACGGGGCGACGGGCGCCCCACTGCCAGTGGCAGAGCCAGGGACGGCCAGGGGGCTAGCGTGTGTGTCCCCTTGCCTTGCGTCCTGACATAGAAACAGACGCCCAGATCGACCTTGACCAGGTAGCTAACTACTGTGCCACCTGTCGTCCGCTATGACCCTATAGGCAGGCCTCGCTGTCACTAAGTGAGGGTCTCTTACACAATCTCCAGGATCTGGGCCAGCATGTTGAGCGGCGGCAGGTGCTTCAGGCCCGTTTGCATGATGCGCCTGCGGACACGAGGCTGGTTTCACTCCAAAGTCAACACACAAAAAAAGAGGGGGAACCTTGGATACGTACAGCAGCCGCAGCTTGGGCAACGCCACGTTGAACACGTCGTGTGGAATGTGGGTCAGCTTCTGCAGGCGGTACAGCTCCCTGCAATCATGGCGGCCGGCCGGAGGAAATGAGAAAGCGCAGTGACGTGCGGAGAAATGGAGGTGAACATTTCTCCAAGTTTTTTGGAGTGTCGTTGTTTGGGCCGAGAGGAAACTCTGACCAGGTCGGGTCGGATGGCCCTCCATTTCTGGCTTGACTTGGTGGAGACCTGCACCTCACATGAAGCCAGGGCATTGTTTCTGCGGGACTTTGGTGCAAGCCAGGACAGGGAAGTTTCGACGACACTGAGTGCCTCTCTTTATCAGGATAACTTGCACCAAGGCTGCGGACGCAGCCATGATGTGAGGAAGCCTTCTCTTGGAGCCTCACATGCTAGACTGGACCAAGAAAGGGGGAGAGGGAGGAAGAACGGACTCCTCTCCGGACGCCACCCACCCTTCCACAATGAGCATTGCAAGATCTTGATGCTACTTACAAGGATCTGAGCTGACCCATGTCGTGCAGGATCCCACTCTCGATGCTGGTGAGATTTTTCAGGTCCGCCAAGGTCCTGCAACAGCGCGATTCCAGGTCAGTGGGGCCCCACGGAGCCTCATTCCCTAATTTCATCGAGGGGTCCACCACTCAGCTCAGGAGTGTACACAGGATTACCGATTACAAGTGATTCCCTCAAAAAAAAAATCTCAAAAAAATATAACTTTAGCCAGCAAGGTGCATTTTTTGCCTATTTTCTTAAGAGAAACTCCCAAAAGCCGATAAAAACAGTAAAAATATCCAGTTTTGGCATGTGATTACCAAAGATTACTGGACGAAGTGTACACAGGATTACCAGGGTGGTGGACCCCTCGAATTTCATACGGCCCTGTGGTCCCACGGAACTTGGCCCACAGAGCCCGATGACGCTCGGCAAAGCGCAACCCGTTTGCCGTGCAGTACTTACAGATCCTGCAGGTCTCTCCGGCAGCAGTTCAGGTCGGAGGCTCTCAGCGTCTGGGTGCCCGCCGCCTCGACGACGCTGCAACAGTCACGCGGTTAGAATACTACTCGCGTTTCCCACACGAAAGTCACAACACCCAGAGGGATCAGCCTAGTTACACCACAGTTGACGGTTTACCCTCGTACGTCTCCAGCATGAGTCGCCATTCTCGCCGCGCGGGCCGTGCGCCCCCAAGTCTATCTCGCAGTGCCGACTTGGGG
Organism: Stenchaetothrips biformis; assembly: GCA_030522485.1. Classification (NCBI taxonomy): domain Eukaryota; kingdom Metazoa; phylum Arthropoda; class Insecta; order Thysanoptera; family Thripidae; genus Stenchaetothrips; species Stenchaetothrips biformis. The sequence continues at coordinate 10,615,080 of CM060093.1, read as the reverse complement.
TGTATTGCTCGGCAGCCCGGGGCTGCTGTTTGCATGTGCAAATCCACGAGTCGAAAGGGGGGGGGGGAAGGGTGCGAAATCGACGGCTGTAACCGTCTCTGGGTTGGGTGAGGAGGAGGGGCGGTTTGTTATTTCGCGACGGGATTTGCGGCGTGTTGATCTAGTCAACAGTCATCTCGTGCTGTTTGCGGTCCGACTTCTTTCTCTCGCCGGAACGAATTAGTAACCTGCGCGCGTGCGTGCGTACATCGAGGGGGGGGGGGGGGCTCCTCCTTGGCTCCAAGTCAACAAACAGGGCGCTTGTTGCCGCGGCCACGGGGTTCTCCACAGAAATCCAAACCACGACACACGTCTCGGCCCAAGGACGCCGCGGGCCGCCTCCAGCTCCAGCCCCAATGCCTCCGCGACGCCCTCCCCTCTCCCCTCCCCTTCGGCAGGCTCCGCAGGACCACCAGGGCGCAGAAAAGGGCCGCCGTCGACAACCTTCGCGGGCACCCAGCTGGCTTTGCCCTGCACCGCTCTGACAGCCTCAAAGAGCTGTGGGCGGTGGCAGCGAGCGGCCCATTGGGGCGGCAGAGTGGGCCAACAGCGCGGACCCAGGACTATGAGGATAATCTGCATGACGGCACTCTGAAAACCCATTACGCGAAACGTGTTCGCGATTAACGCACTTGTAGACAAGTTGTGCGTCCCTACACTTTGCGCAGAGGGTTGGGGCTTGTGCATGGGGGCCCTTGGCCCTCCTGTGGGGGGCGGTAACGAGGTGCGGCCAGCATATGCCGCGACAAAGGCCGAGCAGGCCCTCCAGGCTGCGGTAATCTCCCCCCCACCCCCTAATTTCCCCCTTCCCAAGCCACGCCGTCGCGTCCGACTCAAATACCTTGCCCGAACTCAAACCGCTCTTCATTTGCTCCAATTGTTCCCGGTATCGGGTAACAACAAAGAGCACTCTCTTTGACAGAGATCGAAAGTGAAACCTCAAACGCGGGGGCGTGGGGGCGCGGGGGCCACCCCGGAGTGCGCGCCGCCGCACCGCACGCAGCGAACCAAAGATCAGTTTTATTCGTGGCGCAGTTGAGGCAGGTCCAAGGCCTCTCCATCACTACACTGGTAGAAAAAACACGGAAAAAGTGCGGAACATGTCTGGACGACAATTTGCCTAGACTGTCCGTACTTGCCAGGTACGGAACTTTCTGTCCTTTTTTCCGTACCCGTTTACATGAGCTTACATGCACGGTAAAAACAGTTCCTGGTTTTCCCAGGAACTTACTGGAAATCGCCTATGTCTTTTCTACAGGCTTCCTGGGAAAACCGGGAACCGTTTTAACCGTGTGGAACGGATACGAACGTTCCGAACTTTCGTCCGCATTGCCGTACTATACTCTTCTGTACGCTTTCCGTACAAAAATACAGAAATTTTCACAGTGTACGCCCAAAATAATCTTTTAAATGGAGCACGCACCGTGACTCGCCCTTTGATCGAGGAATCTATTCATACCATCGTTTGCTCGATTCGTCTCGTGCGGTCCCCATAATCGCCCAAACCAGCCTTTTGTCAAGACCATTTGCGGTCCATGTTGCCCCCCCCCCTCTCCCACAACCCGCTCGTCACTCCCGCTCGGCGGGACGGCCTACGCCGTCGATCACAGGCGCTCTGGCGGGCCGGATTGGCATCCCGGTCACCTCCGTCGGGCCGTCAGGCTATAAGCCGCTCAGCCGTTGTGTCTTTCGGCCCGAAGCCTTGAGGTATTCGTGATTGCGAGACAGGAACCAATTTACACACGCGCCGCGGCGTGTGTGTGCTCTCTCTCTCTCTCTCTCCCCCCCCCCTCCCTCGCCCTGTCTTTCTCGCTCAAAGGAACAAAGCTCTGGATAGGGAATACGAGAAAAGCCGTGCATAAATCATGCTCACTTCCTGCCCTGCCTGCTCTCGCGTTCGTCGCTGCGTCGCCAACCTGCAAATTGGCAAGGATAAAAATTTCATGTTTCATTTAGCGAGCACGCACGGTCACCGAGAAATTAGAATGATGGGCCCTTTGCCCCCCGCCCCCCGGCCAGCCCTCCCGCCCTTAATCATTTAAGAATAGGGCACGTGATGTCACGCCTGCAAAGAGGACGAGAAGAAGACGAGCGCGCGTGCGGGTGCCACTAAGAAGCTGCCGTTTATTCTGGCCCCAGGACGCGTTCTTTTCTTTTCAGACGTAAGCAGTGAGGCGTGGCGTTTAGGTGTAGCGCTTCTGGAGCGGCACGAGAGCAGAGGCCGACGTCAAATATTATTTGTTAGTCGTCGACGTGAAAAGAAACTACTAACTACTAACTGAAGGAAAACAAGAATGTAACAGGAAGACAACAAGTCAGTGATTTTGTTTGCTACTGGTACTGTACTCACAGCGACCGGACGGGCAGGCGGCTGCGGGTCAGCTGCTGGGGGATGGACAGCAGCTGCGCACCGGAGCAGCTGCAGCTGAGGCCACCTCGGCGGCTGTGGCCCTGGCTGTGGCCCTGGCTGTGGCCCTGGTCGGGTCCAGCGCTGGGGGCAGCGGGGGGCTCCCGGTGCGAAGCGGGCTCGTCGCAGGCACAGCCGTCCCACAGCCGCGGGTCCAGGGCGTACATGGGATCGATGTGCGGCGCGGCGTCCGGCGATGGCCAGGTGTGCCGGGCGGTGGACAGGAGGACGGCGAGCACCGCCCAGGACGCCGTCGAGGCCACCGGCACGGCGGTCAGGCGTCTGGAATCAATCCAGTGTCTGTTTGAGAATGTGCGTGTGTGTTCTGGGGGGGAGGGGGCCTGTAACCACGGGCAAAGCCATCCACAACCGGGGTGGGCCTGCGGGACTGCAGCCCGGACCACATCAAAGTGCCGCGCTAGACAACCCCCTGGACCAAGGGTTTGGCCGGGGGCAGCCCGAGGGGCAGCCAAATAGTTGGGGCGGCACCTGCCCCGCGGCATGCAGGGCCTCGCGCTGCAGCCGACCAGCCGTGCCGCCGATGGAAGCCGCTGGAAGCCGCTGGAGGCGCCCCGAGCCCAAGGCCGCGCCGAGGCGCCGAGGCCGTGCATGGCAACACAGCACAGCGCCGCGTTGACTTAGGGACAGGCGCCGAACCAATCTGAGATACAAATTAATGTCATCCGCTTTGCATGGCGACGCGGTCTGAGCGGCGAGCAGCTCCAGGCCGAGGCAGGGCGGCACTGCCTCTTGGCGCCACTTGTCTGCTCGCGTTCCCGGCACCGCCGCCGCATTGTGTGCGGACTTGTTGCGTCGGTGCGTGGTCACGGCGGAGGGGGCAGATTCGTTATTTATTCTCGAGGCCATGGCGCTGCTGTGTCGTAACCGTGGCTTTCACTGTAAAAATCTGTTGTCACTTTATGACACACAGGGGCGTGGACAAGGAGGGGGGAACCCCCCCCCCCCCCGAAGGACCCCAAAAAGGCGCAAAAAGGTATACTTATGAGGCAGTTTTGGGCGTATAACCCCTGGAAGTTAGGCAAAGTCTCCCCAAAAAAAAGGTCCCACCGCCCCTCCCGAGGAGGCGAGCTGTGCACGCCCCCGATGACAAAAGGGTGGATGATCTTTTCAGCCCTTTCAAATGATGACAATTTCATCGCAAACAAATGACATTTTCATCACAGCTCCTATACCTTTTGCATGGGCGTGACAAAAATAGCATCAATCGTTTTAATAACATCCTTTTCAGGAAAATTAATCTTGGTATTGCGTGGTATTGTCATCAAGTAACAACTGATATTTTTACAGTGTTGGTGGCTCTGCGTCGCTCTCGCAGCCCAGTGGGACGCCTCATGAGTACGAGAGAGACAGAGCGCCGAAAACGCCGTTCGGAATGTGCTGGAAACCTCTGGCCCAAACAGACGATCAGAATCCGTCCGCCCCCGCGCTTCCAGACTACACGCCAAAAGTGTTTTCTCTCCCGAACCGTGTTTTAATTAATTTTCAAACTGTCGTCTTGGAAAAACTGAATTTACTTGAAACTCGCAAGTAAATTACTTGAAGCATGCAAGCGAATTTTATTCAAATTCGCAACCAAATTTACTTGTTCCAAGTAACTCATCTTGACTTTTAAGTGCTGCCGCTGTACACTGGCGGCCGGCTTGACGGCAAGGTGACGTGCGTGAGAGCGCTGTGGGCCGCGCGGCGTGCCGGAGACGGGTCGGGGACGGGTCGGGGACGGGTCGGGGACGGGCCGGACGTGGCTGGGACCGGAAGTGCGCCGCGCCGACCCCAAAAAGGCCGTCTTTTGGGTCACCAATCCTCCGGGCCGTCCGGCGCCCTGCTGCGGGGAGCTATCCGGGCGGCCGTCGCGCAGGCTGCGCTCCGGGGCTGTGGGCATTGGGGTGGACGGGCGGCTCAACTCAGCGTAAAGCCCGGTGGATGCATAGCGGAGATAATGGGCTCGGACTGCCGGCCAATAATGGGCTGGCCAGTTTACATCAGTTCATGTTGCTGCCGCCCCCGCTGCCCCCGCTGCCCCCGCCGCCCCCACCGCTCCCGACGCCCTCCGGCGCCAGTCTGCTGGCCTATCATTAGAGGCACGGTCAACAGGCAGCCCCCCCTCCCCTCAACCCCGGCGAGCCACAGCCGCGCTTCGCCGGCAGTGCCACTTCCGGCAGACAAGTTTGCCTCCTCCAAACGACGAGCGCAATGCTTGCCGTGCCCGGCTCTTCACTCCGCTTCAATTAGAGTGTCGCAGCGACTTGGAAAATGGAATTTGCGCGCGGCGTCTGGCGGGCGTCGAACCAGCGCCCCGCGCCAGGTCAGACCACGTGCTGACTGTGTAGGACGTGCAAACACGGTGACGCCGAGCACTAGGCCGGACTAGGCCACCCACGAGGCAGCGGTACCCCACCCGGCCGTGCTTGTTTGGAGGAAACGGACACCGCGAAGGAAGGGAAGCGAGGAGGAAACGAATGCTCAGAAGTCATTGTTCCTTGCTTCCGTGTGGCGGGGGTGACTTGAGGAAGCTAGCACCGCAAAGCTGTACTTTTTTGCCCCGATTTTTAGCGAAGAAAAAAGTTTATGAAATGCTTTTTACCGAGCAGCATGTATTTGCATGTTATTTGCATCCTGGAAAATTGCGGCGGGCGTTGCCTCGTCGTGGTTCCGCTTCCCTGCAGTACATCAGGCGCGGATACAGGGGGGGGGGAGGAGAGGAGGGGGGAATGCCCCCTAGCACCCAGATATCCGCATGAAAGGTAGGCAAAAAGAGCTACTTTGCCCCTGTATAAGTAGGAAAAAAGTGATACCCCCAAAGGCCGCCTCTAGATCCGCCACTGCAGTACATCGGCTTGCCCTTGCGGCCTGGGGATAAGTCATTTGGCGTAATGAAAAGCACTTTGGGCCCTGGGCCGTGCAGTGGGCCGGGCCGGGCCGACAGCAGAGCCCCAGAGGGGGGGGGGGACTTTTCGCGAATTTGGCTGGCTGAACTGGCAGGCTGAACTGGCAGGGTGCTCAGCCACCGGCTCAGAAGTTGTCCGACTCGGTGGCGGTCAGCCATCATCTCGCTGGCTGGCTGGGCCCGGTTGGAGGCGGATGCTGGTCATGCTGGTCCGCTGCCGCAGGGCGAGCCGTGGCGTCGGTTCGACAGCAGGTGAGAGGGTAGGGAGAGGGTCCGCTCGGCGCCCAGCAGACGACAAGTGGCCGAGCCGCCGCCGCCGGAGCTCCGGCGATGCGCTGTCTCTCTCGCACACCTTCAGCCAGCGAATGGCTGATCCCCGCCCGTTCAGACAGCCACATTCGCTGAAAGTCCCCTCTCTGTGCAGAGCCCTTGGGCCGGCCGGCGGCGCGGCGCTGCGTTTTAATCTTCCACATCAACATCACATTATTAGCACTTGCCGCCCCCGGTCGTTTTCCAGCGGCGGCGGCAAAAAGGAGACGGAAATGAAATGCCACGTAATGTCAAAAAAATAATGAAATACGGCAACGCAGTGTTTATGCCTTTTGTTTTTTCCTTTATTAAAAACAAGGTAGGTGTACGCCAGACCGTGTCTTGTCGTAACAGGCTTCGCGATGCTGCGCCAGTTACAACAATCCACGCCTGGCGTTACACCTACCTTGGCCTGCGGCGCTCCCTGCTTGCCGTACGACTGAAAGAATTGAGATAGAAAGCTGAATTTTGGCGTGTGGCGAGCCAGTCCTTCTCCATGGATGTACCCAACAACCCTGCAAAATCTCGCCTCTATCGGCCGAGCCGTTTGGGAGGAGTAGTGCGGACACACAGACAGACCGACAGACCGACAGACCGACAGATCGACAGACCGACAGGAAAAGTTTTTCAACCCCAGTGAAGTAACTGGCTTCGTTAATCGCGCAGCCAATAATGATGAACCATGAGAAAAGGAACCCCCGCGGCGCGTGCACTAAAAGAAGGAGTTTTTGGCGCCCGTGAACCGTAAAATCACTTGCTCCTTGTTGGCGCCTCCGGCGCCACCATCATTTTAAAATCTCCATATCCGATGAGCGTGGTGGAGTGGCACTCAAAGAGCGGGAACGAGAAAACAACCCAGCCTCCACCTACACCGTGGAGTACTACACTAAAAACCCTTTTTTTAATGGCAATTTAAAAAGAAATGTGCCAAGCAACAGACACGGTGCTGACATGGTGCTGATGACTGTCATAAGCACCTAACATTTGCCGGCAGGGACAACAACACAACTGCCTTGCCGCGAAGACTTTGCCTCTTGGCGCACACTTCCTGAGCACATACGGCGTCCTCGACGCGAGGAGGGGAGGAGGGGAGAAGAAAGCCATCAACAATTCGATTAAAAGAGGCGCAAAAACAGGCGTTTTTCCCTGCGGCCGAAAACAGGTGGCGGAGTGAGGGGCGGTTCGGGACGGCAAGGCAGGCCGAGCAGGCCAAGGCAGGGCTTCATGCATAACGGGATGAAGCCGAGGCCGCCCCCCCCCCCTCCCCGCTCCTCGGAGACGAACTGAGGTGCCGCTTGCCCGCTGCCCTCGATGCATCGACTTAATGGAGATGGAGGTGGGGTGGTTCTAAGGGGAGGTTCCAGAGATACCTGCGACCAGGATATGCGTGTACGCGGAGTGCGTTGTTATGCTTCGTTGTTACCCGATGATACGCTGAGGCCAGGAACACCCTCCTTCCCCCCCTCCCCCCTTCTCTCTCTCGCGCCCCGCAGCCACCCGCCTCGCCTCCACGACGCTTCCCACCTGCCGCTTCACCTCTCGTCTGTGGTCTGTAAAGTTAAGGGCGCGCGCCCGAGCGCCTGAGCGCCCAAGCGCCCGCGGAACGTAAATATCACCAAAGTGTCTCAATATATATATATATATATTTTTGGAAGGGGGATGGCCCAGGAAATCTAACTATAGACCTATTTTTTTTTTGTTTCGAGCCTTTAAATTCGAGAAAATAGCATATATGGTCGAGCGGTTTACAGGAGAGAAGAGTTAGATATTGATATGTGAAGGCCCGATCAAAAAAAAAAAAACGCACCAACAGTTGGATTCCCTCTCTTTTCAAAAATATATATATTAAAACTTTTTGGTGACATTTACGTTCCGTGAGCGCTCGGGCGCTCGGACGTGCGCCTTAACTTTACAGACCACTGCTGCGCGGCACCACGGCCGACGGGATTGATTAAGGCCCCCAGAGAACGCAGCCCATTTGGCCAGACTATTAACACCTCTCGCCACAGAGCAGGCCCAAGCAGGCCCCGGCCCAGACATCCCTGGGCCGGTCTCATCTTCCCGACCCTGAAATGAGGCTCGAACCGAACACCCACGAGGCTGCGGGACTTTTTCGACTCGTAGGGCCGGTGCTCATGGCCAGGGCCGCGCCGCTCTCCTCACGGGCCATCGACTTGGTTAATTACGACAAGAGCCCTCGGTGGCCCTCGATGCCAGTCACCACCTTTATCTCAGTGATGACAGCGGAGCCCTCTACAGCGGCTTGCTTACCGCGAGGGGTTTGAACCCGACTGCGGCAGGGACTGTTGGAAGTCCAACAATAAATAAAATATATGTTGTTTGAGGAAAGGGGTCTATATCATTTGACCTACCTAAAGTAGACCGACAAAAACTAGACCTACCTATTTTTGACCGACCTGAATAAAAATATTGAAATAAAAAAAAATTGAATAAAAATATTTGCATTTCTGACCGACCTAAAACTTGACCTACGCGACCTACGCGGTTGTTACGACCAAACGGTTTGCTGTGACTATCAAGCTCTTTTTTGAGTGCACTTTTCTTGGCAATTATCCTTTACATTTCTTTTTTTTTTTTTTTTTTTTTTCACACGGCTAGAGCGGCAAGAAGCCACGGTTTGGTTATGCCAACATTATTTTCTTTCATTACTCTTGTATTATTGTCGAGGTGGAAAAAGGCTCCGATTCCTGAACCCACTCGAGGATCCGCGAAACAATCAGGCGCAACTCGGCAGGATAACAATGTTCGGCCTGCTAACGACAGTTGAGGCCTACTTGTAGCGGACGAGGTGAGGCAAGGCATGGGCCAGCCCGCGGCCACGCACAGGGAGCAATTACCGAGAGAAATTGGGTAGCGTCTTCCCTCATTTTCCGAGATGCGGATGGAGCGAGTCCGCGGTGAGTTTCGGAATTACCTCATTCTTTCTGCCCTCTTTCCCATTTAGTGTTCTGTGCTTTTGTTTTGATTAGTAGTGTTTTCTTTTGTTCGCAGGCATTTATTGACAGCAGCGTACTCTTTTAGGAACGGGTATGAATCGAGCGGGTTCGGACCGGCAGTCTGGTCGTCGGACATCAGGTTTTTTTGTTTTGTTTTTAGCAGATGATACCTTCACACCTCACATTTCATTTCAACATACTTAAAACTACTATACACATGAAGGTGTCAGCTTGCTTTTTCCTTCACATTTAGTATTCCTGACTCGTACCACGGCATCCCGTACAACTCACCTCATTTTCTGCTGAGGGCAGTCCGTCCCCGCGGGGCGAACGCTAGGGCGCTGTGAACTGCATCGCGCCGTTCAAGCAGCGCCAATGATCCATGGTGTGTATCCACGTGCCTTCACCACGCGTGCAAATAGGCGTACGTTCACCGCGTGCGTTTGCCGCGTGCGTTCACCACTAGCGTTAACCAGGCGTCCGTCATGGTGAGCGTTCACCGCGTGCGTGGGTGGCGTGCATAAGCGACGTGCGTAGGCGGCCGGGGGGTGCCTAGCTCGCAAGGGAAGGGCGCGTCCAAGACTGAGCGGCTCGGCGCCGCTGGAGGGAGCTGCCTCCACCACCGCGCGGCCAGCCAGCCCGGCCCGACCCGGCGTCTCGCACCCCGGCCGCCCCGCCCCGCCCCGCCCCGCCCCGCCCCGCCACCGCACTGGACTCGGCACTGTATGGGCCCGGTGGTGTGCGAAATTCCAAGCCGCGGTGTATCGTATCACCGCGCTGCGCCGTGCTGCGCCGTGTGGGCGGCGAGGGGTGTCTCACTGTAAGATTTTGTGTACAATAAATGTGGGAATGTGTTGGACTGTGCAAGATTTCTGCTGTATTTGTCACACTTGTTGCCTACATACAGGCGTTTTATCCTCCAGAATGTGGGAATGTGTTCAAATTTTGTACGATGAATGTGGGAAATTGTTCCCCCCTCGGTGGGCGGCATCAGCGTACGCACGGCCATTTCGCCGAGGTCCGTCTTGCATGGAGTGTGCCGTGGGGGTGCAAGAGAGACTGCGCACAGTGGGTCAGAAGACCGTTGAGGCGGCCAAAATTCTAGACGCGGTGTGAGCTTCAGAGTCGCTAAATGGGACGCGAGTCGAACTTGTGACCCCACCAATGGATTCCTCGTTTGGAGAGCAATCCAATGGTGGGGTCACGGTCACGCGTTCGATTCGAGTCCCATTAAGCGACTCTGGAGCTCAAAACGCGCCTAGAATTTTGGCCGCCTCAAAGGTGCGTAGGTAAGGCTTTCCCGCCACACGCGCGGAGCGGCCGGAGCGGCCTAGTTGCCGTGGCGACGGCGGCGTCCTTCGCGTCGCCATGGTGACGGTGTCGGCGCAGCGTAACTCGCCGTAAGCGCAAATATACACCAAATATGACGGCCACGCCCGCGGCCTTCCACTTCGTCTGTCTCGACGCGAAAACAGACTGCGTGCTGAGCGAGCCCACGATTGATGGTCTTTTGAAAAAGTGGTAAGTGAGGGTGAGCGTGCGAGCTCTGCTTTCAGTCGCTTTCAGCGCGCCACTTGAATGCCCCAGGTCCATGAAAGGCTATCTCCGCGCGCAGCGCTACTCCTTCAACGAGGCCTTTCAAGTGTACCAGAAGGAGGACCTCGCCAGGGTACGCGCTTGACTTTACCTGTGCGCGGCGCGGCGCCGCCATGCCGCCAGACTTTTGGTTCATGAAAGCTTCATATCCCTCCAGGCTTTCTTCAGGGACCCCCACGTCGTCTCCACGCTCCGCCCCTTCCCGGCTGGAACAGCGCGCCCCGTCCGTGAGTTCCGAACACCGTCGCCTAATAATTTCATCTCGTGCGCACTCGTGTGCCACGTCACTGTCTGTCTGGCAGGGTTGTTAACGCTAATTTCTAACTTTAGCGCGCTAACGCTAACGCTATTAGCGCTCGTCCAAAAAATTTAGCGCGCTAAATTGCCGCTAAAAGCAGTTTTAGCGCGCTAACGCTATTAGCGCTGCCCTAAAAATTTAGCGCGCTAAAATTTCAGCTAAAACCGCTAGCGCTTATTCGAAATATAGCGCTTTAAACTTCGTTGTACTACATGTGTCTTTCATGAAATTGAAATGATCCTTGAAGCATTTAACTTGCCAAAGGGGGAGAAAAATGCGAAAATAATGGCAAGAATCGAGTAGGCTTAGACCAGCAGCAAAAGTCGAATTAGCGTTAGCGCCGCTGAATCGCTAAGGGGTACGTTAGCGCACTAACCGGTACTAACGCTAACCCCTCTCAAAATGTTTAGCGGCTAACGCTAATCGCTAAATTAGCGTTAGCGCGCTAACTTGGCGACGCTAAACGCTAAGTTAGCGTTGACAACCCTGCTGTCTGGCTTGCAGGCGCCGCGCACGAGGTGGCCGTCCAGCGCGTGCCCTGCTCGCTCACGTCCACGGCGCTGTTCCGCCGTCTGGCCAAGGTGGGCGTGGTGCGGGGGGAGGACCTCATCACGCCGTGCGCCGAGACCCAGGTCGGCGACATCCTCATCAACGACCGCCTCCGACGGGTGAGCAGCGAGTCCGCCGTGTTGCCCTGACGATCCTTTATTCAGTATGACCGCTGCACAGTGGGTCAGAAGACCGTAGAGGCGGCCAAAATTCTGGACGCGTTTTGAGCTCGAGAGTCTCTAAATAGGACGAGAATCGAACGTGTGACCCCACCAATGGATTGCCCTTCAAACGAGGAATCCATTGGGTCACACGTTCGATGCGAGTCCCATTTAGCGACTCTGGAGCTCAAAACACGTCTAGAATTTTAGCCGCCTGAACTATCCTCTGACCCACTGTGCGCTTGTGGCTGGTGTGCTTCGGCCAGCCCAGCACTGCGAGCGTGGGGTATCGCCGCTCGGCAGCAGCCTCTCCAACGCGGGGTATCGCCCAGCCTCACCTTTCCCTTCCCCGCAGATCCTGGTGGACGAGGAGGACGAGGACTGGGACTTGTTCACGGCCGGGGAGCGCGCCGAGTTCCTGGTGCAGTTGCTGCGACTGCTGGTGGTGGGCGGCAAGTGGTGCCAGTACGAGGACACCCTGACGCCGTACTTGGACACGGCGCGCGCCATCTACAAGCACCTCGTCAGGTACGCCAGCCGTCCCCTTCCCCGCGTCGTGCCCGCTCCCCGTCACACAGTCACAGTAGTGGGTCAGAGGAGGACCGTTGAGGCGGTCAAAATTCTAGACGCGTTTTGAGCTCCAGAGTCGCTAAATAGGACGAGAATCGAACGTGTGACCCCACCAATGGATTGCCCTCCAAACGAGGAATCCATTGGTGGGGTCACACGTTCGATTCGAGTCCCAATTACCGACTGAGGAGCTCAAAACGTGTCCGGGATTTCGGCCGCCTCAACGGTCTTCTGGCCCACTGTGCGTCACGACCCCTGCTTTCTTGTCCGCAGCGTGGAGAAGGACCCCGACGGCATCGTGGTGGTGCGCTCCGTGGTGCTCAAGGTGGTGGCCAAGGACGAGGACGGCGAGCCGATCCTGCCGCTGAACCCCGAGCACCCTCAGGACGTGGCCTTCCTGTGCATCGATCCTGTGCGACGCATCGTCAACGTGCTCTCGCATCACTACGGGGAGGATCTGGTCGAATGAAATTTTGTGTCGCAATGAATAAAGCAGTTTGTTGAAAGCATCAGCTCTCTCTCTTTATTCGTCGGTCGCAGTAAATGAATGGCGATCAGCTCAACTGCGACTGACCGCGCCGCGCCCTGGCCGCGCGCGCCCGCCGCGACGCGAGCCTCGATGGTCGTTCCCCGGCTCCAGTTTCTGCCCCGAGTGCGCTCCCGATGGCCCAGCCGCCAGCGACACTGGCAGCCGGCAGAGAGCGAAGGAGCGGCGAGCCGCGACACTCCCCGGGGCCCGAGCAAACAGCGGCTGCTTTTCATTCGGCATTTACACATTTTATTCAAAGCTTTCACCGATTAAGTGTCTTAATGGAGCGACGTAATCTAAATCGTCCTGTCCGGTTTGTCAGTAGCTCCAACTTCACCGTATTGTCGTAATTATTAGCTGCTGGCAGCTGCCACTGATTACTCGTGAGGTTATAGGTACGTTCTGTTTATGTTTGGATCAAGCTCTACGAAGAATTTTTTTTGATGAAGGAAGCTTTCTCTTTTTTTGTGTCCTAGTGTTTGCAATCTATATAAATCAGGCTACCTCTTATCATTTTGATTATTTTCATACAATTTTTCTGATGAGAATCAGAATACTGAATGAATAAGTTACTTTATGCAGGTTATGTTTCACACAGTTTGACATTTGTTTTTTTTTGTACAGGATTACTCAAAAATTTCATGTTACTAATTCTAATGAATGTATTTCTTTCTTTTCAGCTCACGTTCAAAATGAATCCCTCTAGTGCTAGAATAGTGGGCTCAGATCTTATGGCTGACTTACGTGCATTCATCGCAGGAGCTACTAGAAACACTCGAAGAAGTCACTTAGATATTGGGCTTGCTCGTGTAGCATTGTCTTTACTTAAAACTCTTCCTGCGTCTCGAGAGGCTGTGCTAGAGTACTTTTGTTCTCTCTTTGACGAAGTTGTTGGTCGATACATAGAAAATGTTGAGGTATTTACACAAATGTGTGTTTTCCCACTATACTTGGCTTGTGTTCTTGTACCAATCGATAATGTTTTTACAGATTGCATTTAAGAGGGGCTCTAAGGATACTGACATTGAGTTGTCAGCTCAAGAAGAATCGATCGTAGCAGAAGTGCACAATGTTCTGTGTGACTTTGTCAGCAGCTCGCCTGAAGCATGGGCTCCCATCATCAGCAAATGGTCTCTTCAGCTTCTAGGTTAGAATATATTTTAGCAAACACAATTCTTTTTACATTCTTTATCTAACTTATTTCTTAATTTATTAATTTCCATGTTTCATTTATTTCTATCAGGAGAAATTTCAAGCCGATTTGCTGGAAGAGCTACACATTCAGGTGTCCTGAGTCAGTCGCTTCAGCTTTGGATGTCATGCAGAGCAACAAGAAGTCTTATTGATATCACCACCCAGTGTCTTTCATGTCTTATGGATTTTGATACTGAATCATGCATAGATGCTCTTTTAGGTAGTACATATTTCTCTTCCTGTTGCAATTTCGATTCTTTTGTGCTTTAGAAAATTAATAGTTTTCCTCTTTGTTGTGCAGACACATGCGTTGCCCATAGCCCTCACTTTGATTGGGTTGTTGCACATGTGGGCAGTTGTTTCCCACGCACTGTGATGACCAGGGTATTGGCAGCTGGTTTGAAGGATTTCTGCAGCAATCAACAAGGACCTAAAGCTCCAAAGCTGAATTCAGTTGTTCAGATATTAGGTTATTTGGCGGGAAGTCACTCATGTGACATGAGACGGGCTCTCCTCCAACAATTTCAGGTATCACAATTTTCTAACAAGCATATTTTATTTTCTTATGCCCATGAATTTCACTTTTATCTGACTTGTTTGTATCTTTTTCATCAGTGGAGTCTTGAGAGACCAAAAGTGTCAGACCCGGTCACCACACACCAACAGAACTCTACTGTTCCATTTCTGCTCCAACTAGCATCCATGTCAACGACACTTCTGCGCTCACTCAGTATGGATGTACTACATACATGTAAGATTTCTTACTTCTTCAAACACACCTTTATCATTTTTTAATTTTTTAAAACTAACTTTTTTTCTCTGCTCATTACAGTGACTCCAAAAGTTCTGAGTCAGCTAGCAGAACAGTCCGCCGATTGGCTATCGTACTATGGTGGACGAGAAGCTTTTCAGGATCTTTTAGTTCACCTAGTTCTTCGCTGCCCAACTGGTGCTCCTACAATTTTATCATTGGTTCTTGACTGTGCTGCTCCGCCATCTCCAAACCTTCTACCAACAACCCCAGAGGAGATTGTGGTTCAAAGAAATGGACAAGAGTTTCTAGGTGCATATTTAAATTGCACTTAAAAATAACAATGTGTGGGTCTATCTAAAATATTCTATAATTCCTTGTTTTTTTGCGTTTTTTTTTTTTTTAGAATTGTTTCTTCAAGAGCTTTCTCTTTTGCTGCACCGTACTGATGGATTGATTCCTTGCCTGGGCTCATTCCGTGAGGAACTTAAAATTGTCCTCCCTTTATTACTTAGCCCCTTGAGAGTGAGAGTGCAAACTGCACTTCGACTTATAGGATTCCTAGGTAAAATTATTTATTTTTCTCCTCTCTTTCTTACATCTGTACTGTATTCTGCATTGTGGCATCTGTTTTTCTTAATTACTTGTGATTTCTCTCTTGCTTTTCAGGCCTTCATAGTCCAAGTGTTTTTCCGTACGCCATTGCATATGTTTTAGTTAATGCCAAAACTGAAAATCACTTGAGTGTAGTAGCTAAGCTCCTAGAAAACCAGGCCAGCACCAATGGCAGTGCCAAGAAACCCAACAGGACTAGCCTCCCCATGGAGCACTCCAATGTGTTGCAGCTGGGGCTTGAACAAGCTCTTCACAATAAAGATGATAAACCATCTGCCAGAGATGTTTGGAAAAATTTGTCTACCTTGTTAAGGTGTGTTTCAGTCGGCAAAATATGGATATTTATTTGATTTTCTTATTCACTAACTCCATTTTTAAATTTAAGGTGGGAGAGATCTGGAAAGCTGAGAAACCACAGCCAACCAGTTCTAAAAGCAGTGTATGGAACAATAGGCACTGCCTGTTCTGCCTTGGGTTCTAGTGTTGATCCAGAACTGGCCCACGCCGTGTCAGAAACATTAGTTCTTGCTCTTGTGCAAGAGCCTGGTGAAAATCCTACTTCTGTTACTCCTCCCAGTATGCAAGATGCCTTGAGACTGGCTCATTCAACTGTTGCGTACTTCTTCATGTGTATAGAAAACGGTTTGTTTTACTGTATTTTTCCCACTCGTTATTTTTTCTTTTCTTTCACATATGTTTTTAGTGTCATCTTTACCTTGTCTTTTTTGATTATTTGTTGTTTTTTTTTTTTGTTTTTTTTTTTGAAGAGGATGATAGCAAAGGATTTGAAGGATGTGTGCTGGCATGCAAGCTTCTTTCAAGGCTCTCCCTGAGGTCTTCGGGTGCTAGAGCTCTTGCTTTGAGGACACTTTTGGAATTGTCTCTATTTCATGGCCCAACCCATCTCTTTGGTGCAAATGATCTTGTAAATGAGGAAACATTGACTGCTGAGGAAACTGATTTAAGAATAATGGAAGAAAATCTGAAGCAGGTTTGTTTGGATTATGACAGGAACTCTTAATCTCCCATTTCTTGGGGCTGACAATGTTCTTAATTTCCCCCGATTTAAAAAAAAAATTGTGTTTGTTTTAGGGTCTCAGTTGGGTTTTAGCCCAAAGGCATTCTTCAGTTTTCCATGCTGGTGTTATAGGATCTGGCCTTCGAGCTTTAAAGAAGAAAAATACTACTCCCTCATCATTAATTCATAGAAATACTCAGTTATTATTGAATGCTATCAGATCTTGCTGTGTTTCTAATGCAATTTTGGACCCCAGTGCTATGGAGCCGGGGGCGGCTACTCTCTCCTTAAGCACTGTGATTTCAGTCTCTCTACTCTTAGTGGAATTAATATCACCTGACGTTATGTACAATGGTTTACCATGGCCCGATGAAGACGGCTGTAAAGTAAGTACTGTTGGGACCAAGAAGTTTTTTAAAACATGAATTTATTTTTATTTTCAACTTTCAAATTTTACCAGGCTACTGTGGAGAGAGACTGTTTCATTAGACGGAAACTGGAAGAAACGCCAATAATGTGGGAGATCCTCTGGTTCATCGCTTTGCACAGGCCTGCTTTATGTTATTGCTCAGTTCTTCTGCGAGCGGTTACTGCAACATTGATTGCTCAGTGGGGTTCTTGCAGCCAACACAGAGACTCATCTTTGTTACCAACAACAGTAAGACTGCTCAGTTTACTTGCCTTAGGCCAGTTACTTCCCAGTCCCTTGTCCAGCTTAAGAGATGTCATACCTCATCTAAAACCACCAGAAGTAAGGAACACTTCATACACCCTTATTTTTTTGTGTCACTCTTATAATTTGTTGAAAGCTCATCCCTTAAAATCTATTTCAGGTTGTACAGATTTTGCGTGACTGTGTCTGGAACTACATGCGTGACCACGTTCCTGCCCCTGACCTCTTTGCATCAGATGCACATGGCAATGTGTGGAGAGACTCTACGCAAGATTTTCCAGGACCACAATACACAGAAACCTTGCGATTAATTATGTTAGCTAACATTGAAAGCTTAGGAGTATTATATGCTCAGCTATTTAATCAGTAGACTTGTACATGATATGTGTATTTTATCTATTTTGATTGGTCTCATGTTGTTTGTAAAAATGGAAGTTCTATTGACCAAAAATCTTATGTTTGGTTTTAATTCCTTTTAAACTGTAATGAATGATCTTTCAATTCCAATATAAAAATGAAATACAGTAGGTTTTATGTACATTTTGAAATGTATAAATGTGATCATTGTATTTTTACAAAAATAGCATAGGATTCAAGAAATTGTTACACTATTGTTTGAAAAGCATTGTGATACTCTTTTAGTAAGCAAGCACTCTTCATGTTCTCCAGTAGAATGCTGAGAGGATTGTTATCCTAATTAATTATCGTGTTAAATTGGATTAGTTGAGGCTCTGTTTTGTCATGGTACAAAATCTGCAAGATCTTTAAATAATTCTTCTATCGATACATCCGCCTTCACCTCCTTGTCTGTAATAAAATGCATTGTTATAGAAGAAAGTCAGTAGAAACAAAAGATGTCCTGCATTTTAAATTGTTAAATTCTTGTCTTGAAGGTGTACCTATGAACTTGTTACGGTGGCCATCTTTTGGTTTGGGCATGTCAGCTATTGGACATGCAAGTGGTGGTGTAAAAAAATAAGAGTGTCCCAAAGCCTGAAAGCAACAAAAAAAAAGAAGTGTATTTTTGGATAATTTTGTTACTTACCTATTTTTTCAGCAGTTTATCTATACCTCCTGGGCTGATATTCTTTTATCAGAATCATATAATAGGAAGCATTGAATAAGACTTAGAGCTTCAGGGGGACAGTCAGGTACAAGCGTTTCCCAGGGCACTCTACGTGACTCAGGAAATGTTATTTTGTTATAATCAGGGAGTGATGTTAAGCCAGGCCAAGTATCTTCTGTTGGTGTTCCAAGGCTACTTATGACCATAGCCAACTGTTCAATATCTGTCTCACCCTAAAAACCGAAAATAAATCATGTTACTGAAAAGAAAAAAAGGCTTACCTTTTTAAAAACCATATCTGGCTAAAAATAAAAGAAAACTGAGTCTTTATATTTAAATTGTTGACTCACTGGGAAAATAGGGCTTTTCATGATGACCTCTGCTAAAATGCAGCCAACAGCCCAAAGATCAACAGCCTTAGAATAGAACCTTGCCCCGTACAGAAGTTCAGGAGCCCTGTACCAGCGGGTAGCGACCTGATGGGTGTAGGGACGAGACTCTCCCCTTGAGTCTGTCCAAACTAATCTTGCTTGTCCCAAATCGGCAATCTTCAATTCTCCTTCGAAGCTAATCAACAAATTGGCTGGCTTCAAATCCTGCCAAGCTCGTTTCCATTAAAAATTATTCGATTGTAAAAAGTAGAAAATGAAAGAATTTACCCTGTGCATGATGTGGTGGTTGTGCAGATAGGCTAGTCCCATTAAAAGCATTCTCATATAGCTTTTCCCTTGAGCTGGTGTTATCGGATTATCAAGGTCATGTAGCATTTCCCACAGGCCTGACGGCATCATCTCAAACACCAATACAAATCCCAAGCCTTGAGGGAAAAAGTCCAAAAGTTTCACTACCTATAAAACAAATAGAAAATAAAAAAAAGGTTAAAGTCTTTAGGAACTGTTACAGTAGCTGCAAATTCTTCAACTGGGAATAAGTTTCCTTACATAGCGACAGTCCACAGTTTGGAGAATTTTACTTTCTCGTAGGATGCTGACTGGAATGCCATCCTCTAAACGTCTAACCTTTACTTTCTTCAAAGCAACTTCTCGACCCGTGGGAAGGTGCTTTCCTCTCAAAACTAACCCATGAGCTCCTTCACCTATGTGTCCTGTCACAGTGTAGTTCTCCATGATTCCAGTACGTATACTGTAATGCACCTTAGCACAGAACACTAGTTGCACAGCTCAGACAATCACATCCAGGCGTATTTTTTGAACGAAAACCCATTGACAGTGGCCTCATTGCGTTGCTCGAAAATAAGGTTTTAAAGAGAAGTCCTTTCCAGTTAAAAGAAATCCATGAAAAGGTGTATTTAACGTGAAGGGTGGTTTACTGGATCAATAAACAGATGAACATAACCTAGTTTTACTTTATGTTTGTATCATGTTGCCATGGTTACCTAATGGTCCGAATGACAAGCAGGCTGACAGCACTCTAGCATCAAATATTGTGAACGATGCATTGATGGTCTTTTCCTACATATCGAAACATTTGATGAAGAGCATAATTTTCTTTGATCGTGATCAATTTTTTGGAAAGTCGTTGCCGTCATGTTTGCATATTGAAGTGCGAGAAGAATGATAAATTTTGCAAGAGTTGGCTAAGGTGGCTAAAAGGTTAGCCCCAAATGCGCGGTTTGTTTAAACATTAACGAATTGAGGGTCTGTAAGAAAACGTGTACACTGGAAAGTTACCCACATATCCTTGAAAAATACCTTTACCGGGTCCTGCTAAATAAAGAGAATTTTTCTTTTTTCCCCTTTCAGTTCAAATTTCTTTTATTCTAATTTTGTTTTCGGTTCTTCAAAGTGTTCGACTTGTTTCATTAACATGTGTCAATATTGGCCGAGGCAGCAACCAGTTGACGTGTCGCAGCTTAGCCCCAACAGGTGCAGGTATCCCGGGTGACAGGAGCAGCATGATTCGTCGCCCCGTCTGTGTCGCACTCATGGGGCCTGTCCCATGGGAGTGCGTGAATGACAGGGCAACGGAACGCCACTTCGGCGTCGCTCGACAGAGACCCCGCGACGGCGGCGTCGTGGTCCTGCTGGTCCCGCCCCTGTCCTCCACGGAGGTCCGTTGGGCCGGGCCAGGCCGGGCCAGGCCGGGGCAGTGGCGGCTAGTGGCGACGGCTGGGCACAGCCCGTCCAGGCCCTGCCACGCCATGATGGCCTCCATCCTCAACGCGACACGGCGCGGCGCGGCGCGACCCGGGCCGGCGAGGCGTCGCTGCGACCCACAGCCCACCGCATGCCTTTGGACTCCGCCGCCTCTGTTCCCCGCGCCCCTCGGCCTCTCAATTGACGGGATAACCGGGGCGGGGCGGGTGGGGTGGGGTTTGGCGCGGGGCTCTGGCTCGCGGGGCGGGGTGGGGTCGGGCGGGGTGGGCACGGCCGGGGAGGTTAACGAGTCTTGATTGGCACAAGTGGTCGTGATGGTCGCCTCAATTGGAAGCGATGGGATGATGGCGGGTGGGGGGCGTCCGCGCCGCGCCGCGCCGCGCTGCCCCTGAGCTGGCCGTCTGCTCGCCGTCAGGTCAGCCCGCCGTCAGCTCGCCGCGCCTTGACTGCGGCCGGCCTGTGACTCGCCGCCCGACTGACTGCCGGCGACAACGCGGCGAGAAGCTGCTGGCATGGAACGGCTTCCGCGGCTCTCGAGACGCTCTTCTTGACCTCGACGCGCGCTCGGCACTGCACTGCGTCGCGGTGCACATCGCGGCTGAAGGGTTGTCGGCGAGGCGTGGCAGCCCCCGCCGCACAGTGGGTCAGAAGACCGTTGAGACGGCCACAATGCTAGACGCATTTAGAGCTCCAGAGTCGCTTAATGGGGCTCGAATCGAACGTGTGACCCCACCAATGGATTCCTGGTTCGAAAGAGCAATC
Organism: Stenchaetothrips biformis; assembly: GCA_030522485.1. Taxonomy (NCBI): domain Eukaryota; kingdom Metazoa; phylum Arthropoda; class Insecta; order Thysanoptera; family Thripidae; genus Stenchaetothrips; species Stenchaetothrips biformis. The sequence continues at coordinate 10,594,564 of CM060093.1, read as the reverse complement.
CATTGGTGGGGTCACACGTGCCGTGCGAGTCCCATTTAGCGACTCTAGAGCTCAAAATCCGTCCGGGATTTTAACCACCTCCACCGATCTTCTGGCCCACTGTGCCTCGCATGCTGGTCCACGCGTCGACGGCCTGTTGCCTTCCGGACTTTTATTGTCTCACATCAAAGGCCCGGCGGCGGCGGCGGCCCTTTCGCACCCTTCCCGGGGGCACAGCGGGGAATTCCTGCCACGTCCGAGTGGCAATGTCGCGCCCGTCGCCGCCGCGGCCCGGGCGCTTCCAGGACGTCGTAGGCCGCGAGTCACTTGTTGTCGAGAAACGCGCGTCGGCGGCGTGACCGCGGCCGCGCAGCGCCGCCCGTGGAGCCGGTGATGACTTGCCGCAGCGCAGCCTCGCCTCGCCCGCCGCGGGGATCTTGGCCGCGGGCTGAGTCCGAACAGGGCGCCTCCTGTCTCTCTCGCACTCCGACGGCGCCCCATCAGTGCGAGAGAGATAGAGTGGCTCCGCCACAGTTCGGAATCGGACTGCTGGGTGACATGCAGCTTGGATGACTCGCGGGGGTCGTCCCCCCCCTCCCCCTCCCACTGGAGAGGGGATGACCATTCGTCATGAAAGATGGGACAGGAAAGCGCGCGGTCTGGGGGGGGGGCGTGGTATGCCCTGGGCCTCGGGACACTGTTGCAATACTTTCCGGTGCTGAAAATGAATGTGGCGGCTTCACGACGCGCGTCGACATACCAGCACAACACGTTCCACTTGGTCCTTAGAATGCCACATGAAGCAGGTAAATATGGAACTTGAAATCAAGGAAAATAAAAGGCGCTTTAGGATTCAGTTCAGCATCCTACAGCAGGAGCTCACGGAGCTCACAAACATCTCTAGTTATTCACGGCACCAGGGTCGGGGGTTGCCCCGTGCATTTTGCCGACAGACAGAGCGGAGGGTGGCCGGCTGTACCATGGGGGCGGGGTAATTACCCTCAGTCTCTCTCTCTCTCTCTCTCTCTCTCTCTCTCTCTCTCTCTCTCTCTCTCTCTCTCTCTCTCTCTCTCTCTCTCTCTCTCTCTCTCTCTCTCTCTCTCTCTCTCTCTCTCTCTCTCTCTCTCTCTCTCTCCCCCTCCCTCCCTCCCTCTCCCTCTCCCTGTAGTGCATGGGTGCATGGGTGCGCCGAGATCAACAAGTCCTCCCTCGGGCGAGGTTAGCTTAGGCCGGGGCTGCCCAGGTGGTTAGGACAACCAGCGAGAGTCAAGTGGTTTTCCATGGCGAGGCAGAACGGCGGAAAGCCCGTCCCGGCCTTGTTCTTGTTCCCAGGACTTCCCTGTTCGTGTGCCGCTACTCACTGCGCCATGTCGCCGCCATGTGACTCCCGCCCCCGCACATACGGGACGGGAGAGACTGCACGCTGCACGCCCAGCACGCGCGGGGGCTGCTTTTTGCTTTCGGCTCCGCGCGCGCTAATGAGATCCCTTCTCCGCAGACGCAGGAAGTCGAACGGCTGCAATCCGGCTCGCCTCACTTCCGCCCATTGTCGGCTCTGTCTGTCTGTCTGTCCGTCCGTCCCGCCCGTCTCTCTGTCCCGGTCGTCTGTCTGCCAGCAAATGCAAATTTTTTTTGTGCGCTCCTTTCCGACCGGGATGCTGCGCGGCGCGCGAGGCGATGACGTCGCACTCCAATATGACTCTGCTAATTTTTTTTTTATGTCCCGCGTACATATTTTAATATCTTAATAATAAGAGTAAAAAGAGGACAGACCACCGTGCGGTCTGGCGCGCGCTCCCCGCCGCCGTGCCGGGACCCCCCGACACGGACCAATGGGCACCGAGCTGCCCGGTGTGAGTGAGTGAGGGCCGGCGTGTGCGTGCGTGAGGGTGTGTGGGTGCGATGTAAACCAGGATGCGGTACTGATAAACCCGGCGTGACCCCTGCCGTATCGCCGTGCTGCTGCTGCCAATAACGAAAGCGTCTGTCTCTCTCGCACTCGTCGGCCGGGGAGCGAGAGAGTCAGAGCGCCGCGGGGGTAAATTAGACGCGATTTGGCACGCACAGCGCGGAATCGTCGGGTCCATCTCTCTTAGCCTTCCTCGGCTGTCTTGGCGAAATGTGTACTTTTCTTCTCGACTTTCTGGGGCCGCGCTGGCGAAGGACGGCGTCGCGGCGGGGGGCGGCCGGACGGCGGGGCAGACGCGGGGTTCAACGCCCCCGTCCCCCCCAACCCCACCCCACTCCAGTCGCATTTTAGTCAACAGCGCCTGGCTATCCGGGAACTTGGGCATCTGTCACCTATCCATGTCTCCGTTATACCCACGCACACACACACCCCATCACCACACACAAAGTGAGAGAGAGAGGGGAGGAGAGAGAGAGAGAGAGAGAGAGAGAGAGAGAGAGAGAGAGAGAGAGAGAGAGAGAGAGAGAGAGAGAGAGAGAGAGAGAGAGAGAGAGAGAGAGAGAGAGAGGGAGAGAGAGAGAGAGACAGAGAGAGAGAGAGAGAGAGAGAGAGAGAGAGAGAGAGAGAGAGAGAGAGAGAGAGAGAGAGAGAGAATCACCACCCAGATTTTGTAACAATTTGGTAGTGGGCCGGGCGTGTGGGAATCACACGCGAAAAAGGGTGCGCGAGTCGGGGCGGGGACTGCAGCCTGCAGAGATGCGGGTGCGGAGAGGGGAGGGGAGGGGCACCTCCCACGGCCCAAAGGGCAGTAAGTTATGACAGAACAATCCTGGGGAAGCGAGGGGAGGCGGACGGACGCGGCATCTTGAGCGGGCCGCGGGCAACGGCACGCATCCCTGGAACAAAGACCTTCTGGAGGAGGAATTCTGGGATGCAATCATGTGTTACAAAATAACGCTGATCAACCCTACCTAACCTCCGCGACGGAAAAGGAAGTTCCTGGACGCTTGAGACAGGCAGGAGCGGCGCTCACTAAACGTCTCGCAAATCGCCAACCCCTCTGGCGATACCCTTCCGGCCGCCGCACGTTGCGCGCCGTGCGGGTCACGCGGGTAGCACGCGAGTAGCACGCGAGCGGCACGCACGCACCCCGGCCTCCCTCTCTCTCTCACCCTCTCTCTCTCTCTCTCTCTCTCTCTCTCTCTCTCTCTCTCTCTCTCTCTCTCTCTCTCTCTCTCTCTCTCTCTCTCTCTCTCTCTCTCTCGCCCCGCAGAGCGAGGTCACCCCTCCTCCATGTTTTTATGGATACACACATTACATTTCCGAGGTGAAGCGGCCTGGCGAGGGGCAAGGCGGCGTGGCCCGGCCATGAGGGCCATGAGGGCCTTGGGGGGACCCGCTGGAGTTACGATGGCATGATGGGGCCGTGCTGCTGGCCGCGGGGCGCGCCGCGGGGAGGGGGGGGGGGAGCGGTCCGCGACGCGGTGCGCTTAAAGATAATGCGGACCGGCAGCGGCGCGCCGAGGCAGCGTCCCGCGGAAAGTCTTTCAAATTCGATTTCGCAAATGAACCGCCTTCGCCAGCAGTCAGGCCCCCGCCGCACAGACGCCTGGTACAGTACCGCACGGACAGGCATGGGACATCACCGCAGCAGGCGTGTACCGGAGAGAAAGAATTGTCAATCCGAGAGTATTTGCGTCACACGGATGGAATGCTCTCATTTTATCCGAGAGCATCTCATGAGTGCTCGTGAGTGCTCTCGGATTGAAAACTCATTTTTTTTCCGTTTTTTAGTGCACCCTGTTAAACGTTTTTTGTCCGGATTAAAAAAAAAATGAAACGAAAACAAACTGGGCAGTGTAGCTCCTCTGGTGTGGTTGTGGGATGACGCCACGAACGGCATCCCGCCACCACACCACGCGCGAGCGCGAGCGCCCACACGACGGCGGCCGCGCGCACGCCCACACTGCTGCAGGACACTCTCTCGCCACCTGCCCTCCATGTTTTCCCGCGCCTTGGTTCCCACCCATACCGGGGCTGTCGGACCCCCAAGGTCGGACCCGTGCCGGGACTCGCCCCCGTGAATCCACCCGCAGACATTCCACCCCCACGGCGACGGCGTCCGCGCCGCCCGAACGCGGAGCCGCGCTGCCCTGCTCGCTCCCATGCTGGTAGCCGAACGTGAGAGAGAAGCCGCGTGGTAAACCTATTTCACTGGGCGCGTGGCCGGATTTGCCGGAGCTGAGAAGTGTGAGATACCGGGTTCGGGACCGCGAAAGCTACAATTTTGTCGACGAAGTCCCGGTAGTCACGAAGGTGATTTCGTTTTTGATCTGTTTTCCTGAAAAATATTATTTTTAGCGGAGCAAAAATGTCTGCAGTCAGGTTTGCAAATTTCGGCAGTTGGGAGCAAACTCAGGCAGTCTGCCGACGCCGACCTACCCCAGTGGAGAGACCTGTACCACCCCGACATGGTGGCACTGCCTGCAATGCTAGCAATCAAATCGCGTAATTTGATTAGGTTGGAGCGCGGGCGCGGCGAGGATGGACATGAGGCACTGCTCCGTAGCCGCCCCGCGCCACGCACTGTGGTTAGGGCGGCATTGAAACAGACGTCACCAGTTTTATTTCGGATAACTGAGAGGACAGGGCCATCAATAGGACACCCCTCGTCCCACGACTTGTAAACCCTTCGCTGCGGTGGCTGAGCGCGTCAAGGTGACGTCATGGCGAAGGGGGATGCACTCGAAAACATCATTGTACACGAGTTTTAAAAAAATCAAAATTAAAATCAGGAAAAATCAAAATGAAACAAAAATAAAATGTCAAAAAGATCACTTACAAAAGAAAATAGTTTGCCTGTTTTCTCGTTTTACAGTGTGTTTTTATGTCATTTCTTCTTTATCACTAATTATTTGGTTTCATAGTAAGTCAAAAGCTCACATCCTTTCGTGTATTACACTTAAGACTTCAAAAACCCCTGTAAGTTAGGAAATTGTATTCCAAAGAGGTGAAAGAAATCAACTAAATAAAATCAAAAAATTAAAAAAAATAAATTAAGAAATGAAAAAATCTTTGCACACTTTGGATCTTGGTGATTCTCCCCCCCCCCTCCCCCCTCTCGTCAAGGCGAGGACGGCGAGGACGCCGCCGCCGCGGCGCGGAGGGCGAGCAACGCAACAGGCGGACAACAGGTTGGGCGGTGCGACGCAGCCAGTCTCTCGGGACGCCTCATGAGATGAGTGTGAGAGGCAGGGCGTGATAACATAACGTTTTCTTTTTTTTTGTTGCGATTTTTGACATTTTATCTCGCAAACGACCAGAGATAAAAAAGTTACGCATAGGGTAACTAAAATTTAAAATTGAATTTGGAATTTTAGTTACCCTATGCGTAACTTTTTTTATCTCTAACCGTTTGCGAGATATGGGCACCTCAAATCTCAATAAATGTTAAGTTATCACGCCCTGGCGAGAGGGACAGAGTGCCGGCGGTGCCGGAGGAGCGTCGCGGCGCCGTGCGCCCGCGGGCCGGAGGCTAGGCAACGCGGCGTGCAGGGCCGCGCCACGCACCTGCGGCAGCCTGCCTGCCGGGCGCTATCCGCCCCATCGCTAGACTACACATTTTTACTTGGTTAGTCATGAATAGATCGGTCCACAATGCGAACATTTTTATTCGATTGTTCCATTCAAAATTTTTATTTAGGTCATTGTTTTACGTCCGTCTTGTTTTTGTCGGTTTAATATAAGTAGGTTCAAATGAACTGCTACTCCCGTTTTCCGCTTGGAGAGGTATAATGGTAACCCCGAACGGACAGGAGGCACAGTGAGTGTTGTCATTGGGCGTATACGGGGGTATCCGGTGTACACTGTCGAGTTTTTTTTTTTCTTTTCTTTATTTTCTCGAGGCCACCGTATACACAGTTCCGCATGTAAGGTATACGCTAAGTTCCCGGAGGCAAGTCAGGCGGACAGACAGACAGACACATGCAGGCAGACAGACGGCTACACACGCAGACGAACAGACAGAAGGCGTGTCAGGCGGACAGACAGACACATGCAGGCGGACAGACGGCTAGACATGCAGACGAACAGACAGGAGGAAAGTCAGGCGGACAGACTGGCCGCATCCGATGCCCGCATGTCGAGCCGGACCGAGCCGGCCGCCGCCGGGCACCGCGACGCCCCGCCAGGCTACGCCAGGCTACGCCAGGCCGGCAGGCCGTCGCCGCGGCCGTCGTCTGCTGCGCCTCGTCGTCGGCGCGCCCCGCCGCTCCGATTGGCCGCCGCCCAGCTCCTCCGCCAGACCGCACTCGCCATTGGCTGCCGCGGCCCCCCCTCCCCCGCCGCTTCTGGTGGCGGAGCGGCAGAGCGCTCCGCGTCGACCGAGGAGGTAAAATGATAAAATATAAAGTGGTGCGGCGGGGATCACCAATTCTCACTTGATTCGTTTGATTAAAGCAGTGAACGTGCTTTCAATTCCCGCTCGTTTGCGCCGATTTGCGCGGAGGTGCAGCCGCGTCAGTGTCAGTGTGAGTGCCAGTGATTGTGGAGTAGCGCCGCGGCGTGGTGCGGCCCGTCGGGGGCTGGTGTCCGGAGGCTGGGCCCTCGGCGGGCTGGGGGCGGCCGTGCCCCACCGCCCCACCGTGGTCCTGTCCGGCGTCGCGGTGAAGGGTGATCAGTAGTGCTAGGCCTCAGGACGGCACCCAGCTCGGCCAGCAGGCCCCGCTCAGCCCAGCTTGGACTAGCCCGTCTAGCCCGTCGAGTGGAGTTCCTCCGGCCCGGTACCCCCGCCGCTCCGAGCCAAGCTCCGCGCCGAGCCTCCGCCCAGGCGATCCCTGTTGCTCGCCCGCCCGGTCCAGTGTAGTGTGTGTGGTACGCGGCGGCAGAGTGACTCGCGAGGCCTTAACGCGGTCAACGAGCCCGGCAGCTTGGCCCAGTGCTGAAATTGTATTAATTCCGCAACCCCCCACCCCCAACCCGCCAGGCCGCCCCGCCGCCGCCGCCCCCGACCCCCCGGCCGGTGAGTGCAAGGCAGACTTGGGATTTCGGCGGCCCCGTCCCGCGCAGGACGATGCCGATTTGAGCCGTGTGAGTGTCCTGCAGGTGGACACCCGCCCCCGCGTCATGTTCCTCGACGGGGTGCGGTGTGCCGCCACCAGCGCGCCCCCCGGCGCTGCCCCCAGTGCCGCCCCCAGTGCCGCCCCCAGTGCCGCCCCCAGTGCCGCCCACAGTGCCGCCCCCAGTGCCCAGGTGCGGACCAGGACGGCATGACGTGACAGTGAATGTGCTTGAGGACAGTAGTGCGAAGTGCCGCGCGTTGCCGCGTTACTGCGTCGAGTCGAATGAGACACGCCGACATGTCCGTCCCTTTGCATGGCAGCGCCTTGTGTTTGTTCTTCCCGGTTCGGTTTGCCGTTTCCGCACGGCCGGAGATTTGAACGCGCAACTGCGCAGCAGCAAGTCTCGATCGCCTCCCGGACGACGCCGTGGTCGATGCTCGTGGCATGCGGACGACGCCCCTCAGTGCCGCGCATCTCAATAATCGACTGTGTGCCCGCAGGAGCCGCCCAAGTCCTCGACGCCGTCCTCGACGCCGTCCGCGGGGCCACCCCCGTGCGGCAAGTTGCTGCTCCTCTCGGCGCCCGGCAAAGACGACGTGGTCCCCGAGGTGGTGTCGGAGGTGGAGGCCGTGTCCGAGCCCGCCAGCGTGGCCGGCGTCGAGCCCGGGCCCGGAGCCCCCACCGCCAGCCCGGTCGTCGTGGCCCCGGGCGAGTACATCTCTCTGCAAGAAGAGCCCGCCGAAGTCGGCAGCCCTCGGGGTGAGTGTTGCCTGCACCCAGAAAAATGATTTCTTGAATCAAGTAAAATTTACTTGATGCAAGTAAGTTTTTAGCAGATGATACCTTCACACTTCACACATACCTAAAGCGACAAGACACATGAAGGTGTCAGCATGCTTTTCCTCAACAATAATATTGGGGTGGCGCTGCCGGGGCGGGTAGGTGTTTGCATTAATGTGCCCAAGTAAAGTTCTGCTTTGAGTGAAGTAGAAATATTCTTGATATGGTTAGAGTTGAATGAATTCAAAGCCTATTAGTATTGATCTGACACTCAGTTTAGCTTGAATCAAGTATTTTTAATCAAGAAAAATATTTTAATTGATTCAAGAAATCATTTTTCTGGGTGTGAGTCTGTCCGCGAGGCCAGGCCGCTGCTTGCTGACGGCCCCCTCGTTGTGAGTGTCGCCTTGTCGATCCGCGACGCTGGCCGCTATGCTTGCTGACGCCCTTCTCGTTGTGCAGCGCCCTGCAGCGTGACCATCGACCGGTGGCGCGTGTCCGCGGCGCTGAGCGGCTGGTCCGCGTGCGTGTGGGCGGACGACCCCTGCGTCGGGGACCAGGCGAACGGCGTCACCGTGGCGTCCGACGGCTACCCCTACACCCTGGACGCCGGCATGGCGGCCGGCCCCTTCGACGACGCCATCTTCTCGGACTTCGGCCAGTGCGGAGGTGGGGCCCTGCTGTCCGGGAGTGGCGGCAAAGACACGCGGAGCCACATCCAGGTCGGCGACAAGGTACGAGCACGCGGTCCAAAAACCAAACAAATTTCGCAATGGAGAGGTATTTTGTTTTGCGAAGAATATCCCTAAGCATTTAGAAAGCAGCCACAATTCACCGCAAGATTAAGCAGTGTGCCTACATTTAGCAGATTCCTACACGGTATAGGACCGAGTCCTGGTTTTCCCAGGTCTGAAACGTCTCGGTTTGAGTCAGCGGACCCGGTTCCAGGACCGTCGGACTGCGGTGTTCGGATGTGAACCGAAGTACCTAGGCGCTGGCAATCGTGTTTAACTAAAATTATTATTATTTTTTTTAAATTGAACTCTACACCCCCTTCCCAGTCTTAATGGGGAGGGGAATTATGAAAATCATTCGTGAAAAATAGGCGAGTTTAGCCTTTTTTTCACCGTACGGCAGAAAATTTCTGTTCCAAAGAGGGAAGAGTGTAGTAAAAAGTCGTCATGTCAGACGTCATGCCCGACGTGATTAGCAGCTTTGTTGGCCATAAGATAGATGCGAAGCCTCTACCTGCGTTTCTCGGCTAACAAACCAGATGATGCGAGCCGTCGTCCACGGCCGCAGGTTCAACTTCTAACATTTATTATTTTTCGCTGCCTCCCCCAGTATCCGCTGACCCAAACCGAGACGTCTCATAACTGGGAAATTCAGGACTCGGTCGTACCGTGTACTATGTCTAATGTGTTTGCTCTTTTATTGTCGTCGTTGTTGGTTTTGTTTTTGTTTCAAACAGTGGTTTGACTTGTTTCCTTTTGCAGGTTATGCTGTCCGACATGATGCTGGGGCTGCCTCCCATGTCGCCGCACCACATGAACAACAACAACAGCACCAGCAACAACAACAAAGTAGAAAGCCAAGCTCAGCATCACCTCCATGGCCTGCAGGGCCTCCACCACGACCTGTACCACCAGGACTCCCCCGGGCCGACGGCCTCCGCCTGCAGCGCGGCCTCGGACACCACCCCGCCGGGCCACGGGCACGGCAAGGCCTCGGCCGGCGACGGCAGCCTGCTGCAGCCAGGTAGGGAGAACGCCTGTGGTCGGCTCTCTGTTAACTGGTGTCCAAGCGAGGGGGCAACCACTCAAGAAACCATGTGTCCCCTTGAGCGCCAGAAACCTCTGGAAATTGGAAATCTTCCCCACAAGAAGGCAAAAAAAACCAAGCAAATTTTGAGCGTAAAATCGGTCGAAATCTTGCGAAATCCGCAGAAATCTCTTACCGTAAGAAATCTTGTGTCCCCAACCACAGGACATGTGGGTGCCCCCTCGTGTCCAAGCCTGAGTGACTTAATCTCGGGAGGCAATGTTTAATTTTTCTAATCGTGTTTCAGTCGCGAGCGAGCAAACCACACCCAAGAAGTCAGAGTCGAAAAGCTCCAAGAGCAAGGCGGACAACAACGGCATCAAGAAGAAAAAAACCAGGCAAGTCTTCACCGTTCATTTTTTATTTTGTTTGAAGTTGGAATTGATGGGCTAGGCGATAGTCGGGCTGTGCAGCGTGACCGGCGTCTCTGCGTTGTGAATGAGCCCTCGGCCAAACGCAGCCGCCCTTCCCCTGACACCCCTTGTCGCAAGCAGTGCGGTGACCTGGTTGGCGTCCGTAGGATGCAAACAGCTTGAGGGGGAGGGGGAGGGGGGTGGCTGTCCGGCGTTCAGCGAGGAGTGCGTCGAATGAGAAATGAAGGCAAGCCTTCCCGTCGCCACGTTCCCTCCGTGTGTCGTATTGCTCTGCCCCCAAGCGGGAAACGACTGAGAAAATTTGGGTACATCGGATAGGGATTACCCCGGATAACCCGCGGATTACCTCCGGATTACATGGCAAAATTTCCCCGGATTACCACCGGATTACTTCGAAATTTCTGGTTATCCGGATTACGGATTACCAATTTGCTGTACGCCGGATAACCGAAGTCGTTTCCCCTTCGTCTGCCCCCCTCTGAGGCGAGCGACGCTTCCGATGTGGCCCACCCTGGGGGCCGCGGCCATGCATCTCGGCTCGCTGAGACAAACAGAACGTTAAAGGTGCACTAACGCGCGCAAACAAAAAAACTTCTGCAGTTTATCGTGAGCGATCGTGGGCGGGGAGCGAGGAGGAACGGGGCGGGGGGATCATATACACAGAGTGTGTGCGTGTGTGCGTGTGCGTGGCACCTGGCAGCCTCCTCTCCGCACCTCCACTCGGCGAGTGAGGCGTGGCGCGGCGTGCGCGGGGCGCGTGCCGCGGCGCGGCCTGGATCGTGACCATGTAAATCGACTGCCGGTGACGCAGGGGTCGCGTTTGGCCACGGCTCCGCACGCGGCGGCGCGGCGGCGCGGATCATAGGGGTGCAGCCCGGAGGGGAGGGGGAGCGGAGGGGTAATGACATTTCGATACTCGTCGCGGATGGGTGGCAAGTTACCCTCTCCAGCCTCTTTGACATACTATATGCGTTCCGCTTTGTTGACTTTTTTTTTATTATTATTATTTTCATTTTTGAGGTGTGGAGAGTCAATTTTAGTCTAATGATTTGAAAAAGAGGATCCACTCGCGGAGGGATCATCTCCCCCAAGGGTTACCCCGTTGTTTGGTGGCCTCTAAAAGAAGCCTAAAAAGCTTTCTCACACGAATTTTCTGCTTTTTTCCCCGCTTTTTTCTTCGAATCAACACGTTAGGCATTAAAATGATTCTAGATAAATGGGTTTGTTGCGAGTCCAAAATATCCGATGAAATGAAAACTCAAGAAAATATTTGATGATGACGCACTTTGGGATTTTAATTTTCCGAGCTGGCCCCCTCGCAACAGTTGGCGCGGCCGAGGCCCGGCAAGGCGTGCGGCACGACGGCGAGCGACGCTGCGCGTTGATGCTATCGGCCTGCACCGCCGCGCCGCGCCGCGCCCTCCCGCACCCGCAGCGCCGCCCGCAGCATCGAGTGCGCGCCGGCGGCCGCCACAAAAAATATGGTCGAAGGGATGAGAAGAAGGGGGGGTGGCCGGGGTGGTCAGCTCGGAACAGACATAAGGGTACTCAAATGACTTACAGACTTCTCACGCTCCCATTTTCGCTCTGCCGGCAAAAAAAATTGATGCTTTGTTTTCTGAAGTGCGTGAGAAAATCTCACTTGGTTCATAAAAGCCGTGTGTGTAAGGGGTCGTACCTATATTACGTCACCGATTTTAGGCCAATTTTTGACCCCCTTCCCCCCTCCTTGTGACCTGACCTTCCCATGTATTTAAGATAGGGGGTAGTATTTGCCTCGAGGGGGAAGCAACTCAAAATTTTTGTGTACGTTTTACAAAATTTCTTAAATTTTTGAAATTTTTTGAAATTTTTCTAATTTCTAAAAAATGGAACTCTACACCCCCTCCCCAGTCTTAATGGGGAGGCCTCCTGCTTTACTTCGGTGTTCGGGATGGGAACCGGTGCTATCAGGTAACTGGGGTTAATCCGATCCAGCGACTTCGATATCGTACGCCGGGGGACCCAGTAGGACCCGAGCCGCCGACACGGCCCAACATGGGCAGAGTAGAGTAAGGCAGAGACGATAGAGAGACAGAGAAAGAAAGAAAGAGAGAGAGTAGTTTTGGGAGCTTTTGTTTGCGCAGGCTGGTCGGTACCCAAATGGTACACCCGCTGTCCGGCGCTCCCAGACCCGAACATGCAGTCAGTGGGCCAGCTTCAAAGGACTTATCAACTCCATCCGACGAATCGGAATGGACCCACTCGCGACCAATTTCGAGTGGCTGGCTCGATCGGGGATCGAACCAGTGCCGAGGCCAATCCGCCGAAGCGGACTGCTTTTTAGACACCCGGGTGTAATGGCCTGGATTGAGCCTAGACCACTACACCACCCTGACTTGCACGTCTGACGAGTGTTGGACGACGGGTTTGAGTCGCAGCGGGAGGAAGCCAGTCGAAAAATGAAAGGAGATACTGGGATTCGATCCCCGAACCTCACTGTTGGGGTCGGACGCCTTAACGCCCTCAGCCACCACGGCTCATGTCTGATGCCGATTGAAGCGGGTTCTTGACGCGACAATGAGCAGCGGTCAGAGAAAAAAGTTGTCAAGTAATAGGAATCGAACCGCCGATCCTCATACCGGGAACGACGCGTCGACACATCCAGCCACCACGGCAGATGATGGTCACTGCGCATTGCTGTGGGTTTAAAGCACACTGGGGAGGGTAGTAAAAATTGCATTTTTAGTACTTTTTTCAAAAAATCTTCAAAATTTCTAAAAAAATTCAATAGAATTTTTTTAAATTGTTCTATAAAATTTTTCAAATTTTTTAATTAAATTTTTTAAATTTTTCAATAAAATTCTTTTAATTTTTTGACATTTAAATTGTTGGTGTACATGTATTTGACCAGTTGTTTCCCCCTCGATTTGCCTAGACCCCCCCCAAATCGGTCACGTAATATGGGTCCGGCCCCTAAGTGGTGTTGATTCTACTGCAGGACCACCTTCACGGCGTACCAGTTGGAGGAGCTGGAGCGGGCCTTCGAGCGCGCGCCCTACCCGGACGTGTTCGCCAGGGAGGAGCTCGCCCTCAAGCTCAACCTCAGCGAGTCCCGCGTGCAGGTGTGGTTCCAGAACCGGCGGGCCAAGTGGCGGAAGCGTGAACCCCCGCGGAAGACCGGCTACCTCGGCTCAGGTGGGTAGCGCAGCCACGGCGCAGCCTCGCTGGCGCCCTCGGTGTCGTCCTTGTCTGACGTCACTCTGGTCGTCTGCAGGCACCTCCAGTCCCAGCCTCGGCTCCCCGTTCAGCACGCTGGGCGGCGGCCTCAGCAACGGCCTGTCCTCCTTCCCGCCCGCCGCCCCCGCGCCGCCCCCGCCGCCCCACAGCGTGCCGCTGTCCAGCGACCCCTGGGCGTCGTACTCCCAGTACGACATCAACCTGCCGTACTCGTCCTCCTTCTCCTCGCCGTCCTCCTCCTACGGCTACGGTGGTGAGTACAGTGCGTATCGGCGGCGCGCGGATCGCTGTTGTGGCGCTTGATGTCGGCGGATAGTTGGAGAGGTACAATAACACAACCAGTCTCTGTGAATGCTGGAGCACGAGTTAGTAGTTTATTCAGTAGCCGGAAACAGTACAGGAGTACGGAGGGTGCACTTGATTAGTTATGTACAGGCAGTGGGTATGACAATCTGATGTTCTGGTATGAGAAAATAGGTGAAGAGGGAAATTACAAGGAAAAATGGAAGCAGGATTGCATAGATACAAATTATTTACAACCGACAGGGACAGACCAGTGAATGCGCGCATTTGCACTTGCAGGCATGCAGGACGTGTTCCGGCCGTCGCACCACGAGTACATCCAGATCGGCGGCGACGTGGACGACTCGCGGGACTACCAGTCGCTGCTCGGGGGCCACTCGCCGCACCACCTCGGCGGCCCCGCCTACGTGGACGCCGTCGACGACATGAACGACAAGTACCCGGACGACGACGGCGGCCTCTTGCATCACCAGCACCACCACGGCCACCACGCGGACGGCGCCAAGGACGTGGACCTCGGCGCCGTGTCCTCGACGGCCGCCTCGACGACCACCACCATCGGGGGCTTCAACGTGATCAACAGGCCGGCGGGGAGCGCGGCGACGGGCGCGGCCAAGGACCAGGGCATGGTGAAGGTGGAGACGGACATGCAGGCCTTCAACCTGCTGCCGCCCTTCATGTCGGACTGACGATCGTGGGCCCAGAGCCGAAAGGTGTCCCCGCTGTCGGGCATGGACAGCTTGTCCTCGTAGCCCAGAGCCCCGCAGGACCTCGCAGGGCCCCGCAGGGCCTCGCAGGGCCCCGCACCATCCTGGACATCGAGTGCCTCGCGTGGAAGTCCGAGTGGCCATTGCCGTTGTCAGTGGCTGCCGGGCAGGGCGGCAGGGCCAAGTTGAACTTGTGCCAGCTTTCGGCTTTTGGCTGGGCCATTTAGTGTAGTTAAATAAATTCGCCCATTACTGGTCGTTATGGACGAAACAGCTTTCCAGGAGAGAAAAGAAAATCACTATTCTGGGATGGCAAAGTTTTATGCCCTAGTTGCACCAAAATAATAAAAGACTGAAGTCTCTAAAACAAATATCGGCTTCATATTTTATGAACATGTTTTTTTTCTTTCGTTCTGAATCTCTGTCCTCTAAGGATCTGTCCACTTATATTTTTGTTTTGAGTATTTTGTTATTTTTGGTCTAAACCAAAACCCTAGTGATAAGGCCAGAGTAGCGCCGATGGCTTCGACTGTTGGGGCACCCTTGCGATTTTGTACCTGGGCTTGAGTGTGGTGAAGTGAGAGGATAGCGAGGATAGGCTACTCCAAAGGAGCTCTGGCCCGGAAGGAGAAGAACAAAGACGGAAGTTAGAAAAGACAGTTTCTATGAGAAGTATACGCTGTGGATGAGGTCTGAAGCTCATCCGCCGCGTAAATTTCTCATAGTAACTGTCATTTCTGACTTCCGTTTTTGTTTTTCTTCTTCTTCTTCCGGGTCAGAGCTCCTTCGGAGTGCCCTATTGATAAGGCCGGCGCAAGGGCCGACGATGATTTTCGCAGGGGTGTCCGCTCAGCCGGACCGAGGGCCGCTACTGTAGAGTAAAAGCAGCGCCGCAGTCTCCTTGGCGACTCGCTCAGCCGGAATACACAGACGTATCGTGTTATCTAGTGACTAAGGATTGCCTGGGCCAGGACCTCGCCGTCCCGGTGCCCAGGCTTGTTGCATTCCCGTGCCTTACAGTGTACCGCGTCACAGCGCGAGGCTCCCGTCTCACGGTTTCGACGTACACCTGTACATAGTAGACTAAGTGTGAATAGAGGTCCCCTTCTCCTTCCTTTTCATTTTTTGAGCGGGTTCCGCTACGATGCAAAACTCTTTTTGATGATGTGATTGCGTGAAAATGGAAGTTTTAATTTTGTTCCTGTGTTGCCTCCTTGATAATAATGATTGTTATTAGTTAGTGTGTACAAATACTAAGTAATTCACGGATCTACGGCAATACTACTTGATCTGAGAAAGGAACGAGGCCAGAGGTATTTTTGTACTTTATTACTTTTGTATTACCAGGTAGCCCTTTCTTTGAATTTTTTCCCTGAGTTTCTAGGATAAAGAGTGGCATATCTGGCGGGAAACCAGACTCAGTCAGATGAAAGCCTAGAATTTATGTGTAAATTTGTATCGATATTAGTATTTTATTGGCGTAGAGATTGTGGAACACCACAAATGTATGTACATAATGAAATAGGTAAAGTGTTTTCACACGTGATGTTCTATGTATTAGTGTTTCTTTCTTTGTATGTTGTTATTATGGTCTTTATTTTATCTATGCCCAAGTACGTCTGCTGTTAGACAATACAAAGTTGTGAGTGTTTTGTGGCCACAAAACAAAAATTGACATATTGAGTGAATGTTGAATGATTTATTTACGATTTGAGGGAGAGAGAAAGAGAGAGAGAGAGAGAGAGAGAGAGAGAGAGAGAGAGAGAGAGAGAGAGAGAGAGAGAGAGAGAGAGAGAGAGAGAGAGAGAGAGAGAGAGAACCAGTAAAACAATAATAGAAGAGTGGTGTACACGACACTGCGTATGTTTTTTTTTTTTTAATCCTTACTCTTACCTGCTACACACATATATGACACATTTGGCAGTGGCGTTTCTCGGAGAAGACGAAGCAGGCCCTCGTCCTGCACGAGGGCGCCGGTGGATTGTCCATGGCGGTTCCTGAGGGCCCTGCCTGCGCGTCCCGTCGGGCGGAGCTAGCGGAGCCAGCGGAGCCGAGGGCAAACTGTGTGCATGGTGGCCTACCCCGCCCGGGTGGACCGAGCTGGCGGAGCCGAGGGCAAACGGTGTGCTTGGTGGCCTACCCCGCCTGGGCGGCCGCCTGGGCGGACCGAGCAGGCGACCCCAACTGCGACAGAAATATCCAACCATTCGCGGCAGACTGATGGAATATCGGGCCGTCAGTCTTATCGCTCTGGCTTTACTTTGCCGGTACGCCGAGCCGTGCGCCGAGAGACACAGCCCCCCCCCCTCCTTCTCCACTCCCCCGCGCTGAAGTTGGCAGGGGAATCTGCATGCAGGCGTGGGAGTGGCTGGATTGGGGGCATCGTGTGTGATGCGCTGCTATGCACGCAGCAAGGCATGCACGCTGAATAGCTTACGGCGAAACGACACCCTGTGAGCACAAAGAAACCCCAACCTCACGAACACAAGCATTGACTCAATGTATGGGCGCGATAATGGGTCGTTCCCGCGAAGAGAAGTAAAAATTTTCAGCTATTTTTTTAGTTTTTTTTTTACACTCTTGGCGCGGGCTATTCCAACCTGCGCGAGAGGCAGGTTACCTCATTGAAGCCACTCTACTTTGATCACGTTTCTCTCCGTTTATATTCCGCTTGTTTGTGCAGGCAGCAGCGCAGCAATGCCAAGGCGAAAATCTCATTTTTCCCTCTGAAAGCGGCGCCAAGGCGTTCCGTCGAGCCGCCGTATTTGCCTTTGCCTTGATCGTCCGCTTGCTCCTCTCCGTCCCTCTTCCTCCTGGTCGTATTCTTGTTCCTCCCTCTCTCTCTCTTCGCCGGGCTGATCGTCCAGATTGTCGTCTCGGCTCGGCCTCCACCACGCTGCTGTGCGTACCGCCCCTGGCCGCGGCGTCGCCCTGTGTCCGAGGCCCGCGACGGCGCGGCAAGGACGCCCACCTTCATTGCCCCCCCCCCCTTTTGCCCTTGATAAAACGCCTCAAGGTAGGCGATTTGCCGCACAATCCGCCTGTAAGTAGGAAAAAAGCGCGACATGACCCCCTCCTTTTCTCGAGTCTAGATACGCCACTGCTCGTGGGGCGTACCGTAAGGGAACGTGCGAGAGAGACTGCAGCCCTGGTGACTGCAGCCGGCACCGCTTCGGCGTCACGAGTGTGACTGTCTCACTCAGAGTGTTGCTGTGCGAGAGAGACCGCAGCCCTGGTGACTGCAGCCGGCACCGCTTCGGCGTCACGAGTGTGACTGTCTCGCTCAGAGTGTTGCTGTGCGAGAGAGACTGCAGCCCTGGTGACTGCAGCCGGCACCGCTTCGGCGTCACGAGTGTGACTGTCTCGCTCAGAGTGTTGCTGTGCGAGAGAGACTGCAGCCCTGGTGACTGCAGCAGGCAACGGTGCCAACTGTCTCGTTTAGAGTGTTGCTGTGTGGCCCGCTGGGCCGCTCTTTTAAATTGGCGAGCCATACGGCCTCGCTGCGGCGCCAATGGAGGACACAATCGCCACGGGGACAGACTTCTCATCGGCATGGCTGCGTCCGCGCGCAAACAAACACTGTTCAGCGGCTGGCTGCGGTTGGCTGACTGCCTGGCCGCGCCGCGGGCACCGCAGGGCACCGTCTAACGACCCGGGTATTTGTTAGAAGTCGCGACGCTGCAAACGGCCCGTGGCACGCGAAGTTTGAATAGAGGCAACTCAAAGGGAAATGACTTTCAACTTTGGTGGGAAAGCCGTTGAATTTCTCACTCTTTTGTGAAGTTTATGAAGGTTTTTAAATTTAAATACATTTTTTAAAATTTGTGAAAATGTGGTCACTGAGTCTAATCCTAATCGAATTAGTGCACGCTTTTTGCCACCAGTTTCCCCTTTGCCCCTTTTTCTCGCTGGGCAAACACGCGTCAGTGTAGACGAGGGTGAAGGTCGGGCTGCACGCCGCGCATCCGGGTGGCCGCGTGGCCGGAAGGCAAGGTGGCGCGGAAGGCCGCGACCGAGGCCACGCCGGAAACCAATAAAAGATTCGGCTTCGCGTCCAGAGCCTTGGCCCACGTTTTCAGCCTCAGAGTCGCTAAACAGGATTCGAACCGAACGTGTGACCTCACTGATGGTTTCCTCGTTTGGGAGAGCAATCCGTTGGTGGGGTCACACGTTCGGTTCGATACCCACTTAGCGACTCTGGAGCTCGATAACCCGTCCGGTATTTCGACCGCCTCCATGGCCCACTGTGCACATGACGCCCCCCGTGTTGCCGGCGCACGCGCACGCACGCGAAGGTCGGCGGACTGGCGGTGCTGGGCGTGATAATGACGGCCGGTTCCTCGAGGGTTGTGTTGCGGGTGTCGCGGCCGGCCGGCGGCGCGGGTGGCGCCGTGTGAAGGGGGGTGGTGGCGCCTAAGTGAGGCGTGGTGGGGCAGGGCGGCGGGGCGTGGCGGGGCGCGGCGGGCCGCGGCGGGGCGCGGCGGGCGTCACGTCGTCCGGCGCTCCTGCCAGTGTAGGCAGACCCGTCCGGCAGCGAACACCACCACCCCGGTCCGCCTCCCGGCGCCGCGGCACGTGCACCGCGCTTCACTTCTGGTGCCTCTCGCGATCTCCTCGCGGCCCGGCGTGCCCGACGTGGCCCAAGGCCGTGCAGTGGGCGCTGAGTCTCCAAGACGCCGTCGACGACGAGGACGACCAGGACGCCAGCGCCCACGTTGCATTAACCGTTGTCAGACGCCTCGCCGGGTGAGTAGGATGCCATCTACGGTAGGCGAGTTGACGTGGTCAGATGGCTCTTCGAAGAAGTCACCATGCGAACCGTGCGCCCCGCCCGCGGCCCCGCCCCGCCCCGCCTATCTCAACCTTGATCGTTGACCTTGGCCTTGGCGGCCCCGGCCAAGGCCTCGGCGGTCCCTGCCAGGGACTCCCTGGCGCGCTCGATGCAGGTGGCCGGGGAAAGGGACAGTGATAGTTTCCCGCGGCCGTGAAGCGCTAATTAGCGTCGCGGCGCGTGGCGTGGCGCGTGGCGTGGCGCGGGCCTACACTGCCCGGCGTGGCGCTGCAGTCCTGGAAAGGCCTCGAGCAGAACATAGTCGTGTCCGGAGGGTTGAAGGCCATAGAGCCGTTTGCATACTGTACAGCGTGAGACGCGGCGCGGCCCGCCCCTAGTCCCCTGCGGGGCCGCGTGACGCGCGGGCCGTGGGGTCGGGCTTTATCGAATGCCCATTGTTTGTCTGTTTGCAAGGCTTTCTAGTCGACTTGTTCTCCTTTTCCCCACTTCTCTTTCGTTGTTTTGTTACTTTGTAATCGGCGGTGATGCGCGGAACTTATCACTTCCGGCCGTTTGAAGAATCCACTGGGGCGATAGGGGCTGCGTGCGTGCAATCGCGCGCGTGGGAAAGGGAGGGGGGGCTGCCTTAACTCCACCTTGCGTAGGGTTTGTCACATGATACACTGGTCACATTAATAAAAAAAATAAAAATAAAACATTCCTGAGACAAAATTATATATCTTTTTCAATTAAAAACTAATCACGTAAATTTTTCTAAGAGAAAGGTCCTTCTCGGTCAGGGGTACCAGAATTCGACACCCGGTGCATTTTTGTTTTTCACGAAAGCTTATTCGATTAGTACAAAATAAACACTTTTTTTTACCTTTTTTGGAGGGACGGCTGCGAATGTTTGGCTTAGGGGCCGCGAAAATGCAGCCATTTTTGGGTCGCAAGCCGAGAAAGGTTGGGAACCGCTGCACTATCACTCAAGTCAAACAGTTCCATGGACTCTGTTTTGGGGTGTGCCAGACCCCTTGCCTCCCCGTCACCCTCGCGGCGTTCGGTGGTGGCTGGCCGGGCGGCCGGGCGGTCGCGCCGTCTCCAGAGAGTTGTTGCAGAACATTCACTGAGGAATTTTAATGAGCTCCGCCGTGCGCCGCTGGTTAGCTGGGAACGTGAGGCCGTTGGGGGCGCATGGCGCGGGGTCTAGTCCCGCTCAACCACCGCTGGGTGCCTCCCTGGGTGCCTCCCTGGGTGCCTCCCTGGGTGCCTCCCTGGGTGCCTCCCTGGGTGCCTCCCTGGGTGCCTCCCTGGGTGCCTCCCTGGGTGCCTCCCTGGGTGCCTCCCTGGGTGCCTCCCTGGGTGCCTCCCTGGGTGCCTCCCTGGGTGCCTCCCTGGGTGCCTCCCTGGGTGCCTCCCGGGGTGCCTCCCTCCGTGCTTCGGGGTTCGACAGGTCAAACCTTACGGCAAATGCCTGCCTGTGTTTGTCACCGAGAGGCCGACTGCATCCTGTCCGTCGCAGAGCCAAGATGTAGGGTCCCATAGGGGCGCCTGGTACGTGTGCCGGGGGCCGCCCCGTCGCGCGGGACCGACCGTGGTTACCGTGGGCTGTACACGCAGACAGACAGACAGACAGACAGACAGACACACACACACACACACACACACAACCCAACACACACATATACAAACATACATACATACATACATACATACATACATACATACATACATACATACATACATACATACATACATACATACATACATACATACATACATACATACATACATACATACACACACACACACACACACACACACACACACACACACGCAGACAGTCGGACACACCCACACCCTCACTTTTTTCTCCTGCGGCTACCTGCCGCCCTTTGTTCAACGCAGCTAACTGTAAGTGGGTCGGTGGCAGCAAAGGGAGTCAGGCAGAGACGAGAAAAGGGGGGGGGGAGGGCTCTTGCTGGAGTAAACACAGTGCGAGGGCCTCATCGTCCTCCCCTCGAACTTTCGCGAGAGAAAGCGAGAGAGAGAGAGAGAGAGAGAGAGAGAGAGAGAGATAGAGAGAGAGAGAGAGAGAGAGAGGGGGGGGGGGAGAAAGTTTATGCGCGAGCGCGTATGTATGCGTATGTGTGTGTCTCGCTGGCGCAAATTGCGCTCGCGGTGCCCCCCTTTAGCCCTGCCCCCTCGGCCCCGCCCCAGCCCCTCTGGCCTTTCCGGCCCCTCTCTGGCCCCGGCGACGCATCAAAGCGCCCCGAAACAGGAACAGGGCCCGCCCCGCGTCGCCTCGTCGCGCCTCGTCACGGTCACGATAGGATGAAAGCGCTATTTTCCATTAGTCTGACAAAATAATGTTGGCGGCGGCCGTTAAATAAGCAACGAGATTGCAGCACCCGGCGGCGGACCCTGCCTGTGGCACCTGTGAGGCGGGGCTGTGTGGGGCGGTGCTGTGTGGGGCAGCGGGGCAGTGCTGTGTGGGGCAGCGGGGCAGTGCTGTGTGGGGCAGTGCTGTGTGGGGCAGCGGGGCAGTGCTGTGTAAAGCAGTGCTGTGTGGGACAGCGCTGTGTGGGGCGGTGGGGCCCCCAATCACCGCTCGCACATTACGGGGACGCTGTTTTATTTTATTCCCTTTCCTGTCGTTTTTTTTTTCACAAACCATTTAATGTCCTGTTTCACAAGTGCTACAATGTTTTTTATTTTTGTTTTTTTTTCTGGAGGGGGTTGTTTTTCATCCCAAATTGTCGGTTCGGAATCAACGCAAGACTCGGACAAAGTATTATTACTGTGCGACCCCGGCATTTCACTCATCGGCCCATCATCCGGAAACGCGCCGTCTTCGGATCGTGAATTTTATTATCAACAAAACGCTACAGCCCTTTAGCGAGAAAAATAAAAAATCCCTCACACACACACACACACACACACACACACACACACACACACACACACGAATCTGCGGACGACCGTGTTATATGGCCCTCAATGCGGATGCGCACGTTGCGTGACGCCGGGCATAACCGAAGCGTACGGGAGTAGGGACTCCAGCCCGGGGCCCGTGGGGGCTTCCCGAGACTGATGAGCCTAATAGCAATGGATGGCAGCAGAAAGGGCCATAGGGCCAAAGGGCCAAAGGGCCAAAGGGCCAAAGGGCCTCGACGCGGCGGTCGATCGGCCAGACTTACCTAACTAAGGTACCGTGCAGCCTGCCCCGCGCCGCCCTCCGCCCTCCGCCCCAGCACTTTCCTTGAGAGCCCTCGAGATAGCCTTGGCAGGGCCTTGGCAGGGCCTTGGCAGGGCCTTGGCAGGGCCTTGGCAGGTCCTTGGCAGGGTCTTGGCAGGGCCTTGGCAGGGTCTTGGCAGGGCCTTGGCAGGGCCGGTGCGACGCACGGTTCACCGCGGCGGCTTGCTGCAGTGTGCCCGCGGCGGCGGTGTGCCCGCGCCCGGCACCCCAGAGGGGGTACGGCTTTTGAATTTTGAGTCCGTGGGTCTACAAAGCACAAGAGTGCGTAAAATTTTAATCTCGGTGAAAGAAGTACAGGTGGACCCATTGTGACGGCCGCCGGCTTGGTCGCCCATTGTGCTGCATGTCCTATAGGGACTAACCCCACCTCACCTAACTTAAAGTCGGTTGAGGCTCGTTCAAGATGGCGGTGGTTGGACAATAGACCGCCCTGCAGAAGGCCGCCCCCGAGAGGGCAACGACTAAAGAAATTATGTGTCCCCTTGAGTGCCATATACAGTACATCTCTGGAAATCGGAAATCTTTCTCCAAAAAAGGCAAAAAAACAAGCAAATTTGGGGCGTAAGATCGGTCGAAATCTTTAGAAATCCGACGAAATCTCTTCCCTTAAGAAATCTTGTGTCCCCAAATATGCTAAGTGACTGCCCCCTCGGCCGCCCCATCCTTCGTCAGCGGGCCGGGGAGGGACACTTGTGGAGGCGGTGCGGTGCCGCAGGGAGTGGTGCCCGGCGGATCCAAATTGGGCTGACAGTGCGCGGCGCCACCTGTTGCAGGCCGGCGGCGGGTCGGCCGGGTCGGCCAGCGCCGCGACCACGACACCGCCCCCGTCTCGGCGGGCTCCAGGTGCCCTTCCGCGGCGGCGCCAAGCTGCCCGTCTTCTAGGTGAAGCGATCGCCGCGGGCTCCGGCGCTGTCATGGCCGGGTGACACGCTCGCCCCGCGCCATGCCGCCGTACGGGAACTCGGACCCGGGGCCGCGGCATGATCCGGTAAGCTGTCTTTTTTTACATCTTCGCCCTAGCCTGCACCAAGAAAAATGATTGCTTGAATCAAGTAAAATATTTTTCTGGATTAAAGAATTCCCTTCCCTTCGGTACCCACTATTGGCATTGATGATGGGCTGTGCGCTTCTGTTTACTTGCGATCAGTTTATAGGGTGACTTTTTTGGCGGCGAGGGAAATTAAAAAATACTTGATTCAAAGCTATACTGAGTGTCAGATCAATGCAAATTGGCTTTGCATTCAATCAACTCTAACCATATCAAGAATATTTCTACTTCAAACAAAGCAGAAATTTAATTAGGCACAGTAATGCAAAAAATTACTCGCATCAAGTAAATTTTACTTGATTCAAGAAATCATTTTTCTGGGTGTGCTGGCTGTCCTGTCGAAGGCGTTCGCACTCTATTTGCGCCGAGGTTCAATTTTCGCCGCATCAAACAGGGCTTTCGATATTTTCCAGCCCCTATAAATCACGCAATGTTTTATTGTTTGTCTTTTTTTTTCTTTTTTTCTTTTTTTGGCATCGCGGGATGCACCGTGCAGGTAGCGGGCCGCTGGGCGCCCCAATGTGTCGCTGCGTTGACGGATGGGGCGCTGTCATGAAACAGTTCCCTCCCCCACAGCCGTGTGCCCTTCACTCTCTTCATTATCTGAAAGACGATCTGCCAGCCCTTCCCTTCGGTACCCACTATTGGCATTGAATGATGGGCTGTGCGCTTCTGTTTACTTGTGATCAGTTTATAGGGTTACTTTTTTGGCGGCGAGGGAAGGAAGAGTTTGCGAGTGTGTGTGTGTGTGTGTGTGTGTGTGTGTGTGTGTGTGTGTGTGTGTGTGTGTGTGTGTGTGTGAGAGAGAGTGTGTGTGTGGGGGGGGGGAAGCGTCTTTGTGGAGAGACAAGACGCAAATTGTCGCTGAGACAGGATGAGCGTTCCCGAAGACTACCCGGGCCGGCGGCTACGTGGCGCGGGCATTGGCTGTTTACTCCCTCCTCCTTCCCCAAGAGAGAGCAGGGGGGCGCATAAAACACGGTGTCCTTACAGCCCCGCGGCGTGTTTGCCGAGGGCGGGGCGTGGCGCCTAAATCGTGCCTGTCTACAGTTGCCAGCGGAGCGCACAGTGGGCCAGAAGACCGGCGCAGGCGGACAGAAGTCTAGACGCGTTTTGAGCTCCGGAGTCGCTGAATGGACTCGAACCGAGCGGGTGACCCCACCAATGGATTCCTCGTACGGAGAGGAATCCAACGGTGGGGTCAAACGTTCGATTCGAGTCCATTTAGCGACTCTGGAGCTCAAAACGCTTGCGGGATTTTGACCGCGTCCGCCGGCCTTCTGGCGCCTTCTGGCCCACTGTGGAGCGGGGCGCCGAGAAGGCGAAGGCGGCAAAACCTCCCGACTGTCCCGCGATAAATTGCGGCGCCAATTGCCCTCCGGACACTCTCTCCTGTTCCTCACCACACTGATTAAAGTGTGGCAGCAAAACGTTGTGTCCGTGTTGATGCAAATAACGAGAGTTAGTGGAAAGGTATTGACGGCCCGCTTCGTCACGACGAACACGTCGGGCTACACCAGGATGACGGCATGCAGGCCTGTACTTTGACGGAGTAGCGCTGCCGCGCGGCGGGGCGGGGCGGGGCGGGGCGGGGCGGTTCAGGGAGTATTAATGGGTATCGCGCGTGTATGCGAAAATAGCCGACAGCCAGCTGCGGAGAGGGGGTTATGGTGCCTCACTGCTATGACTTACAAAACCAACAAAACATTCAATAGAGGAGAGGAAAAAAAAGGTCAAAGGAAAAAAGAAAACTCTGCCTTGTTTTACCGAAACAGGCTATCCTCATGCAAAAGACCAGGAGGACGCAGCCAAGAAATTGAATCCAGACTCCGTATTACCTCGAGGCGGCCGATTGGCAGGCTGCTGCGGAGGGGAGAGGGGGGCAGCAGGGTGAACCGACACCAGACGACAGCCTGGTCCTGCTGCTCGGCCGGCCCTCGGGGGGCGAGGGGGCGGCGAGGGGGCGGCGAGGGGTACGCGGCGCGCCTCTGACAGCCCCAGGCCCCAGGCCACAGCGATCGACTAGGCCGGTCTAACATGAGTGAAACACTGACTCCTTGACTCCTCGGCGCTTTACTGCCAATCCACACACAGAGCTGGATGCTTCGTTTTATGGAGCTCATTTTATGTGTGTGGTTCGCGGCCAGCACGGCGGGGCGGGGCGAGGCGGGGCGTGGTGGGGCGGGCGAAACTGACTGGACCGAGGGGTTGTATCGGCCTGCAGGGGACTGGCCAGCCGAGATAACCCGGCCTCGTGTCGCTGTCGCTTGACAACAAGCGCCGCTCTCTCTCACTCGCATCCTCCGAGTCCGTCCGAGCCCTCCCCCACCCCTTCCCCATTCGGCCCTTCGGCCCTTCGAGTCGCGGGCTGACGCCAAGGAGTGCCGCCCGTCTCCAGACAGTGCTCCGTCGCTCTGTCTCTCTCGCACCTCAGCGGGACGCCCCATGAATGCTCTCGCTTTGCGCTGCACTTCGCGGGGAGGTGACGACATCAGAGGCCTTTTAAATCGGCGAAGGCCGTCGGTCCCAGCCCTCCATTGTCAGCGGGTCTAGGGAGCACTTGCAAGCGCGGTTGCTTGTCTCTCTGCTGATCCCCGATCTCTCGCGGTTTTCCTTTGAGCCTCGCGGATTGCTCGCCCCCTCCAGCGACCATTCTGGGTCCTGGGCCCGTTCGCCCCGGTGGCCGACGCTTCTACGCAACAGAATTTAAACGCTGCTGGGCAGGAAGCAGCCCTCTTGGGCGCGCCCCGGGCGGCGTGGCGTCTCGGCCGGGCTCAACCTAAATCCTCCTGAGTCAAGTCCGCCAAGTCGGCGGATGACTTGTAATATCATTCTTGTTCATTCCAGCTTTCATTTCACTGATGGAATAATTTAGCATCAAAAGCTAGTCGGGGACTGTTAGGGCCATTGCGAAGAAGGGAGGGGGAATCCGTCATGATGGATGAAAAAGAAATGAACTGCGCGACTCGCTCGTCCGCGCATGCCCGTTGAATTGTGGACGGTAAAACTTTCAGACAGAAAAGAAAAGCAATTATGAAAACGGGAACGGGCAGTGTGACTGCTGGACTGCGCACTTGATTGCGGGCCGCCTACTTGCAAGCGTTTTAAAATGTAATTTATGATTTAAAAAAAAAAACTGGTTTGGGGATTTGGATTTCCCCTCCGACCACCCTGTGGTTCAGGGTTGCTAACGTTAATTTTCAATGAAATTGCACTCACTTATCTTAACAATTTATATTTAAAAAAGTTTAAGTATCATTTTTATCTGTTGGTTGGAATCGACTCACAAAGGTTCAAATATTATAGAATTATTTTTTTGTATGATGAAATTTTTGATGCTGTTGGCCACAGGAGGACAAAAAGTCAAAAGTAACGTTAACAATTTTGACTTTTCGGCCTCGTATGGCCAACAGCATTACAAATTTCATGGCAATGAATTTCCTAGAATATCTGAACTCATGTGAGTCGACTCGAACCAACGGATACAAGTAATAATTGATTTTGGTTTTTGTTGTTTTTTTTAACAAAATTGTTAAGATAAACGTGCGCAATTTCATTGAAATTAATGTTAACAACCCCGGTGTGGTTGAAATGTGAGTCACCTGCAAATAACGAGATTGGACTGTGCTCTGGGATGGAAGGCCGCGCGGGGCGGCGCGACGCGGCGTGGTTACTCATGGTCGTTATCTTTTCTGGCTGATACGGGGATCGATACCCGGCGCCTCCCTCCGGCTTTCGGCTTTCGCGGTGCGCGTTGCGCGGAACACTAGCGCCAATTACTTGGCGCCGCCACTCGTAAATCACGGCGGCGAAATGAAACCGGCGGACAGCAGAACGAACTGCAATGGCGAACTAATTACGCTCGAGCCCGGGGTCATCAGAGTGATTGAAGCCAAAGTATTGGGGCGCACCCGAAACAAAATTGAAAAAAAAAAGTACTAAGTAAAGAGTTGGTGATTATCGGTGATTAACGACGCGGTTTCGAGTCCCATTAGCCAAACGGTCCTCGGGTCGACGCGGTAAACAGGAAATGCAGCGAGCAGCAGCGAGTGTCCGGCGAGTGCAGGCAGACCAGGCCGGCTGGGCCACATGGGCCCCACTCTGATTCGCTAATCGGCCAGAAATAGGAAAGGCGGCATCGACTCTCCCCTCCTCCTCCTCCCCCCTCCTCTTCTGGACCCGCGTCCCGCGTTGTGACCATCGGGCCAAGAGGAGCGCGGCGTGGCGCCGAGGGGCGGGACGGGGCTCGCTAACGCTTTGAGTTCAAGTGAAGCATGCACCGAAAAGCGCGCGCGCTAGCCCCGAATCTGGGTCCTGGCCTTCCCCTCTCCCCCCCTCCCCCCCCCCCTGCCCGGTCCTCGCCCTTGCCCCGCCACATGGAGCCCGCCTCAAACACACGCTCCAGAACACTCTCTCCAGAACACTCGCGCTCCAGAACGTCCGCTCCAAATGGCTTGCTCCAGGACACCGAGCAGGCCCCTCGCCTCCCTCGCTCTCCCATTTTCACCCCGTACAGCGAGCGTCCGTATTCGAAATGCCGAGAACAACTTGGCGGGAGTTTGACTCTGGATGGACATGGGTTTGACGCTCCCAAGCCCGAGTCCGCCGGCGGTCGAGGCCCAGGGCGGCGGCGCGCGGTGCGAGGACTTTAAAGGTGGCTAAACAAGGGAACCAGGACCAGGGTCGGCTAAATTAAAGGCGGAGTTTGTCAAGAAGCGGAGGGTCGTCCCGTGCCGTGCCGTGGGGTGGGGTGGGGTGGGCCGCCGGCCCTGCGGTGTCTCGAGGCGGAACACTCGTCCGGGACAAAGCGCTTCTTCGGAGACTGAATATTCATCCCTTTGGTCGCGCTTCGCGCTTGGCGGCTAGCTTGGCCAGCCACCGGTCCGGTGCGAGGCACCCTCCCGGCAGAGTGCCGTAACTTATTTGAATTAGAAGGTTTCAGGGTTTGTATCTCCTAAACGGGCTGCGTTATAAAAGTTATGAAGAGAGTAACTTATTTTTAAAATTGAATTCTAAAAATAAGTTATTCTCTTCATAACTTTTATAACGCAGCCCGTTTAGGAGATACAAACCCTGAAACCTTCTAATTCAAATAAGTTACGGCACCCTGCCTCCCGGTGCCCTCCCGAACGTCGGCGCGGAAGTGACCCCGTTATTCCACAAGCAGTGCGCCCTGCCTCGGCATGCCGGCCGGGCCGGGCCGGGCCGGGCCCCACTAATCGAGCGACCGCCGGCCACGCAGCCACGCCCATCTTGCAGCGCTTCCTCCTCGTCTTTTTGATTTACAGGAGAGAGAGAGATGGAGGGAGGGAGATACAGTGAAGGGTGGGTCACCAGGCGGACGAGTCCGAGCCCACGCACAGTGGGTCAGAAGACCGTTAAGGTGGCCAAAATTCTAGACGCGTTTCGAGCTCAAGAGTCGCTAAATGGGACTCGAATCGAACGTGTGACCCCTTCAATGGATTGCTCTCCGAGTCCATTGGTGGGGTCGCACGTTCGATTCGAGTCCCATTTATCGACTCTTGAGCTCAAAACGCGCCGAGAATTTTGGCCGCCTCCACGTTCTTCTGACCCACCGTGCCACGCATCCGTTTCGCACCCCCTCCCCCTTTCTTAAGCCTTCCACCAACCCCTCACACACCAACGTCGCCGCCCCCCTCACTCCGGCCCCCGCAAACATTTTGTCACCCTGTTGGACCTGCGCGTGGACATTAGGCCGGGGAAAAAAGGGAAAAGGGGGCTAGCCTCTCCGCCAGGGTGCGGATGCGGTTCTCCCCTTTTTTTTCCGCTGCGCGGCGGCAGTGCGGCGGCAGTGCGGCGGCGGCGCACTGTTTGTTGCGACTTGTTGCTCACGCGGATTAGCGCCCAAGGGAAAAAATCCCTAACGTCCCTAACTAAAGGGATATTTCGCGGCCCCTTGGTATAGGGACGGTCCCCATGGAAGGGCCAGTCCCTATGGATAGGGACAGTCCCCTTGTCAAAGGACCGCGAAATATCCCTTTGAGTGAGGGGACATGCCGCGAAGTGTTCAAGTGTTCAAAACATCTGCCTCTTGAACATCAAAGCACAATAAGAGAACGCTTTCTGAGTAAACTTTTGACGCTGATCACAATGGTAGTGTCGCCGACACTCTATCTAAAGCCGTTTAAAAGTTACCCTTAATAGGTGTGTAGCGGGTTTGCCTACCTAATTCACCCACAATTTTGCCTAACTAGCAGGCTGATTTGTAGGGCCTTACGCTCTGGAGGGTCTATCCCCAAGTCCGTAGGGCTGGTCCCTTAGTCTAAAGGGCCCGTCTCTGAGTCCATAGGGCCGGTCCCTTAGTCCATAGGGCCGGTCCCTTAGTCCATAGGGCCGGTCCCTAACTGGATAGGGCCTGGGCCTACGGCAGATAGGGCCAAGCCCCTTCCAAGGGGCGAAGCCCTTTCTCGGATAGGGCTTGGCCCCTTCGGAAAGGGATCGTCCCTTTACAGACATAGGGATTTTTTCCCTTGGGCGGATCGGCTAGACGTTTGTTTGCGCGGCGCATCTGCTGGCCAGCACGGCCTGCCCGCCCCCAACACCGTGTGGGGCCCCACGCGGCGGGCAAGGACACGGCCGAGGGGCGGGGGGCGGCGGCCGCTCCGAAAATACCCCCGATTTGAGCCGCGCTGCTGGACTCGGACCGCCCAGTGCCGCCGGCAGCGCCGGGCAGCGCCGGGCAGCGCGCCGCCCGTCCCGGCCGATGGCGGCGCTGCGTTCGACCGGCACCGCGACGCCGTGCGGGCCGCGGGGCCGGGTCACGCGCCTTGTCACCCAGTCACCCCGTCCATGCCATTTGCATAACGTGATAGGGATGGAGCCCCGGCGCCCCGGCCGTCTGGACTTGCTCCCCTTCAGCCCCTCAGCCCTTCAAGCCCGACAGCGTAGGGCCCCGCCCTGGCCCGCCCTGGCCCGCCCTGGCCCGCCCTGGCCCGCCTTTGCCCGCCTTGGCCCGCCTTTGCCCGCCTTGGCCAGCCTTGGCCCGCCTTGGCCCCGGCTTTGATTCCGGCCCGAACCTCGACAGACCCGCTCGCAAATCGGCCACCCGTTTTAATGCCGCGCGGATTCGGTGCCGCTTGCCTGCCTTTGAAAGTGGCCCTCCCGAACCCTACCCGTGGCTCGGCCCGCGGCGCCACTACAGATGGCCGGCGGCGATCCCACCACCGCTCTGACGCCCGCCCCTAAAGTCTGAGAGTTGCCGCGAACACGCCGAGCCGAGGAGCGGGCCTATCACCGCCGTTACGCCGTTAAATTGGCGAGGAGTGGCGATGCGAGCAGACGCCTCCTGAGACGCGCCCTACGAGAACTATAAATACATGTTGATGCGGGTGCGTGCGGCATGGCCTTCACCCCCACTCCTCCCCGGCCCCCTCTCCCTCTCCCCCCTTTCCCGCGGCGGTCGGAGGGTGGAAAATGGGACGCAATGGCGAGTTGAGCGGGACACGCGAGATTCGAGACGGTGAGGTTGGGGCCGCTGGGGGTGGCGCGGGCGCGCGCTGATATGACAACGGCCGGCTCGACCTCCCCCTCCCCTTGCGCTGTGGTCAAAAAATTGTTTCCCCGAAGATGGGCTTGTGCGCCCCCCCCCTCCCTCCCTTTTTCTTCCTCCTCACCAATTCGTTCTCCGCGCGGCGCCGAGGCTGGCAGCGGCGCAGAGCGGCGCGGCGCAGCGCCACGCGGACCGTGTTACTCGCCGTGCGCAAAGTGCACAAAGTTCATGAATAAGAAAACAGGTGGGCGCGACGCTCGTCCCTGCGTCCCTGTGTTGCCGCTGGTCTCGACATGCACAAAGTGTAGCCTCCTTTCCTTTTTTTTTCTTTTTTTCCCCCCTGTGAGGGTGGCGCAGTGGGTCACATTTACAGTGCCTCCGAGAGCGTGAAAACGTTCTCCGACCCGCGAAAAATGTCTCGAGACAATTTATATATGGCACTTGGGCGTTGATGAACGCCATGTCTGTCAACATGTCTGGAGTATGGCGCGCCCGCCCCGATGGCAGCCCAGCAGCGCTCTGGCGCCGAAGCCAACAGGCTGATTCCGAATCCAAACAGTGTTCTCGGGGCTCCGTCTCCCTCGCACTCGACGTGCGTCCCGCCCGCTGCACAGTGGGTCAGAAGACCGTTAAGGCGGCCAAAATTCTAGACGCGTTTCGATCTCAAGAGTCGCTAAATGGGGCTCTAATCGAACGTGTGACCCCTTCAATGGATTGCTCTCCGAACGAGGAATCCATTGGTGGGGTCGCTCGCACGTTCGATTCAAGTGCCATTTAGCGACTCTTGAGCTCAAAACACGCCGAGAATTTTGGCCGCCTCCACGGTCTTCTGACCCACTGTGCGCTGGTGTGCGATAGAGTCCTAGAGTAGGACTCTAGGACTCTAGTGTGCGATAGAGACGGAGCGACGGAGGAACTGTTCGCTGCTGGATCGTGTCGCTGCTCGCTTCGCTCCACAAGACGCGGAGGTGGAAGTACACAATCTTATTCCTCACGACGCCGGCTGGCGTCACGGGACTGACGAGGGCGCCTGCGAGGTGGGCACGGCGGTGACACGCCAGTGCGGCGGGACTGCCTACCCGGCGCATTGCAGGCGCCTCCCGCTTGGAGGGGCTTGCAGGGAGGAGCTCCGCGTGGAGGGGCACGGCGGTGACACGCCAGTGCGGCGGGACTGCCTACCCGGCGCATTGCAGGCGCCTCCCGCTTGGAGGGGCTTGCAGGGAGGAGCTCCGCGTGGAGGGGGACGACGGCTCGCCTCCGGGATCCCTCTTGTTGATCTCCCGCGAGCAACATCGGCCGCATGCAGGATCACGACAGTCTTCCTCGTCGTTTGGCACGCCGACCCTCTTGTCCGCACTGCAACGCGATGATGACGGGGCTTTGGGATTTGCAGGACGATGAGCCCGTGTTCGAGCTGGTGATCCTTCCCGGGACGGAGGCCGGCGCCGCGGCCGGCCAGGCGGCCCAGGCCGCGCACACCATCCTCGCGGGGGCGGCGTCGGAGGCGGCGCACGTCCTGGGACAGCCCGCCGACGCCCCCAACGGTGAGTCCAGCGGCGCCGTTGACACGACTTTCGCAAACACGGCGTGTGTGCTGGGGCGGCTTTTTTTGTTGTTTTCCCCCGTCTCTTTGTGGGGCAGGGTCGAGACTGGTCGTTTACCCGCGAGGCAAAATGGAGTCCTTTTTCTGCAATAAACCGCGGGAATAAGAAGCAGCGTGCGAGGGTCGCTGAATGGGGACAGCGGGGCGTGGCGAGCATGCGGGGCGTCGCGCCGCCGGGGAGGTGGGGGGGGGGCTAAAAGAAAAGCGTTAGGGGTGGAAATTGGAATGGATGGTATGTTGGGACGGCGCGCGGCGAGCGAGCTGCGGGCTCCAAGCTCCAACTGGACTGCATATACACGCTGGGACTGTTTTCCTGTTTCACTTTTGAAGTAGTTGGCGGTGTTTCCCACCGGTGCTGCTGCTCGGAGTGGGGCCAGCCTTTCTCCCAGACAGGTGGACCCGGAGCCCTTTCCGCGGCACGACGTGTGTCACTGGCGGGGACAACGTCAGCGTCGCTCTGTCGGAAATTGATTTGGCGCCTTGCCTGCGCGCGCCCCTCCTTCCAGGCGGCGGTGTGAACGTGGAGATGGGCGCGCTGCCGGAGACCCTCTCGGGGTCCCTGGCCGCGGGGCTGGCGGCGGCGGCGGCGGCGGCCTCGGCCGAGGCCACCGAGGAGGCCGAGGCCAGGGACAACATCCTCCCGCGCGGGCTGGTGTACCGCGGCATCTTCTGCCCCTCGCTCGCCACCTCCTTCCTGGACCTGCGGCTGGAGCAGGCGTACCAGCGGTACTCGTACCGGCAGCGCCAGAAGGCCCTCATCGCCGTCAACCTGGTGGACCTCGGCGTCAAGGTGAGTGCCGCGCTCCTTGTGGAGTCCTGTAGTGGAGGAGAAACGTGAACCAACTGAATTTGCCATACACTGATCGCCAGCCTCGAAATGATCTTTACTATTTCTCATCCTTTGGCCAAAACGGGGGAAAAAGGTGCGCGCAGTTTCTCATACAATAGCCAGAACCTTCCCCCGCGTCCCGGCCACTACGGAAAATCGAACCTGGATGAAAAAATATACACAACTCTTTTCCTGTTCTGACCAAAGTATGAGAAGTTCGCCGCTCGGGCGAGCCCCATCCGATAAGGACACGGCTCACGTTTCTCTCCCACTATAGGACTCAAGCTCCTTGCTGCAGCGCTCTGTCTACCCTCTGCCTCCCTGCAGGTGGTCCTGGCGGGAATATGGAGCGTCGACTACATGCACAGCACCAAAACCAAGGACATGACTCCGGGCCTGGCCTGGTCGCTGGCGGGGGGCACGCTCAATGTGCTGGCCAGCGTGCTGGCGTGGTGGCGCTGCTTCGCCAACAACTACCTCCACTGGGCGGCCATCGGCACCTGGATGCTGTTCAACCTGCAGGGTGAGTAGTCGCGTCCCCCCCAGTGGCGGATCTAGAGTCGGCCCAAAGGAGGGGCAACGTGGCACTTTTTGCCAACTTACAGGGGCAAAGTGTTGCTTTTTTCCTACCTTTCAGGCGGCTATCTAGGGCTCAAGGGGAGGGGGGGCAATTTTCCTTTTGCCCCCCCCCCCCTATGGATCCGCGCTTGGTCGCCCATCTTGCGCCCATACGAGACATCCTATGAGACCGAGAGAGACAGAGCGACGACATCACTGTTAGGAATAATCAGCCTGCAGGTTCATGGAACTCTCAAGTAATGGACCGGTACAACACTGCAGTGGGGTGGCCTCGGCATCGGCCAGGAAGCGTGAGCGGTCTAGACTGCGGAAACCAATATATCGCCACGTTTTCAAAGGCATTCGCAGTCCCGGCCGGCGCCGTACACTGCTAGAGCGCCGCCTCCGCTCACAGTGTAGTGCCAGCCCCGCCGCGAGCATTTACGTCACCTGGCTCGTTGAGGCTGTCACGCCAAATGAGCCCCTGAGTGCGGTCGGGCTGCCCGGGCAGGCCGGGCCCCGCGTGGAGGCGGCAGGAGGTGTCACTGGCTGGATTATGAGGAAAAATGAACCATTGTGGGGGCACTATCGCGTGGCTTGTGGGTTTAGGGTGGAGCAGGGTCTTTGCGCTGTGGTCGTCGCCGTGGTCGTCGCGCCGTGGTCGTCGCCGTGGTCGTCGCCGCGGTCGTCGCCGTGGTCGTCGCCGCGGTCGTCGCCGTGGTCGTCGCCGCGGTCGTCGCCTGGTCGCGGCCCGGGCGGACTGCCGCCGACGGCATATTGATTGATACTTTTAGCGGCCCAGCGCGGCCCGCTGTGCAGCCATGAGTGACGGGCGGAGGGGCGGAGGCTGGACGCGCCAAGTTTAACGCCGAGCTTACTGCAGACCGTCGGGGAAGCTTAGCGCGCCCTGAGCCGCGCTCCTGGCGCGAAAGCTGCGCGCTGCGCGGACTCGACAAGCTGAAAGCGCCGAAAGCCTCCGGGCGTGGATGGAACGGGTCGGCGAGGCGAACGAGATCATCGGCACGGTCATTAGCGTCTGTGAAACGATCCTAGGAAGGGCCTTTGCTGCTGTGTCTGGAAGGGGAAGATGATTGCTTTCCGTGAAAGTCAAAGTGCTGGAGTTGCGTCGGTCCAGGTCGCCCAGGTCCAGGCCGCTTTGATCCTAACGCCTGGCATAGGCTGATCCCGAACGGGGGCTCCCGTTGCTCTGTCTCTCTCGCACTCTTACGGGCCGGTCCATGAGCGTGCGAGAGAGACCTCCCGCGCGTGGGGCTGTGCGATATCTCGATATATCGAGGTCGATTCGATATCATCCCGATATCGAGGGGTACGATATTCGTTTCTGAGGCACATCGATATATCGAGGGCTCGATATACCGCGATATCACGATATCACTCGCCTCACGATATCCATTATGCGATATTTCGGTCGATATGTCTAGATATCGCGATATTGATCGATCTCGATACCCTCGATATCATGATATTCTTCGGTATTACTCGATATGTGTCGTGTTGCGACATATCGACCGTAAGTTCGATATGGGGTCAATATCGTATCGCGATACCGAGAAGTGAATATCGCACAGCCCTCCCGCGCGCAATGAGCCTGGCGACCGACTCGGCGTGACGCTCTCAGACTTACGGCGTTGTTTCCGCGCCGCTCCGACTCACACAGCCGCAGCCCAGCAGTCTCTCTCCCGCACCCCGACGACACGCCCCGCGCGTGCAACAGCGGCAGAGCGACGGTCCCGCCCAGTCTGCAGGTGGCACCACAGTAATTCGCCCACACTGAGCAGAGCACTGTGGTGGCCGTGTTGCCGCGCAGTGTTGCCACCAGCCCGACGGGGTTGAACTTGTCGACTGGGTCACTCACTACTTAATTCTTATGTACTTTTTTGGACATAGTTTATGCACGATTCTGCACATGCGTTTGTTATGCATAATATTATACGTTGTTATGCATAATTGATTCACAACTATGTATAAATTATACGTTGTTATGCATAATATTATGCAGAAGCTTCGCAAAATCGTTCATATACCTATGTACAAAAAAGTGCATAAGGATTAAGTGTGCAGGGTCACCAACGGCTTACACATTTGTAACCGTTCGACCAATACTGCTCTTCAACTGATATTTTCTCAAATATCCACACAAAGTCACAACATGTCCTCTTTGATATTCACTCCCCCTCGTCGGGCCGTCCTGTGCACGGGGGCCACGGGGGCCACGGGGGCCACGGGGCTGCTGGGGCATGCCGCCGTTTGTCCATTGAGACTGGGCAGGGAGGGGGAGGGGGCGACAAGGACTGGCCCTAATAACGGCCCAGACATTTCAGGGAATTCGCGCGCCTCTCGGGGCGAAATATATCCCCACTTCCCTCTTAGGGCTCTGACTGACGGCGCGTTGTGCGCGGGGAGGCCTTGATTGCTGTGATGGCACCATCACGTTGATGGGCCTGCTCGTCGACTGCGACGAGTGCAGGCTGTAAGGTCAGCACCGAACGTCACTCCCCCTGTCTCTCTCGCCCGGCATTCCGTGCGAGAGCGACAGAGAGACGAGAGTGATGTTCGGAATCACTCTGCAGGGCCAGTGCCGGACTCGCACTCACCTCCAGGCGGGGGCTCCGTACGGCCCGGAGACAGAGACACGAGAGTGATGTTCGGAATCACTCTGCAGGGCCAGTGCCGGACTCGCACTCACCTCCAGGCGGGGGCTCCGTACGGCCCGGAGACAGAGACACGAGAGTGATGTTCGGAATCACTCTGCAGGGCCAGTGCCGGACTCGCACTCACCTCCAGGCGGGGGCTCCGTACGGCCCGGAGACAGAGACACGAGAGTGATGTTCGGAATCACTCTGCAGGGCCAGTGCCGGACTCGCACTCACCTCCAGGCGGGGGCTCCGTACGGCCCGGAGACAGAGACACGAGAGTGATGTTCGGAATCACTCTGCAGGGCCAGTGCCGGACTCGCACTCACCTCCAGGCGGGGGCTCCGTACGGCCCGGAGACAGAGACACCTTGGGCCGGGCACAGTGGGTACACAGTGGCCACTCCCGCTGCGATGGCCCAGGCGATGGCCGAGGCGATGGCCCACAAAGGCCGTGGGGGCCGCAGAGCACCGCAAAGCACCGCAAAGCCTAAGACTGCCATTCTTTGACCTGTCGGCTCGGCCCTACATCGCCGCGTCTTACTTGCCAGCGAGCAGCGTCGCGGGCAGCGCGGCCGGCACTCCACTGGAACCGGCGAGGCGACCACCTTGCACGCCGCTGTGCGTTTTACTGCCGTGCCGGCCAGGCGTCCGGTCTCTGTCTCTGTCTCTCTCTCTCTCTCTCTCTCTCTCTCTCTCTCTCTCTCTCTCTCTGTCTCTCTCTCTCTCTCTCTCTCTCTCTCACACACACACACACCTGTCACTGACCACTCTAAAGGCCACTCTCTTTCAGAGAGAGAGAGAGAGAGAGAGAGAGAGAGAGAGAGAGAGAGAGAGAGAGAGAGAGAGAGAGAGAGAGAGAGAGAGAGAGAGAGAGAGAGAGAGAGAGAGAGAGAGAGAGAGCTGCCTGATGCCGATGGCTGCCGCTGCGTCGCGCGTCTGCTATGGTTTACGGCGGCGGCATCAAAGTTGATGGATGGGACTAAAACGCGGCAGGAAGCATTTCCAGTGCCGGGGCTGCACGCGCTCGCGGTCCTGCAGCGCCAGGGGCCCCTGGGCGAGGTGGCAGGATTCGATTTGCAGTCGAGCAGAATTTGAAACCAGGCAGCAGCCGCGACACGAATGCTGCCTTGAGTTTCAGGCCGAGGAAGGCGCTGCAACGGGTCGGCGAGGGATTGTTCACTCTCATCCTTCAATAGACATTTTATTAATAATCATTGATGTTTGTGCACATTTCGTGGATTTCGTTAAGAAGCTCGACAGATTTGTCAAGCCAAATTGATAATAATGTTACTGTTACAAATAAAAATGTTAATAATCTCATTAATGTGCACAAACGTCAATACGTTACCAAACAAAAAACCCCAGCTGAGAGCTTTGCTTCAGCTCAGGGCCAGGTCAAGCGCGGCTGTAGCTGTTTCTTGAAGAAATTCGAACATTTTTGTGTTGCTTGGTATCAAAATTGTCGTCTAATCATGAGCTATTGGCCTGTCACACTCTAAAAACAATTGGTGTGATTGCGCACAAAATGCATGACGCAGGCTGAAGTCTTCCATATCGACGGCCGTAAAAACTGGGGACTCGCTGGGCGCCGTTTATGACCGCTCGAACAAGGGCCGCGGCGGCGAGGCCGGCGGGGTGGGGTAGGGGGTGTCGGGCTTGTCGCGCTGCGCTGTGCGCGGGAAGGGGTCACGCGGGCCGCGGTCCATAGGAGGGCATTCACGGTGGCAAGCTGCACCAAAAGGAACTGTCGACCTCCTCAGCTTTCTTGTTACCCTGGTAGGCCTGAAGTACTTGGCCACGGCCACGCTCCCCCTCCCCCCCCTATATATTCCTTTTTATTATGTTTCTGAACAGTGTACATTGCCTCAGCCCGGGCCTCCCCAACTTCCATGCCTAGGCCTCGGACCGAAACGTAGACACTGAACCTCGCACATTTTGCGAGTAATACCTCAAGCTTTGATATGCGCTTGACCTAAAAATCAATACGAGTCTGAGAGTGTTGTGGGACATCAGGAAGTCTCCCCGCCAACCTGTCAACTCATGTTGCTCGCCTTGTTGCTGGCAGCGTTCCTCGGCAAGGGGTTGGGCTTCTCGGACCACGACGACCTGGTGTGGTACGTGCTGTTCATCGTGTTCGTGACGTACGCGATGCTGCCGCTGCCGCTGCGCTGGTGCGTCACGGCCTCCGTCACCACGGCGGCGGTCCACCTGGCCATCCTCACCAGCAACTTGCACCAGGTACCGCAGAGCCGCACAAGCGTCTGTCCTTTTTCTTTCCAGCAGAAGGCCAACTTGGTTTCTTGTTGGTGTGCGATGCCACGCCCGCCACACCTCCGGTGCCAATCTACCCCCGACCCCTCTCTTCCCCTACCGGAAACCCGGCGGGGTGCCGCTCCAAGGACGCACGCTGTCGAATCCACTTCCCGTTCGACCTCGCCTGATTTTACCTCGTTCCTTTCGATGTTCGCTCGATAAAAGTTGGGGCGCATCAGTTGAGACCGCGAGCTGGTCAACATCGCTCTGTCTCTCCCGCACGCCTACGAAACGCCCTTCGAGTGCGGGAGACACTGCGGCGGAAGCACTGTTGAGCCGCTGCGGGCAACGAATCGTCTTTTCTGTAACTATGGCGCGCCCAACTGTGACCTGATTCCGGACAATGCTTCGTCTCTGTCTCTCTCGCACGCCTACGGATCGACGTTTGGGTGCGACAGAGACAGCGACGAAAAGCATAGTTCGGAATGAGCCGGTTGTCTCCACCCATCCGTCACTGCGCCTGACTGCACTCTGTTGATCCGGAGGAGTATTCCGTTTCGTCTCACATCTCGCGGGGCTCCCTCGGCGGGGCTCCCTCGGCGGGGCTCCCTCGGCGGGGCTCCCTCGGCGGGGCTCCCTCGGCGGGGCTCCCTCGGTGGGGCTCCCTCGGCGGGGCTCCCTCGGCGGGGCTCCCTCGGCGGGGCTCCCTCGGCGGGTCTGGCCGGCGGATCACTGTAAATGCCGCTCGGCTGCTCCGGGCCTCACCCTCCCCTTCATCATCTTCACTGAAATGCCCAGCGGTCCGCGCTGTTGTTGATGTTCGCTGTGTTCCAGCCCCAGCCGGTGGTGGACGTGACGGAGAAGAAGCTGGTCGCCAACTCGATCCTCTACATCGGCGTCAACTTCGCCGGGATGTACGCGCGGTACCTGACGGACCGGTCGCAGCGCAAGGCGTTCCTGGAGACGCACCGGTCCGTGGAGACGCGGTACCGCACGCAGAAGGAGAACGACCGCCAGGAGAAGCTGCTGCTCTCAGGTCCGTGCTGTGCTGCCCTCTCGGCTGCGGCGTCCGGACAAATCGGGCTTTGTTCTCAATTAACTGGCCCGGGCTGTTATTGCTGCTTTGGAAGCAATTTCGGTGTCCAGTGTAACTGGCTGCCCGACGCCGGCGCCCTCTATTGTTTTGACATTCTGTTCTGTAATGGTGCCGCTGGGAGCGTCCAGACGACAAGGATCAGAGAGAGAGAGAGAGAGAGAGAGAGAGAGAGAGAGAGAGAGAGAGAGAGAGAGAGAGAGAGAGAGAGAGAGAGGATCCTTGACGTGGCGCGCACCACGCGGGACAGATGGCCAGGGAGGCGGCCAGGCTCACCCCTTTTCTGTTTCACAGTGTTGCCCGACTTCGTGGCCAGGGAGATGATACAAGACATCGCTCAGGAGGAGGAGAAGGGTGCCTTCCAGCCCAACCAGTTCCACAAAATCTACATCCACTGCTACGACGAGGTGTCCATCCTGTTCGCGGACATCAAGGGGTTCACAGGTCGGTCAGCCCGCTCTCTTTTTCCCTCTCCAGGCCCTTGCTTGGGGTCGTGTTCGGAGTAAACCACGATGGTCCGCATTCGCCAAGGAAATTTGTTGGACGACGAAAATATAATATCCGTGCGGGATCGGCGGCCCGGCCGGCTGGCTACCCGTCGGAGAAGTGAATCCGCTGAATTGGTCGTTCCGTTGTTACAGCCCTGGCCAGCCAGTGCTCCGCGCAGGAGCTGGTCAGCGTCCTCAACGACCTGTTCGCCCGCTTCGACAAGATAGCCACGGTAAGCACCGTGCAGGATGCTGGCACTCTGAAAGGAAAAGAGCGGGAGGGTCCGCAGTGACTCGAATCCAGGGGATCGCGGGGGACTCTAGGGGAGCGTTAAACCTTGTTTGAAACTGTTGTAGGAGAACCACTGTCTGCGCATCAAGCTGCTGGGGGACTGCTACTACTGCGTGTCCGGGCTGCCCGTGGCGCGCAAGGACCACGCCGTCTGCTCCGTCGAGATGGGGCTGCACATGATCCAGGCCATCTCCGCCACCCGGGAACGCACTAAGGTCGGCAGGGACCTCCATGACCGCCATAACGGCCCGCCGATAACTCGGCGCCGTTGTAATTTCAAAGCAACTAGCGCCATCAATCGCACGACGGAAACTGGAGTCGTGTGACTGTGTGCCCGGTGGCCCCTCTCCCACGGTTGCATTGTCCACAGGGCAATTTCCCCCTCCGCCTCCCACCCTCCTCCCTGCGGGCTCGTATCGTCTTTCGGCCGGCCGTCCTGGCTATCCTCGGAACACCGCAGTGTTTGTCTGTCCGTCATCGATTCTGGCCATGTGTACCCGAAATACGAAAACGGTCCAGGGGCCGGGCCGGGCATGGGGTGCTGTAGACCGGGCCTCTGTTTAAAATGGTCGTCATGTGGCGGCATGCAAATATGACGTCACCTCTTTTAGGCCATTTTTTTTACCCCCTGCCCTTGTCCGTCATCTGTTTAACCTAACCTTCCAATGAACTTATGATAGGACCGTCACCAGAGGCCCTCCCCCCTAAAGTGATGACGTAATACTTGCACGCCGCCTGTTTAGTTTAATGTCTGTGTCGGGCGACCTCCTCCCTAATGCGGTTGACGGGCGGCAGGTGGCGCTGGACATGCGCATCGGCATTCACTCCGGCTCGGTGCTGTGCGGCGTGCTCGGGCTGCGCAAGTGGCAGTTCGACCTGTGGTCCTACGACGTCACCCTCGCCAATCACCTCGAGTCCGGCGGCGTGCCAGGGTGAGTCTCTGTCCTGCCTGCGTCGTGTCGTAGTCCCGCAGTCTTCAGCATGGCCCCTGGGGCCCCTGGGGCCCCTGGGGCGTGGGATGGCGACGTTTGGACTCGCTTCACCGCGTCGCGCGGCAAGCGGTATGCAAGCGGTATGCTCCCAG
Organism: Stenchaetothrips biformis; assembly: GCA_030522485.1. Lineage (NCBI taxonomy): Eukaryota > Metazoa > Arthropoda > Insecta > Thysanoptera > Thripidae > Stenchaetothrips > Stenchaetothrips biformis. Next base: position 10,552,968 of record CM060093.1, on the reverse strand, counting down.
CACACGGCGCCTCGGGCCAGATACCACCAATTTCCAATGCAAAGTGGCTGGTCGAGAGGCGCACCCACCACCGCGCCCCGCCCCACCCACAAGCCCACCCCGCCCCGAGGGCCCTTCAGCGCAGGCCCGGGGCGGGATGCCGCATGGTACCTGACACGCCAGGCGGGGCCAGCTTAACGATGCCGCCAGGCTGCTCGTAAAAAGTGACGTGGGTTTCAATACCAGCCGTCATTTCTGTTTTCCGCATTTTCGCCACTTGCGCAGGAGGGTCCACATTTCGCAGGCGACACTGGACTGCCTCGGCGGCGCGTACGACGTGGAGCCCAGCAACGGCGGCGACCGCGACGCCTACCTCAAGGTGGGTTCCTCTCACCGCGCCCACTGTACCTTCGGCCGTTCCTGAACGCGCCTGCACCTGTCCGCAGGAGCACGAAGTCAAGACCTACCTCATCAAAAACACGGAGCCTCTCCGGAACAGGGGGCGCGCCCGTCACCGGGCCAAGCAGGCCGCCGCCCAGAAGAAGAGCAACCTGCTGCAGCCGCCCGGCAGCGTTGTCATGGACGTCGTGGACGTCGTCATGGACGTGCCGCCAGGTGAGCCGCGGACAAGTGGCACGTGACAAGCCCCAAGGCACGCGCCCTCAACGCACAGTGGGCCAGAAGACCGTGCAGTTGGACAAAACTCTTGACCCGTTTTGAGCTCCAGAGTCGCTAAATGGGACTCGAACCGAACGTGTGATCCCACCAGTGAATTCCTTGTTCAAAGAGTTTAAAGGTGGGGTCACACGCTCGGTTCGAGTCCCATTTAGCGACCCTGGAGCTCAAAACGCGTCGAGAGTTTTGTCCGCCTGCACCGTCTTCTCGCCCACTGTGCGCTGCCGCCGTGTGTCGCAGAGGTCGACGACAGCCAGCCCGCGGAGGTGGTGGTGGTGCCGGAGCGCGGGGCGGACGTGACCGCCAACCCGGACGCCGTCGACAAGTACCCCGCGGCCAAGGAGGCGGTCGCCGCGCCTGCGCCGGCACAGGACTGGACGCCGGAGATCCCCTTCAAGGACGTGCGTAGTCTCGGTTAGGGGGTTAGGGGGATACCTCTTATGGTAATGCGCGTGGCCCGTCTGCGCAGCGCACCGACAGCAGAGGTGCCAACATCTGAAACAAAATATGGGAGCCGACCTTGCGTGGTCCGCCAAGATGCTGTGCTGGACCGCTCTAGTCTCATGCGATTTACAGCGCAATGAATAGCGTAGCTCAGTGGCTCCGGAGTTGCGGGTTCGACACCCGTACGGGGCGGCCACTTTTACAGCTGTTTCGGTTCTCTAAGTTGGTACCACTGACTTAGGGGCGCTGACGTCACGATTTGGCGGCCGTGTTTCATAGCATGGAGTTATCCCCCTTTGATGGTGTGTCTGTGGAGCGCCTGGCGGCAGGCCGGCCGGCGCGCAGCCGTGCGTGCGGCGCGGCCTACCCCGCCATCCGCAGGCGGCGCTGCAGGCGCGACTAGCGCGGCCCGTGCTGCACGCTCACAGTGCCCAACTCCATGCGCAGCTCAACGACCCCCGCGTGGACCCCGACGAGGACTCGTTCTTCGAGGACAACGACCGGTCTGCCTCGCCGATGCAGGGAAACGTGGACAAGGAGCAGCCCAGCGACGTGGGCCTCATCATGGACCACTCCATGGAGATCGAGAGCAACGAGCGTATGCGCATGGAGAACCTGCACCGCTGGACGCTGCGCTTCATGGACGAAGAGATGGAGGACAAGGCATGCGAGCCAGCCAAACACTCCTTAGACTTGGCAAACTTAAAAGAGTAAGGCGAACCGACGTAACCGGTGTGCATCTTGACCTTTCTGTTTCCCTCGTTTCTCTAGTTCTGCGCCTTGAAGGAGGTGGTGTTCAAGTCCAACATGGTGTGCTGCTACCTGCTGTGGCTGCTCATTGTGGCCGTCCAGGTCCTCATGATACCCAGGTTCGCGCCCTAAAAACCAAGCACCCGTATTTTTCAGTTTGTCACAGTCACACAGTTTTTTTTTCTTTCGTTCTGACGCGGCAGGAGTCAAGCTCAAATCTTTTCGCTGTCCGGGGACACGGTCTTTCTGTCCCTGGCCATGCTGCTCGTCATGGCGGAGGAGTTCGAGTGGATGCCGCGGGGCGTCCGGTTCGTCTCGACGCAGCTCACCAAGAACCGCCACTACCGCACCGTGTTCATCTGCGTCCTGCTGTGCTCCATGGGCTGCTTCTCGTCGCTCAGTCTGGTGAGTCGGTCGGCGCACAGTGGGGCAGAAGACCGTTGAGGCGGCCAAAATTCTAGACTCGTTTTGAGCTCCAGAGTCGCTAAATGGGACTCGAATCGATCGTGTGAGCGCAGCAATAGATTGCCCTCCAAACGAGGAATCCACTGGTGGGGTCACACGTTCGATTCGAGTCCCATTTAGCGGCTCTGGAGCTGAAAACGCGTCTAGAATTTTGGCCGCCTCAACGGTCTTCTGACCCAATGTGCGGCGCGGCGAGGCGTGGCTGCGAGGGGGCAACCACTCAGGAAATCATGTGTCCCCCTTGAGCGCCAGAAATCTCTGGAAATCGAAAATCTTCCCCCATAAAAGGCAAAAAACAAGCAAATTTAGGCGGCGTGCAAAAAAGGCGTCACCTCTTTTAGGCCATTTTTGGACCTCCTTCCCTCGTCCGTCATCGGTTGAACCTAACCTTCCAATGTACTTAAGATAGGACCGTCACCAGAGGCCCAAACCCCCTCCCCCCTAAAGTGATGACGTAACACTTGCACGCCGCCTTAGGTCTTAAAATCGGTCGAAATCTTGCGAAATCCGTAGAAATCTCTTCCCTGAAGAAACCTTGTGTCCCCAAACATACTAAGTGGTTGCCCCCTCGCGTGCTCGGGCTGACGCGCGTCGTTGCTTGCAGGTGATGTGCGCCTGGAACATGCAGTACCAGACGACGGTTAACGGCGTCCAGAGCGCCGCGTCGGTGTACACGTCGGCGCCGGTGGCGTACGCCGCGCCCATCATGGCGCAGGCTGGCGACGCGGGCTGGCAGCAACGGGCCGAGGCGAGGCTCCGCCACCGCCGCGACTGCGTGCAACAGGTATACAGTGTGCCGTGCGTGGCCGTGCGGCACGTGCCGGAGGCTGGAGGCGGACTTTGAGGTTCTTTCTGACACGCCAGGCCTTCTCCCGCTGCCGCTACCGCCGCGCGGCCTGGGCCAAGGCCTCAACCAAGGCCTCGGCCAAGGCCTCCTCGGTGAAGCCCAGGCGGTGGGTCGTCCCCGGAGCCGTGCCGACCGTCGCGCCCAGCACCGCCACCCAGGCGGCCTCGGAGATGTTGTCGGGCTGCTCCACGCCCGAGTACTCGGTGTACACCTGGGTCGTGTGCCTTGTGGCCGTCGCCACCTGCCTCAAGCTCTACTTCATGGTCAAGATGGCCCTGGCGTCCGCGTTCGTGCTGGCGCACTCCATCCTTATCCTGTGCCTCTTCCCCTACATCTACGCCGACCGCAGCGACCTCAGCGAACGCAGCGCACGCACGTGAGCGAGTTCAAGTACACGTTCATGTTGGAGCAACACTCTTAAATCCTTTAAAACCGATGGAACAAAATAATTGAATCCTTTTTCGAAATATTTTGAGACTGGTCATTGACCCCTTCTGCACGCAGATTGCCCATGCTGACCCTGCTGGGCGTGTTCCTGACCATGGTGATTCACCACGCCCGCCTGGTGGAAATCATCTCCAGGCTGGACTTCCTGTGGAAGCAGCAGGCGGCTCGCGAGCTGGAGGAGATGCTGGAGACCAGGCACAACAACATGCAGCTGCTGCGCAACATCCTGCCGGACCACGTGGCCACCCACTTCCTGTCGCAGGACCGGCCGCCAGAGGTGGCTGCACTGTGCACTGTGTTGTCTTATTCTCCGGCTGTCCGGATTAGATTGATTAATCTTGGATTATTGATTGCACTGACTTTAAGGATCACTGTTTGACTACTTCAGAATGATTCAGACTAAGACTGGGGATAGTGACTTGACTCCCCGGACTGACTTTTATTTCAGATGACCGGATGTTTTACATTTACATTTCTCATAATTAATATTAAAGTGTTTTATTCACTTTCAAATTCACGATGAAGACTAAGTTCCTTATACTACACACTGCACTGGGTCTAGGAGCACGAGAGGAGGCCGCGTCGTGACTCTCGCCGTGTTGCAGGAGCTGTACTCGCAGGCGCGCGACAAGGTGGGCGTGCTCTTCGCCAGCATCCCCAACTTCACCGAGTTCTACAACGAGGACGTCAACAAGGGCATGGAGTGCATTCGCCTGCTCAACGAGATCATCGGTAAGCCTCCTTCCCGCGTCATGCAGCGCGTGCAAGTGAGAGCGTCATAATGCAGCGTTTCTCTAACCATCCATCCATCCAGCTGACTTCGACGAGATCCTGGACGAGCCCCGGTTCAAAGTCATCGAGAAGATAAAGACGGTCGGTGCCACGTACATGGCCGCCTCGGGCCTTGGGACCCTCGAGGTACAGGTTGGGTTCGGGCCGGCGCGTCCAAGCCTCACGGAAATGACAAAAAGGGTTTTCGTTTCATGATGTTTCCCCAGCCCGGCGAGGACGCGTGGGACCACCTGTGTGCTCTCGTGGACTACGCCCTGGCGATGAAGACGAGGCTGGACGAGGTGAACAAGCACTCGTTCAACGCCTTCCACCTCCGCGTGGGTGAGTAGCAGCGAGGCGCGCCTCCCCTCTGGTTAACTTGAACTCGGCGCCTCAGCGAGCTGACTTGCTGACGGCGTGCTGACTTGCTGACGGCGTGCTGACTTGCTGACGGCGTGCTGACTTGTTGACGGCGTGCTGACTTGTTGACGGCGTGCTGACTCGTTGACGGCGTGCTGACTTGTTGACGGCGTGCTGACTTGTTGACGGCGTGCTGACTTGTTGACGGCGCGCTGACTTGTTGACGGCGTGCTGACTTGTTGACGGCGTGCTGACTCGGTGACGGCGTGCTGACTTGTTGACGGCGTGCTGACTTGTTGACGGCGTGCTGACTCGGTGACGGCGTGCTGACTTGTTGACGGCGTGCTGACTCGCTGACGGCGTGCTCCCGCAGGCATCAGCTGCGGCCCGGTGGTGGGCGGCGTCATCGGCGCGCGCAAGCCCGTGTACGACGTGTGGGGCAACACGGTGAACGAGGCCTCGCGCATGGACTCCACCGGCACGCTGGGCATGATCCAGGTGCCCAGGGCGACGGCCGAGGTGCTGGAGGCGCGGGGCTTCCTGCTGGAGCCGCGAGGCCTGGTGGCCGTCAAGGGCAAGGGCCACATGGAGACGTGCTACGTGCTGGGCAGGGTGTCGGGCCGGTCCTCGGCCATCCGCCGGCAGACGTCGACGTACAGCTCGCTGGCGGCGGTGGTCTACGGCATGGTGCAGGCCCGCCGCCGGCAGACACTCCGCGCCAAAGGTACGTGTCGCGCTGGCTCACGCTGGCGCTGGCTTACACCGCCAAACCCACCGTAAGACGTGTTGCATTTGTTGGGAAGGCAAAAGCACCTCGGCTCTGAACACGGAGCGCGGCCCCTGGGCGCGAGCAGGCAGAGCCGTGGTGTTTTCCCCTCCCTGACAATCCGATCCGAATCCGATTCCATCCGCTTTCGGTCCATGTGGCTTTCACATTTCGTCGACTCCGCAGCCGTCAAGGGGCTTGGCGTCTTCAGTCCGCTGGCCGGTCTGGCGGGGGCCGTGGGGGCGTTGGGGGCTTCCGTCGCCGACCGGGGGGTCGCGCTGTGACCACCCCCATCCCCGCCACACGCCCCCCTGGGCCCCCGCCCCACACCTAGGAGAAGTGCACCCGTGGTAATCGTACGATGCCGATCTGCCGATTTCAGAGTGCCTCCCTCCAAGTAGCCGTGGCGACTTGCGCCTGGACTTTGCTCCGTGTTCTGTGCTCCCTCTGCCCGTTGCATCTTGGCCCTCCCTACGTCGTGATGCCCTGCGAGGAATGGAGTGCTTGCGGCACGTTGCCGGCTGCCTGCTCATCTTGCCGCCTCCTTGCAGGTCCCCGCGCTCTCGGCCGCGCCCGCAGCCAGGGCCGGCACGGCGAGCGGCCCTACCAGGGATCCAATAGAATGGCCAACTTCAGCAGCTTCAGGGAGTCGCAGAAGAGCGGTAACGAAGTGAGTGGACACGGTCGCGGCCCGTCACACCGGGACAGGGAGGGAATTCCCACACAACTGCCAAACACCGAGATAACTTGTTTGCCAGCTTCGTCTCATGCCTGGACCGAATCGGCAACTGTCAGCTGACCCCAGCATGCTGAGCAGCAACAGCAACCGCCACCTCCTGTCCAGCCTGCTGGCCGCGTCGGCCGGGGCGGGCGACGACGCACGGCCCGCCAGGCACCACCTCAACGTGTTCTCCAGTGAATTCCAGGCAAGTCCTTGTTCCGTTTCCGCACCCGATGGCGGCCCGCGGGGCCTAACAACGCCCTTTGGCCGCAGGGCTACCAGCTCCAGACAGCCTCCGCCCCGCAGAGCCCCCTGATGGCGCCGCTGGGCATGTCGCCGCACCCGCCGACAGCCACCCCGAACGTGACGCCGAGCGCCACGCCGACGGCGACCCCCAACGCGACCCCCGCCCTCACGCCCGCGCTCACGCCGGTCGCGGGGCCGTCCTCCGCGGCCGACGCGTGGATGGCGCGGCCGAAGAAGCCCTGCGCGCTGCCGGAGGTCGTGCTGGACGTGGGCGAGTACCAGCACCTGGAGGAGCACGCGGAGGACGACGGCGACGGCCCCCCCGACGTGGCGCGGCACAGGGGCTACCTGCGGGGGAACGCCGTGAACGTCGTCCGGGAGGAGGACAGTGTGAGTGTGAGTGGCAGTGTGGAGACGGAGACCGACAGCCTGGAGCGGGACGACAGGGAGCTGATGCCTCCGTCGAGGGCGCCGGGCGCGGCAGGGAGGCGCGTGGCGTGCGGCTTGAAGGACGTGTCCTGATGGAGGCAGGGCTGACTTAGTGACGACGCTCATCCCAGCGGTGCGGGGCCAGCCCTTGTTGGATGACCCGTCATCGAGATCCCAAATCCCGGCGCGAGTGAAAGCAAGGAGCGACTCTTCCATACCAAAGTTATATTGCCAAAAATGACGTGATTTATAATTAAGTAAGGTGCACTAAGTACAATCTTCGAATTACTGAAAGCGACCTCTCTTGGAGCCGGGATCATCTTACTGTTTATGTTCCCTGCCTCCAATCTGTACTGGTAGTTTTAAGTTTTTCTACTGTGACATTTAGTATAAAGATTCTGGGCCTTTCTGTTTAAATGGCAATGTAACACTCGTAATGTTAATTACTTAGTGACATACCTGTGTGCTTTCTATTTATTTAAATATAGTGATGTTTTTCCTGAATGATGTGGAAATGTTGAAATGCCAATTTCTGTACAATATTATTTTCCTTTAAGAACACTTAGATCTTTAATTAGGATAAAACATGGGATGGTCTGCTTCTGCAAGAATTGAGTTCCTGGTTAAGTCTACTGGCAATCTTACCAAATGGGTAATTGGTAGTACTATCTTCAGTGTTGTGATAATTACAGTGACTTTTTTACTTAAACATCAAATGCTTATTATCCTTTTTGTCTAATTGTCGGTTGTGTGAACACAAACCTTTCAAAACATTAATAGGTGGGGTGGGTCAATTTTGTATTGAGAAGAATGAATTGTGAGTTTGGGGAAACACAAATGCTTGAAAAATTTGAACAAACCTGCACAAAAATACAATTTTATTTGAACTATATTTCATCATTCAAATGAAAATCAACAACATATTCAGTAAAACATTACCGCATATTTTATTATCCTTGATTGCACAAACCAAATTTCCTAAAACTAAAATTTAGGACAAGGAAACAAGGGATTTATATTCACAAATCAGATATATATTATTTATTTCAACAGAAACCAAAAGTATGTGAGTCTGAGTGCCGTAACATCTACACTAAAACCTACCTACCTACCTAAAACCGAGAGACAAAATTGACATCAGAAACTCTAAGAGGCAGTTCATTTGAATTCATTTTGGAAAAAAATTAGAGCACTACCTGCCAACAGGGTATTCAGAAACAATGCTAAAGTTAACCAATCATGGCAATGAACTACTGTAACTCTCAATTCATCAAAGTCTTTGCCATTTTGGTACATATTTTTCCAAAAATCACTATGAATACAAAATACTGGTTCCAAAAATATTACTGAGTTGCCTACAGTATTCATGATAGTTCTGACCACAGCCTGATCTAGCTTAACTTAAGTTTCTGTGGATTAAATTTTTGAGTGGAAGAGAATAGCCAACTTTTACAATGGCAAACTGGGAAAAGGGACAAAAAAAATCAAAACACAAATCAAATTTGGTTCGGGTATAATACCATTGGTGACAGAACAAATAATCAATTGAGGGGGACAGATGACAATCATTAACTACTGATAACATAAATTAAATGCCTGTGAGAATAAGAACTCAGGAGGGCAAGAAAATAGAGGAGCAATCATCTACTGATTAAAATTGGTGCTGGAATTAGCAATTGGACTAGTAAAACAAATGTAACAATTTTTAATCAATAAAGTCCATACAGAACTAGGGTTGAGTTGGTGCATGCAGGTTTCGGTGCTTCCTCATATCACTCCTCTGCCTGAAGCACTTACCACAAATGTCACAAGCATTGGGTTTCTCACCCGTGTGGATGCGTTTATGGACAACCAATGTATGTGAGCGTTTGAATGCCTTTCCACATACATCGCATGGGAACCTTCGTTCACCAGTATGGATCATGCGATGCTGATAATATACCTGCAGAAAAATAAAGACAACATTTTAGAAGAAAATTTAAACTTTCAGTCAGTTAAGAATATGAAGAAACATAAATATTAAGTCTAACCTGGCCTGTCCTGAACTGCTGACCACACCATTCACACTTGTATGGCTTTTCACCAGTATGGGTTCGACGGTGGTTGTCCCTATCAGCTTTGATGCGGAAGCCTCTACCACACAAGTCACATGAGTGTGGTTTTTCACCAGTATGTATCAGAGCATGTGTATACATTGAGCTTGTCTGGGAAAACCGACGACCACATACAGAACATTCGTATGGTTTGATGCCAGTGTGGATCTGCATGTGCTCCAGCAGTCGTTGCCTTTCTGCAAATTTCTTGTGACAAACCTGACACATCAGATTCTTTTCCTGACGAGCTTGATGAGACCGCAAGTGTTTTTGATATGGCCTTTCGGACATGAATCTACAAAATAGATCACAGAAAATGAAATCAAGATGCTGTGACTAAGCAAAATATTAACTTATGAGAGAAATGTAAACCTACCCTTTTCCACACTCATCACAGAAGTAAAGTTTAGGTACAAGAGAATGCTTGCGACGTCTTTTCTTCCCAGCTTCTGGTTCAGATATATCTTCCTGATTAGTGTGAGTCCTGCGGTGTTCTCTGGCTTCGTACAATGTGCCTGCAGTTGCGCCACATATACTGCACACATATGGTTGCTCATCCGGGTGAACCTCACGCCTGTGTTTGCCCAAAGAATTTCCATGGGAGAAAACATCCCCACAGTATTCACAAATATGCACCTGCAAATGTATTTAATTTAGAAATCATTTGGCACTTTGGCCATGGTTGAACCAAATCCGTTAAGAATTTAATTATGAACTCGCACCTTAGTTGGATCCACAGCTTGTCCTTCTTGAACTACCCAATGCCTTGTACGATGCAGGACCACCTCAGATGAGGTGGTAAAAGTTTCTTGACAAATTTTGCAATCATAATGAATGAGAGAAGGAGTACGCTTTTTCGACATTTGCTCACCATGGAACAAAGCTAGATGCTTCTTAAGCAAATGTTTACGACCACAGTATGTGCCACAGTGCTCACATTGATATGGCTTTACATTCATGTGAACAACCATATGGCTTGTCAAAGTGTCTTTATCCATAAACTTTTTGTCACACATCCTAAAAAATGACAAATTAAAATTAAGTGCATAAACTGAAAAAGTATCAAGCATATTGCAAACAAGAAGCAGGACACATACTTGCATGGGAAAGGACGATCTCCTGTGTGTAAATTCATGTGCGTTTTAAGTCTAGCTGCAGAGTGGAAACGTTTACCACAGGTTTCACATGCAAATGGCCTTTCACGTTGATGTACACTTCGAGCATGGTGATACAATGCACTTTCAGAGTCAAACATCTTGCCACAGGGAATGCAAAGATTTGGCGGAGCACCATCATGGAAATGCTGGTGAAACAATAGCCTGTCTTCAGTTGTGTAGGCTTTCTTGCATTGCAGACAGCGAAAAGCTCTTTTCTCCTAAACAAGATTTTAATTAACAGTATTTAAAAAATTGACTTTATTTAATTGAACAACAAGCAAAAAGATTGAAAAAAGTTACCTTGCTCTTAGCAACAACTGCACACTGGTGCTTTTCCATGGTACTCTCTTTGTTGAAGCGTCGCCCACAAGTTTCACACTGTAAACGGTTCAGAGCACGGCGTCTCCTATTTAGTTCTTCTTCTCTATGTTCTTTGAAATGTTCTAGGAGATCATCTACTGCCTCAAAGGCAAGGTCACACAATGCACATGGATTGCTATTAACTTCTGCATGCACCTGATCAGGAATTACAGAACATACTGACAATTAAGTACATAATACAATGCTGGTTAGAAGAAATGACTGAAAGCTGAATCAAACCTTAGAGTGTTCTAAAGCAGGTTCAAGAGCTGGGAAAGGTTCACCGCAGTGTCTACAAGTAGTGTCCCGCTCGATTTGGATAATTTCTTGACGCCCATCCTCCATTTGCATTTGGATTTCCATCTCCTCTGGAATGGAGGCTAAATTCTCTGAGTCACTCATGGGATAGCTGCACTCTGTTCCTAGGTCGGACCTATACATACGAAATTTCGTGATGTTACGATCAAACTGGAGGCAAACCTTTGAAGTGCACAAAAATAGCATCATTGCTTACTTCTCATCATCATCATTCCACAGGTCGTTAGTGTTGCCAACAAAAGTTGCGTATACTCCTGCTGTGGAATTCAAGTCAGAAACAATTCCGTCCGCTTCCTGACTTCCTTCACCATCCCCTTCAGCTTCAGTTGTATCAGATGATTCATCATCATCAAAATCATCGTCTGATGCAGAGTCATAAACTTCCATTTTGACACCAGGCACCAAACCAGGAGCATTACGTAAGTGACGGGCTTTTCTACGGAATGCCCGCACTAATTCTCTCTTCTGGTTCCTGAAAATGAGATTTTAAAAAAATGGGATTAAAAATTGACAAATACTGAGTAAGGACAGTATAAATATGAATATGAGTTGATACAGAAGAAAAGTTATTAACTGGCACATACATCCCATCATATTGTACATCAGGTTCAGAATCCACATCTTGAGTCATGCATCCTTCAACGCAAAGTGGGCAGCAGTAGTCTGATCCAATCAGTTTGAGTGGGTTTGAGCTTTGAGATTTTATGCCTAAATTGACAGTTGCGCCTTCACCATTGTTTGTCTCAGAGCACTTTGGCACAAGCCCAGTAGCTTCTTGGGTGTCTCGTTTTAACACTTTAAAATTTTTCTGCTTGGTAAGAAGCCTAAGTTTTTCTTCAGCCTGAACACAAACTTCAGCAAATTCATGGTATGAATCCAGCTTTGTCTTGCACTCAACACACAGCTGCTTTGGCAACGGATCAGTTCTCTTTACCTGTGAATACGAAAATTGGTTAAAATTAAGTCCGATATCAGATATATCACTGCTCTGATGAAAAGAAAAAAAACAACTTACGGTGATTGGAAGACAGATATTGATTTTAGCAGCTAGTTCCAGCTCTTTGCAGTTTTCATTAAATATATAGACAGGTTCGCTCACAGAATTGGCACACAAGCGACACAGAAGACCCGGGTGCACAATATCTACGTCATCTTCTTCCTCAAATTCTTCTTCCCCATCCATTCCATCATCTTCATCATCCTCATCATCACTGATGACATCATCCATAATGTTGCCACTCTCTGCACTAGAGCCATCCATGCTGACCATGGGCATATCAGATGACAGCATTGTGATGGGATTTGAAGCACTTACATCTACAGGTTCCATTTTTACCATCACAGGTGTCGACTCATTTACTTTAGAGACAGAGTAAAGATATGGGGTGAGAAAATACAAGAACTTTTTGAAAAAGAAATTAAAACCAGCCATTGGCTTTGACTAAGGACAAACTTACTTTGAATAGAATCTGAGTTAAGAACTTCTGATCCTATGAAGTCGTTGCCTTCCTCTGCTTGCCAACTAAATAGACTAGGAACAGCTTTTCTTTTCAAAACCTTGCGAGATGTATTCGTAAACTGGTCCAATGCAAAGTGGTCAGAGCAAATGGCATAGTGGTGATTGAGAAAAGCTGGGGCTTTATCTATGAGATCTGTACGTCTGCAAGCCATGGTCCAATGTTGACATCTGATAAAAGAAGAGAATTGTGTGACTTCAATGGAGCATTAATATGTTATGATAGTTACGAGTACATACCTATTTGCAGTATGGATTGGGAAACGGAAAAACGATCGATCTGGAGTTGTAGATTTTGAATTATCACAACCAGGTACAGCACATTCAAGTGGGGGAATGTCCCATCGTGCCTGCTCTGTTGGAGCTTCACGAGGCTTTCGATCAGCGGCTGTTAATGTTAAGTTAGTCGCACATTACTCATGTTTCACCCTTAAAAACTTGAAATGGTAAGTTAAGATAAATTTACTCACCTAAAGAGAAATATTCAACAACCAATGTATCATCTGTTAAAGGTTTGCCTTGAATCTTTAATTGATTGAAGTCAAATGGTATGCCCATTTGGTTCTGAATGCGGCTCTTCAAATCGCCTATCGTATCCTGGGGATGCACTTGAACAGTGATGGATTCCCCAGACACACTTTTTAAAACAACCTTCATCTTGACTTCTGAAAATATAAATAAAAACAGTAAATTAATATTCCATAAGAGAAACAGATTTTAAGAATTCAAAATAGGGTGTCCTACAGAAAAGATGCTTAAAAATCATGACAGCATTATAACCAAACACCCTTACGCAGCGGTTAAAGGGAGAAAACGCTCTATTGAGGCAGATCCATCAACCATGGATACCAGGTGAACATTTCAATAGTATTGTCACAGAAATAAAATTTGAGAATTCCCTCCGCACACGAAAATCACTTCCGTAGGAGATGAAAGTCGTGAGACGGACAACAATCCCCCCCAGCAATCGCAGATAGCGCCTACCTCATCCGCATTCAGGCGACGTGCAAGGAAACTGCTTCAAATGGCCTTGTTCTCTATCAATACCTTCAATAACAAAGTCAAACCAAAATAAACATTACTACTTAACGCCCGCCGACAAAATATTTCAATTCGGTGAGCCTTCTTGAAACACTACAAAAACCCTCGCGCGACGGCAAAGGTGGCGTCTCTCCGCCTCGTCCTAGGGGAAACGAAAACGGTTGCATGAAGATGGCGTTGGTTGCCCATGAAAGTACGTTCAACTTCGTTCTGCGCGGTAATATTTGCTGTGCACAAAGTTAATGTGTGCCTGATATAACTACGGCACTAATGGGATCAGTAATCTGAAAGATAAATACAGAATCTCATCTTAAAGGGTCTTTTCTTTTCAAATAATAGCCAAGAATTATTTGTGACCATCCCTGACCACGGTTTTACGCGGGCAATGGGGCTGTTCTTGACCCCGCTTCTACAAGCTCTTGATGCTCCGTCAGTTCTCACGTGAATGTTGCCGATTTTCTAGTGAACGCTTTAGTAAATTTATGTGTTGATGCTAGGCATTTGAAGGTTTGATGTCAATTGTGGCGTGACTTCAACATGCTGCGATCTCAGAAAGACGTGGACAAACATGTTCAAGATATTTTTCGCAAGATAACCAATGAAAAGGAGGTAAGGGTTTCGTGCTGCCTGCCTATTTTGCAGGTTGGGGGTCTGAATGCCGGGCGCCCATTTCTGCGGCCTACATCTTGACTTTGGTTTGATTACAAACAATATTGACTTCCAATTTTGTATTACGTTTAGCTCTAACTATTGCTCAAACTTATGTTGATTTGTATGAAGTGATAATGCCATTTCAAGGCTTTCCAATTTTGGTCATTTCATGTCCAAGCTCCAGTAGCCCGTCCTTGAGTATTCATCTGCATGTTGCTCCTGCATGTTTCATTCGATGGAGATACCCCTGAATCGTAATCATGATATAAATTTTTACCTTTGGTGGTCGACTTGTCATTTTAAGTTGCCTTAGTTGAGACTAGGTTTTGATGCTGTATTCCCATCTGTCTATACCATACTTTTACGTTATGTAATTCGAGTCTTTTTTGCCTGGTTTGTTGCAGAGAAACTTGCGTTGCTACAATGTAGCCAAATTATATCAGAAGGTTGGTGACCATCAATCAACCAAACAATATGTGGAGCTGTACCTCAAGGACCGTCCAAAAGTTGCCGGTGCTCACAAACTTCTTGGCCAAGCTTTAGAGGGTCTCAAAGAATACTCGAAAGCTTTAGAAGAGTATAAGTGCTCCTTGACCTTAGAACACAGGCAACCAGATCTTGTTTTGAAAGGTTAGTTGTTGAATTGGTTTGTTTTCATATGTGGTAATTCATTTTTAACTTGAAACTTTGAGTATGTTTAAACTTCATTTTTTTCACATCGCAGTGTGTGAGCTACTTGTGGAAACCAAGACTGGAATCAACGCCGGTGAAGCTAAGTATTGGATTGAGAAGGCTGAAGAAGTTGCCGATAATCATCATGCTGTCTTCCGCCTCAAAGAGTACTTGTTAAAAATGGATAATGGTTCTGGAGACAATGCACAGTTGGCTCAGCTCATTGAAAGTAAAGATTATTCGGAGTATTATCTGCATCCCTCTGTTTTCTGTTAATGTGACTTAAGAACTTGAAATTCTTTCTTGTTGTAGGAGAAATTGAAGCAAGGCCACTAGATCATGTTCCTAGAATAAGGTTGCTTAATTTGTTCCTGGACTCAAAGAAAGTGATTGATGCCTATAAATATGCAATTGAGCTAGAAGGCCGAAACCTTTTCCGGGATAATCTGCAGTGGTACACATGCGTTGTTGAAGTTATCAAGGTTTGTTGCAAAAACATTAAATGGCCTTTTGTTTTTTTTAAATTGTAAGTTTTCAATGTGTTTTGTCTACATGTACTCCTTTCTTTAATTGTCTTTCTAGGCTTATCAGAAAGAGTCCACAAACTTAAATGGTGAATTTTATATTAACCTGCTCTCTATTCTTGAGCGCCATGTGACTTTGTGCTTCCGAGACCAAGTTGGAGTTCACTCCTCAAATGTTAGCAATGCTCTCTTTGCTTTCGATGAAGCCTGTCACGAAGCCTTCAAGTACTCTGAAAGAGATGGGAACCCGCTCCTTCTGGAGTGTTTGCGTCACATGGGTGGCCAGCTCTGTTTTCACTTAGGGGCTGCCTGGCTCCGCATTGGCAAGCAAAGTCGCTCTACTGGCTGGAAAGAGTGCACACCTTATGCTTGGGCGTTACTAGCCCTTGCCTATTCCCCACCAGCAACTGCTGATGCAACATCTCACAACACAAAGGACAAGGTCCGTAGACACCTTAAACTATGGAAGGAGGATGCGGCTTTCCGGTGCACTCAAGCAGGTAGAGTAATGTCTTAGTAACCAATCTAATCTCTAGCTATCATGTTTTTCATTTTCTATTCAAATTGTTTTCTTCCTTCTAGGTCACATCTTGTTGAGTATGCCTCGAGACCAACAGCTGGAGAGGTTTTCTCAATGTAATAGTGGTAACTGGCGAGGAAAAGTTTTTTCTATGCTGTTCCCAGTTCAATCAAAAAACAAGCCGGATGCTCAGAAATCCTCTTTCTTTATTACCAATGACCGTTTTGCTGACATACCAGAAGTCTCACCATCCCTCAGGGACATTGCCCTCCATGATGAAAGTATGTACTGAATCTCCCCTATGATGCTTTTGAGTTTTGTCTTAAGTCTTTAACCACCTCTCATCCAATTCTGGTTTAGTTGGTCAACATCATCGTCCAGATTCCCTTCATGCCCTTGTATGGTTGGGGCTACGGCACTTGGAGCCTCCATCTAAGAATGTTTCTCCATTTGGCATGCCGTACATACTTCCTTTTAAGTTGTCACCCAGCTTTGCTTGTCATGTATTTGAAGAAATGAAATTATCCACAATTAATTTGGAAACTGGTGGTGTTGAAACTCTAAGCAGGCTTGACATTGACACCTTTTTATATGCCTCAGGTCAGTTTTACATTTTCATAATCCAATTACTATGAATTCTTGTTTAATAATTCATATCTTAACTCTTTAGTGTAACTATTCTTTTAATGTGAATGGTAAAATTCTAATTGTTTGTCCCTTTAGTATTTTGTGCTGCTGCAGCCCAAGATGAGCGCAATTTTTGGGGAGATGGCAGGCCATCAGTTCTCCCTGTGGACTTGACTGACACATTGTGCTCCGACGCACAATCTAAGTGGTGGCTGAATACCTACAAACTCCACTCTAACAAGTCACGAAGTGATATTGGGGAAGTCCGAATGGTTGTTTCTAGAGGTTTAGAAGTTGTTCGTCTCCTCGGTAATCATGGCATGGATGTTAGATTGGTTGTGCTTCTTGCTAAAGTATTTACTGACAAGGTTTGTTCTGCAGCTTCAATATTTCTTGGTATTTTCAATTTTTGTGTCAATTTTGTAGTTCTGTTCATTTTAATTTTTTAGGCTTCTGCTCTCATAACACCCAAAGAAAATATACCAGACATTTCAAAAAGGGCGTTCCTGTTTTGGCAATGTGCTATCACACTTTTAGAACGTATGGAAAGAAATCATCCCCTTCGTGTCTCTGGTAATCCTATGTTTGTCTATGGAGGAAAGGATCTGACACCTTCAGAAATAAAAATGCTACTTGAAGAGGGTCGTTTCTTCATGGCATGCCGCTTGATGAAAGAAGACAAGTATGAGGAAGCCATTGAAGCTTTCCAGGATTTGAAAAATCCCTATGCCTCTTTCTACGAAGGTTTGGTATGTGCTCATTCTTGTCAACTCAAGTTATTTCTTGTTGCCTGCATCAAACCTCTCTTTTACATTGAAAATGTCATTTCCAGATGTATAAGAAACTAGCTGATGCTGAACTGATGTCTCTTCCTCCTGAAAATGTCAGTGCAGAAATGAAGTCAAAATATACCATTTTGCTTCAAAAAAGCCTTTCAGCTCTTCATCTCACCCTAGACCGCTTGCGCTCTCCTCAAAATGCAGGCAACCATCCTCTTAGTCTTGAACTTGAGCAGCACCTCCAAGAAGTGGAAAACTGTCTGATGAGAGAAGACAGCAATTTTGTATTCTCCAGTAAGTTTCTTTTTGGAATGAATTCTTCAATTTATGTGCACATATAAATAAGTTTGTTTTTGTTTTGTTTGTAGTTGTTAATAGGAATCCTCAGGATAATGTTTTGGATGATAGCTTCACATCCAATCGATTCGATGATTCTATTCAAAATGTTTCGCGCTTTGTAAACACCTCAACGCATTTTTCATTGCTTCCTAATGTGAATGTGAGCCGGGTTAATGGACAAGGATTAACAAGTACCCCGTTCAAAGGCAAGCGTAATATTGACTCCATTGCCAATCTTGATGCCTCTCCATCTCAAAGACTGGTGTGTATATTTGGTGTGTTACAAATAGTCTCCGCCATTCTGTTTTCACTCAACACAGCCTTTTCTTTCCCTTTCAATTTTCTGTTTAGGAGGCTCGCCCCAGTCCTGAAAGATTAGACGCTCAGATGAGACGCATGACCATCACTACAGATGCAGTCATGCAGGTTGTTGTAGAACAAAATAGACAGATGCTGGACCTAAACAAGACCATGATGGATGCTCTTGAGAAAACTCGAGCATCTGTTGAAGATTTGCAGAAACAGATGTCAGACTTAAAATTGGAAGTTGGAAAATTAAAAGTTGGTGACAACCGTCAGCAATCCGGGAAGAATGTGGACTATTCCAATATGGCGGCACGTGGAGCTGAGGTATATGACTACGATGTGGCAGCTTCCCAGTTTCATCCTACTCGAGGCTATCCACCAACTGCATCGTATGGGCACTTCCCTGGTCAAGGCTACACCTATGATAACTGTGCCGCTGCAAACAACATCCACCCAATGCCCAGTATGGTGCATTTGCTCCCTCAGGCTCAGATGCCACTGTCACGAAACATGGACCCTAATCTTTTGCTTGCTTCCTACTACCCTCAAGCAATGGGGCATAACTTCAGCGATAGGCAAACTGGGATTCCTATTTCTAATACCATGCCTGGGCAAATTGCAACACCTGGTCAGAGCAATGTGCCAGTAGCAGGTGTTCCTGCATCTGTAGATGCTGCATCTGTGGATTCATTCAGGAAGACATCTTTAATTGGGACACCGATCATAAGTCATACAACAAACCATCCAATTGACTTGTGTGCTCCAACCTCTATTTCTTCTGTCTCCCAGCCTTTGCTACCAACAGTCGATATATCAGCTCAGCGTTTCAACATGGGCACTCAACCTGGACTATCCCATGGAGGCAAAACTTCGACTTCAAATGTGGATACTCTGCCTCACAACTTCCAAATATCCATGCCACCACAGGCCACAATTCCAACCACAGAATCTCTGGAAAAGTCCCTGTCTCCCCTGAAGCCCATCTCAACTGACTCAATTCTTCCTAATGTACCAATGCCTACATATTCTGCAGTGTCTGCCAAGGGATCTGACCTAAAAGTCAGTCGTCATTCAACTGGATCAGCGAGTGGAAATGATACATTTACTGAGGATGCAGACTATAACCCCTGTGCTGACTTCAAGCCCATAATACCGTTACCTGAAGAAATAACGGTCACTACTGGAGAAGAGGATGAAACAGTGCTCTTCGTGCGACGAGCGAAGCTGTTTAGATTTGTTGCTGGAGAATGGAAAGAGAGAGGAGTTGGTGACATAAAAATTTTGAAACATAATATCACTGGAAAACCTCGAATTCTTATGAGACGTGAACAAGTGCACAAAATCTGTGCGAATCATTTCATCTTGCCAGAAATGGAGCTAAGCGCCCAAAAAGGCAGTGATCGTGCTTGGAACTGGGGAGCGAATGATTTCTCAGATGGGGAAGCTTGTATTGAGAAGCTCTGTGTTCGGTTCAAGACTGTAGAAGATGCTGAGCAATTTAAAACTGCTTTTGACGATGCTAGAAAATTGGCGAAGAATGCAACTCCCGTCAAGGGCCCTTCAACAGCTGTGTCAAAACCTGAGGACAAGACCACCACTCCAGGGAGTCAAGGCTCTACAGCTTCTGCAGCAAAGGTTGAACTGGGAGGATTCTCATTCATTTCTCCGCCCGTCCTGAAGCCTGTTGAGAGGCAAGTGAAGACCTCTCCTGGCAAGGACAAAGAAAATGTTGCTGCCGTGTCAAAACCTAGTCCATTTGCTGGCTTTTCATTCACTCCTTCAACAACAAATGCTTTTGGAAGTGCAACAAGTTTGGCAGGTTCCAGCTTTGTTAGCACGTCAACTGCTGCATTCGGCTCAGTTTCTTCAAGTTCTTCAACTTTATTCGGTCAGAAAGTCTCACCCTCTGTAACCTCTTCTGCAACAGCCTCAACTGATAAGCTAATGTTCAACAACAGTAACAGCTTGCTTGATTTTGCTGCTATTGCGGCACAAAGTAAGGGCTCTGAGGTGGGTAAGAAGGATTCAAATTTCAAGGGATTTGCTGGGGCAGGTTCTAAAGTGTTTGGGGGTACAGTTTCCAAAGTCTCCGATGGAAATGTTTCTTCCTCAAATGATAGCAAGACTACTGATCAGGATGCGTCAGCTGATGGCGATGAATTTGAACCAACTGCCGTCTTCAATCCTGTCATTCCACTTCCTAGTTTGGTTGAAGTTCGCACTGGTGAGGAAGATGAAGAAATATTATTTGCTGAGCGTGCCAAATTACTTCGATTTGATGCATCCATGAAAGAATGGAAAGAAAGAGGTGTAGGAAAAATGAAGATCCTAAAAAACCCTAGTACTGGCAAGGTGCGACTTTTAATGCGAAGAGAACAAGTATTGAAAGTGTGTTGCAATCACTTCATCACAAAAGACCTTCAATTTAAATTAATGACAACCAGTGACAAAGCAATCACCTGGTCTGCACAAGACTTTGCTGAAGGAGAAGTATCTGTTGAAGTATTTGCATTGCGATTCAAGAGTCCGGAGCTGATGCATGCCTTCAAGGATGTTGTTGAAAGTGTTCAGAGCAGCATAAGTGACTCTGCCACAAACAGTCCAGCTTCTGCACCGAAGCCATCAACCAACAAAGATGCCCAGCCTCTAACAGAACTTTTTAAGCCAAAAGCAGGTTCCTGGGAATGTACAGGCTGCTACACTAGAAATGGCGCTGAAGTTACAAGCTGTCCATGTTGTTCTCAGCCCAAACCAGGATGTGAAGCTAAAGTTGCTGAAAGCAAATCCGCAACAAACACTTCATTTTCATTTGGAATCAAAACCAATTCAACTGACGATGTTAAGTCCTCTACAGGTTTTACATTTGGTAACACAACAACAGCACCTCTTGACAAACCTCTGTCTGAACTATTCAAACCTAAAGAAGGTTCTTGGAGTTGTGCAGGCTGCTACACTATTAATGGTGCAGAACAATTAACTTGCCCTTGCTGCTCTCAGCCTCAGCCAGGTTCAGAGGCCAAAGTTGCTGAAAGCAAATCCTCTCAAAATTCTTCATTTTTGTTTGGAGTAAAGCCCACTTCCTCAGATCAGCCCAAAGTTGCAAGTGGGTTTGCCTTTGGCAACATCACAACTGATGCTAAAGACAAGACTCCTCTTTCTGAACTGTTCAAACCTAAAGAGGGCTCATGGTCGTGTGATGCGTGCTATACCAGATGTGACGCAGATGCAACTGCCTGTGTGGCATGTGAAGCACCAAAACCTGGCCATGAAAACGACAAAAAAGCTGCAGGCAGTACCTTTAGTTTTGGCATGCCTAGTGCTCCTGCTGCCTCATTTTCATTTGGTGTGGCCCCAACAGGAGAAGTTAAGTCCTCATTCTCATTTGGCCTTCCCACTTCTACAGCTGCTGGCGCTGAAAAAGGATTCAGCTTTGGTGCTGGTACTCAACCGAGTTCCACAAGTACCTCTGGGTTTACTTTTGGAGCATCAACTCTTACTCCAAATCAGCCCTCATTTGCTTCTCTTGCTTCAAGCCAACCTTCGTTTGGTTCCCCTCACAAGTTTGAATTCCATATGAAGGCTCAGTCACCAGCAAAGTCTCCTGGGAAATCTCCTGGTGCACCTTCTGGTGAGGAAGATTCAGATGATGACCATGTAGAAGAAAATCCTGATGTTGGTGATTTCAAGGTAATTTTTTTCAATCTGTGTTTTGGCAATTGTATGTGGACTCTTGGCCCATGTGTGTGTCTAATCCATCTTTTGTCCCGTAGCCTGTGGTACCACTTCCAGACAAAGTACCTGTAGTGACTGGAGAGGAAGAAGAAACTGCCCTGTACTGTCACAGGGCTAAATTGTACAGATTTGTGACAGGTGAAGGAGGAGCGGAGTGGAAGGAACGGGGTTTGGGTGACATCAAAGTACTGCGCCATAATGTTACCAACAAACCAAGGTATAAATAATGCAGTCAAAGTAATTATTGAACATTTTTCAGTGAAATCAACCTAAAAATGTTATCTGTCATCAGGTTGTTGATGCGCCGTGAGCAAGTTTTAAAAATTTGCCTGAACCACTACATATCTTCTGATTTGGAACTGAAGCAAAAAGATGAAAAAACATGGATGTGGCATGCGCAGGACTTCAGTGAGGGTGTGCTTGCTCCAGAGCAATTTGCTTGTCGATTCAAGACAGCTGAAATTGCTGCTGATTTTGCTGCAGCTGTTGAGGAAGCAAAGGTAGTCATTGCATTTTGAATTCTCTTATCCACTCCATTGTATTTCTTTGGTGATCTGTTTTTTTTTGTTTTTTTTTAGTTTATTGATTTTAATTTATTTATTTTTGTTCTAGAAATTAACTGTGTTGCCTTCTCCGGGAGCTGGTACTACTCCAATCAGGTCTAAGGATGGTACATATATTTATCATAATATTTTTGCATGTGCATCTTCTGTGTTGTCTCCTACCTTAAATTCAGAATCTATGGCTTTGTCAAAACCAGCTGTGCCATGGAGAGGAAAGCTTCTTTTCTGTAATTTATCATTTTTTCTTACTCAACAGAATATAGTTCTCTCAGGCTCTCACTCCTCTAAAACTTCTCTGTTTTTTGTGTATCCCTTCTGTAACTGTATTGTTTTTCATTGTTTATTTATTGAACTTCAATCACCTTTGGTTTCTCATGCAGCACGTTGCATTTTTCGACCTTTTGTTCTTTGGCATTCATTGTCAAGGTTTCGATCTGCTTTCACTAATACAACTCCAAGATTTCAACAAATCTTACTTGGTTGGATGTGCCTTACTCAATCAAATAAGCTTTTTCTGACAATCTAATTGTGGATCTCTTGAACCCCTTATTTTCCTGAATCTTGACAATTACATTTTGAAAGTTTTTAACGTATGTTCATTTTATCTTAATGGTCTGAATATGAGCACCCACTTTTTTTCCATAAACTATAAGTTCAGTTTTAAAACTGGATGGGAGAGGGGCTTTTTGGGGTTATTTTACTACTTTTTCGGTTTCACAAATGGGTCTCTGAAAGAATGGGGGAGAGGGGCATATACAGACCATTTTGGTGATAAAGTTTAAATCTGTCCACATTGTGATACTCATGAAACTAGTGAAAATTTTAAAAATAAAACCTTTCCTTTTATCTATGGTGATCTACATTAATATATTATTTCCAATATGAACTGATTCACAGTTCAATGGTTCTTAAGACTACATCTGAGCAGTTCTAATGAGGCTCTTGTTAATTTTAGAAACAATCTAAGTATTGCTCACACTTACAATTATATTTTCAGAGTCCTCTGCAAAGAGCTTGGTATCGACCCAAAATACTCCAAACACTGTTGGAAGTGACAAACCTGGTTAGTATCACATTTGAATCTGGTCACATTTAGTTAGTTGGCTTCAGTTACTCATAATGTTTTTTTTTTTTTTTAAATTTTATCAACAGGTGTTGTACGGTCTCTCTTTGGATCAAGTAATCAATCATCCTCTGCCAGTGGTGAGTATTCACCTAATGTTTATTGTATTGTTCAATTACAAGGTTGAAAGTCTTTTCCTCTTGTGGGAGAGAAAACATGATTGTAAGACTACCCAATGAATTCACAGATGAGGTGGAGGTTGTGTATGAAGCAAAGGTAACTCCTGAAGAGAAGTCTGCTGCTCTAAAACTTCTGCTGCCAGAAAACTTTTACCGTTATAAGCAGGCTCCTCCATGTGAAGGTTGCCCTGGTTGTGAAAAGGACTCAGATTCAGACCAGGTTTGATAATAATTTTACTTATTTTATACACAATTTAATTGTTCATTACAAAAGGTCTTTATCTTTTTCTCAGGGTGATAAACAGTCTTCTGTGGATTCCTCAAAAGCTCCAGCCAATACTTCAGCAAGTACTTTCTCATTTGGCTCATCATCACCAGCTTTTGGTAGTGGAGGTACCTTGTTCAGTTCAGCATCATTTTCTTCTCCATCTTCCACCATATTTGGTGGAAGTGCCAAAACAGCATCAACTGCATCAATATTTGGTGGTGCTAGTAACTTGAACTTGGGAACAACTCCTTCCTCATTATTTGGTGGCACCAGCAGTTCAAACTCGACAGCAACAATATTTGGGGGCACCAGCAGTTCCATTCAAGCCCCTGTTTCATCTTCATTATTTGGTGGCATCAGTTCCAAATCAACTTCTGTAACCCCCACTGTGGGAAGTTTATTTGGTGCAGGAACTGCAAGCGCTGGCTTGGGCAGCACAGCAGTCAATTCTCCAAGCACTGCATTCCCTATTCTTGGCTCACTCACAACTGCTTCTAAGGAAGAGAAGTCAGAAAAGAGTGAAGGTGTATCTTTCCTCCCTGTTGGCAACAGCCCCTCATTTGCAAGTCTCGCTGCTGCCAACTCAAGTGGGAATGCTAGTGGAAATGTCTTCAAACTAGGCAACACAAGTAATCAGTCATTTGCCTTTGATGGAGCTGGGGCCAAAGTATTTGGTGGAGGCAGCTCTGTAGCATTATCAAAAAAGAATAACGAAGAAGAAGGAGACTCAGGCGGAGAACATGATACCACTGAAGTAGAAACGCATGACCCCCATTTTGAGCCAATCATTGCTATGCCTGACATAATTGAGGTTCGTACTGGAGAAGAGGATGAAGAGAAGGTATTCTGTCGGCGGGCTAAGTTGTTCAGGTTTGATGGGAAAGAGTGGAAAGAAAGAGGTGTTGGAGAAATGAAAATTCTTAAGCATCCTTTAAATGGCACATTCAGATTATTGTTGAGAAGAGAGCAAGTGTACAAGGTAGTCTTGAATCAACGGCTTCATGCTGATATGGAACTGGTTCCTTTGAACACCTCTGACAAGGCCTGGTGTTGGGGAGGAATCAACCATGCAGAAGATCCTGAAGGAGTTGTAGAAAAGTTGGCTGTTAGATTTAAAAACTCTGAGGAAGCAGATGAATTCCGCCTAAAATTAGAGGAATGTCAGAAGATGATAGTGAAAGGTGAGGCATACTAATGAAACCTAATCTGCTATGGTCCTTTAATTTCTTTAATTAATTAACTCTCTGATTTATCTGTTTCATTTCAAGTTCCAGGTCAAGTGGTGAAAGAGGGTGATGATGAAGATGAGGAAGAGGAAGACGAAGATGATGACGATTATGAGGATGATGAAAATGCCTATGAGGATGAAGAGGGTGAATTTGAAATCCTTTTTGAGAAGCCAGCTGCTCTAGTAGCTGAAATTGAAGGTGTAGAAAATTCAGCTGTAGAAGGAAAGGGTGCTATCAGAATCGTACTTCTACCAAACCATTCATATGTTGTTGAAATGGAAGATGTTTCTGGCCAAGTCCTGTGCAGAGCACCCATTACAGGAGATGTTGAAGTTTCTGTAAGTTTGTCGAAAATTTGAAGATGCTGTTGATTTCTTTTGGCTCTCAGTTGGTAAAATTTGTAAAATTGTGTTCTTTCCAGAGAGATAAAAATATTTGCACGTGGAAAAGTTTTGACCATGCTGAAGACTATGAACAAGGAATTGACAAGAAGTTTGTTACTACGTTCGAAAGCGAATCAGATGCTGAGTCTTTCCAAGATTACTACTCCAAGTATACTTTAGAGGTAAATTTGTCATGACCACATGTATCCAGATTGTTATTTATTTATCTTTTAAAATCTTATTTATCATTCTCTTTTCAGATTGTTGAACGATCTTATGATTATGTTGATGAACAAGAAGACTGAGAAGTGCATGTGCATTTTGGATTTATATGGAAAGGAAACTTCATGTCTGTGATTGTCTGCTTAGTTTGAAAAAAGTTAAGTCAAATGCACCCTCAATGATTTTAAATGTAATTGATGTATATGAAATTCTGTTGCAGCTTGTTTTTTTCTGTATCACTAGTTTTGCCAGATTAGCTGTAGTGTATTTTATTTTGTTGAATTTTAAGGATTGATTAAGCTACAGTAAATTTTCAGTCAGTTCTTGTTAAAATATTAAGTTGGCAGTGTGGCCTTCTCAGTAATTAATTTTAGATGCTCTATAATTAAAATTGTGTGTATTAATAAAAAGCACAGCACTTGTCACAAATTTGAGTATTGATTCTAAGTAAATCCCGGCCCCCTGTACAATCTAAGGAATACACATTAGACAGTTTCAAAAAAATAAAATGCTGAAAACTAAGGTTGTAAAAGAATATAAAGATTTAATTCTGTTCTTCAGTAGGAGCCTTAAATGTTAGTTTTTCTCTTGTAATTTGTGTTGGACTTGATGATGTATCCACTAAATCTACAATGCGACCACTTGATTCCTGTAAAGCTCTTCGGGACAATCGAACTTGTCCATTGACAGGGTCCCGTCCAAAATATTTCACTGATATCTTATCGCCAACTGAAAAACCTAATGCACTGGAATGGGCCGCCTGGAAAGCAACAATACATATGCTAAAACTTTCTCATTTGTTAATAAGAGACTTAATGCAAAGTACAAAGTCACCTTTCGCACATCCAGATGGGAGTTGTTAATGTAAATTGGATTTAAATCTGGATGAAGTGAGACTATAGCACCAGACTCTTTCAACTCCAGAATTTTCACAACATATATGGCACCAAATTCAAATTCAGGTTCTGAACTGCTGTCCATTAGTTTCTGAACAATTTCATAAGCTTCTTGCATTGCAGAGGCATTAGGAGCGAAGGCAGAGAACTTGGTATCTTCCAAGTGAGTAATCTGAAGTAACAAAAAAAAAACAATTAACATCAAACTGTTTTATCCTTGCTCTAAAAGCTGACAAGTGCTTGATGGACCTACTTGAACCCCTGTTTCAAGGAAAAGTTTTTTAACATTGATCCATGCTGGTCCCAGTAATTTGTTGCGTTTGTGAAGTGGAACCTCAAAAGTTTCCAAAATAGGCATGTTATCTTCATCTTTTTCACTATTGTAGGAAGGAAAACGAAAATGGGGGTTAGTTGGTTGATGAATTTAATATTATATGAAGTTAAAATTGAACTACCTTGGTTTTGCAATGGTTTGACTCATTATATTGATGATATTTCTCTTAGCTGTATGTCCTGCAGTGAGAGCTTGGTTTAAAATATCTAGGGGTAAACCTGTAATTTTAAAATCTGCTTGCAAAGCTGTTATGCCGTTTTTGGTTCCTGCTATTTTAAAATCCATGTCACCAAAATAATCTTCCATTCCCTACAAACATACACATTGAGGATGAGTAAGCTCGTGAAGTACTTGTCTTGCTGCAATCAGTTCTGTTTAAGGTATAATACGTACTAAAATGTCTGTTAGAATTCTGTAATCTGTTATCTTGCCATCAGAATCACAGCGCGTTATGAGTCCTACTGCAACACCTGCTGCCATGGCTGAAATAGGTACTCCTGCATCTAATAAAGCTAACGTTCCACCACACACAGATGCCATGGAAGATGAACCTTGAAACAAAAATAACATTATTAATATTATTATTATTACTATTGTTGTTACAAGTCTTTGACCACAACAGAAAGTCATTTTCCAATACCATTTGATTCAAGAACTTCTGAAGTAAGCCTTATGCAGAAAGGATAATTGGCAGGAACAACTGGTCTCAATCCTTTCTCAGCAAGAGCACCATGTCCTATTTCTCGTCGACTGACTCCTTTCTTTAAAGATACTTCATTTGTTGCATAGCCAGGAAATTCGTAATTGAGGAAAAAGCTTTTTTCCTTAGGCCCACTGTGCGAATAAAAAAATAGACTAAATAAATACAAACAGATTAAAAGAAGACAATACAATTAAAATGCAGATTGGAAGTTACCTGGTAAGTATGGTGTAAGAATCAGTTTTCACGGCAGATTGAGGGGAATCTAAGGCCACAGTGCATAAAACCTGAGTTTGCCCTCGCTGAAATAATGCAGAGCCATGAAGGGGTTTATATAAGTTCACTTCACATGAAATGTCCCTGACATCATTCAATCCTCTCCCATCACACCTGATGTAATTCATTATTATTAGTAGTAGTATTATTATTATTATCATTATTATAATTAAAAACAAAAAACAACATGAATAAAACTACAAGAAATATTCATTTGTCCCTCCTTGGTACTTACCTAACATCTGTCTCAAAAATTAAATTGCGGAAAACGTCTTGGAGGAAAACAGAAAAGGCTTGCCTGATGTTGATATCATCATGTATAACTCCCTTGCATTTCATTTCATTTATTATTCTCTGTCTGAGTGAGGATACAGCTTGATCCCTTGATTGTTTATTTAAGGAGAAATCTGTCAGTATTTTTTTTAGATCTTGTAAATGGTTAGAGACTAAATATTCTACTAATTCTTGATGCATCACACCTTCAGGACTCTCTTGCTTAGCTTTACCACATTTTACTACTAATTCTTGAATAGCACTTATAATTTTTTGAATTTCTTTCAAACCAGTTTTAATACTATGCATGACAATATTTGAGTTGAGATCGTTAAAACTCCCTTCAAGCATAACAACTTTGGACTTCATCCCAGTGACAACTAAGTTCATGGAACTGTCTTGTAACTCCTGTCTAGTTGGATTTATGACTAGATCATCACCTAACATACCAATGCGTACAGCAGCAACTGGCCCATCCCAGGGAATATCCGAAAGTGCAAGAGCCATTGATGCAGCATTAATACACAAAATTTCAGGGTCATTGATACCATCTGCCGACAGCATATTTGAAATTATTTGAACTTCAGAGAAGTAATTCTTAGGAAAAAGGGGACGAATTGAGCGGTCAGTCAATCTTGCAGTCAATATTTCTCGCTCAGAATGGCCCAACTCTCTGCGAAGGTAGTTGGTTGGAATTCTCCCAGCCGCTGCAGCCTTCATTCTGAACTCCACATTGAGAGGCATGAACGAATCATGTGATGAAGGGGAGTCTTCTCTGACAGCTGTAACCATGACTGCTGTCTCTCCTGACTGAGCAACAGCAGCTCCATTGGCCATTTTAGCATACTTCCCACAGGAAAATGTTATACTTTTTCTGAAAATGAAAATAATGTTAAAGCATTGGTTCACTGAGGGGAAAAAGAAAAAGACAGTCATAAAAGACGAACCCGGAGGATAAGTTTGCTGTCGCTTGCATTTCATTCAATGAGCTACATTGCATTGCACTGATAGTCAAAGCACGAGATGTTAGGTTAGTCAGCGGTTCCAGCTTTGAGCGTCGAAAAGTCCCTCTTAGAATGCCTGCCATGACTCCGGAGGTAGTTTACTGTCGAGTCGTTTACTATGAAAATCAGTAGAAAATAGATTTACAATTCCTCCATTCACAGACATAAAGAGCGAATAACCCCGGAAAAATTATGCAAGGAGTCGGCTGCCGCTGCTGCCTCGCTTCGCACTTCGGTGAAGTGGATAGTGGACAGTGGACAGTTGGTGCTGGGCTACAAGGCGCTGACTGCTGCAACGTTGCCACATTCACATTCTGTTTACCACAACAACTTCAATACAACAACGAGAAAGGCCGTCTCGCATCTATTTCGTTAGTTTTATCATTGAATTAGACCAAATGGAAGAATTTATTGAAAGAGTGGATGATGATTATTACATCCGACAGGCATTCGACGGCCCAGCAGACGACGCGCCGAAGGGCGTAACGGCAACGTCGCCCTGCACCGCCCTGCACGAAACGGCGCGAAACGGCGCGAAACGTCCACTGTCCACTGTCCACTGAGGCCAAATGCGATATAAGGATCCTGTACTACGGGTTGAGTACTATCTAATTTTTCATCGTACACAGAGGTGCGGAAACTATGAAAAATGTATAGATCACCACATACTTGGACACTTGCACCACAAGCGCACAAGCGCTTCAAGCGCAAGCTGTTTCGTGCACTGCGGCCGTGTTCGTGTTCTGGTTGAGCAATGTAATCGGTTGTGAGGCACAATTTGTGCGGGAATACGTGATGGGTACATCTTAAAAAGAAAATTTTTGTGGATTTGCTCAAGCTGTGTGGATCGTTGAAAAGGTGTGAAGATCATGGGTTTGGTGAAACTTTCTCAAGCAATCCGTCTCGATAGGTTATCGAAGTACAGCGCGGAGGTTTCCCGATCCCCCCGTTGGTTTCATCCTTGGTGACTGTGTGGCTACCGATTATCCGTGTTGACGTCAGACGTCAGAGATGAGTGTATTGCAACGGTTGCCGCAACATATTTGAGGGATTGTCTTCGTCCAGTTGGCACCGCGCAGCCGTCCCGTCGTGCCGTGGGATGGCGTCCGATTCAAGCAATGGTGTGAGCCATAACGGCAGCTCCTCAGCGTTTAATGATTTGGTCAACAACTCTACACTAACTGCCACAGCAAGTGAATTTGTGCCCAATGCAGCCAACAGGGACAAATCTTTCAACAAAAAGTCAAGACCTGCCAAAAATGTAACTTCTGGATTCAAGAGAGAAATTCGAGAGCCTCTTGATGCAGGCAATGGAAGTGGAGAGAATGTATCCAGAGAGGCAAATGTGAGCAGACAGAGGTTTCGCAACCGTCCAGGAAAAAACTATTCCAATTCAGATGATGTCGGTGGCATTTCTGTCCGATCTTCAGGCAGGTCAGACAGTCCCAATGGAGGACAGGGATCAAGGGCATCAGCACGATTCTCAGGGAAGCATTATAACGGTCAGCGAGGATATGGCAGGAATGGTAAAGCAGGATCTACTGCAAGTTCAAGCAGCTATTTCCAAGGGTCAAGAGAGGAAGAAGGTGCCGTTGGAGGAGAGAATTTTAACGCACACTACAACAATGACCAAGTGCCTGGATCCAGCCGTACAAGAGACCGGAATGGTAACAAGGATCAAAATGTAGATCAGTATTCTGATAAGCCATTTTACAATGACAAGCCTAAAAATAGGGATGAAAGAGATGCAAGTGGAAGCACATTTCAGAGGAGGGAACAGAACGTAGATTACTATTCTGATAAGTCATTCTACAATGACAGGCCTAAATATAGAGAAGAAAGAGATTCTAGTGGAAACAAATTTCAGAAGAGAGAACAGAATGTAGATCAGTATTCTGATAAGTCATTCTTCAATGAAAAGTCTAAATACAGAGAAGAAAGAGATTTTAGTGGAAACAAAGTTCAGAAGAAAGATTTCAGCAAAAGTTATAACAAGGAGTTTGATGAAGAAAGAGGCAGATCCAAGTATTGGGATCGTAGCAGTAATGTCGATAGAGAAACCGCTACATATTATCAAGATAATGCCCCATCGTATAGATATCCTGATCGCAATGAGAGTTATTTTCCTGAAAAGAAACAAGACTATTACCCAGAAAGGTATGATAGACCCAATAGAAGATTTGGAGATCGTTTCCCTGATAGGCAAAGAAATGATCAGAATCATGATAAATATTTTTCTAATTATGATCAAGACAGTAGAGGCTATGATCGTAGTTATAGGTCTCGAGGGACTAGATTTCAATATGAATCTTCAAAAGAAGACCAGAGCAGACAGCGCAACAATTCTTACTATAAGGGAAGAAATCCCTCACAAAATTATAACACTCAAGAAACGTTTGGCTCAGACAATGTGAAATTCCAATCTGGGGACAGATATGAGAATCGGGATAGTGCTGGCCCAAGTGTCAGAGAAAGCAATTATAGTTCTCACTCTCGTTTCAACAGCCAAAAGGGCTTTAACATGCGAGGTAAGTTCTGGAAGGCTCTGTGACGCTTGTAGTGTCTTAGCATGTGGGTTTGTAGTTCATTAAAGAAGCATTCTTTGATTCTCAGATGGAGATGATGTTTCTCAAAGAGATCGTTTGACCGAACAGCTGACTCGAGGTACCCTAGAGTGTCTTGTCTGTTGTGATAGAGTCCGACAGCAGGACTCAGTTTGGAGCTGCTCTAATTGCTTTCATGTACTTCATTTAAAATGTGTTATGAAATGGGCCAAGTCTTCCAAAGCTGGTGAGTGTATTTAAATTTAACTGACCCAGGTTTAGAAGTCGGAACAAACTCTGATGTCAATATTTACTTTTTCATGAATGTTTCCAGAAACTGGCTGGCGCTGTCCTGCATGCCAAAATGTAACAGAAGCAGTACCATCTCAGTATCGCTGTTTTTGTAGCAAGGCTGTTGAGCCTCTGTGGAATCGTCAGGATACTCCGCACACGTGTGGAGAGGTTTGTGGAAAATCACGGGAAAGTCAGCGACCGTTATGTGTTCACCACTGTACCCTGCTTTGCCATCCTGGTCCGTGCCCTCCTTGTCTTTCTCAAGTTGTAAGGTGAGCCATCAATAATAACATTTGTTCATAAAACTTATTCACCTCATAGATATTGTTAAAATAATGTTTTGCCTTATTTCAAAGGAATTGTGGATGTGGGAAAACTTCTCAAATGGTGAAGTGTGCTGTCGAAAAGCCATTGCTGTGTGAATCGATTTGTGGACGACCCCTGAACTGTGGTGCCCACTTCTGTGAACTTAGCTGTCATACTGGATCCTGTGAGCCTTGTCAACATAAAATTGAGCAAGGTTGGTCTGAGTACCTTTCATGACGCACTCATATTTATTAATTATAATGTAGGTAATAACAGGTTCCTGATTATTTTTTTCCAGTCTGTTATTGTAAGAAACAAAAAAGGGAGGTTGATTGTATAATAGAGAACCAAAATGTTTTGGAATTCTGCTGCAATGATGTTTGTGGACATAAATTATCTTGTGGGAACCACACTTGTGAAGAGATTTGTCATGAAAATGAATGTAAACCTTGTCAGCTTACTCCAGATATAGTTACTAAATGTCCATGTGGACAGACAGAGCTAAGCTCAGAACCAGACAAGAAGAGGAAGACATGCATTGATCCAATTCCAACTTGTGGCAAAATATGCGGCCGAAAGCTTACTTGCGGGCAACCAAGCTGCCCTCATGTGTGCAAATCTAACTGCCATTCTGGGCCATGCCCTCCATGCCCTCGGACCACAATGGTACGATGCCGATGCGGACATATGGATAGAGAGTTGCCCTGCACTCAACTTACTACAAAGGCTGACGATGCAAGATGTGAGAAAAAGTGCTCAAAAAAGCGTAGTTGTGCCAAGCACAAGTGCAACCAGCCCTGCTGCATTGAAATAGATCATCCATGCCCTCTTCCTTGCAACCATTTTTTGAGTTGTGGTCTTCATCGCTGTGAACAGCTTTGTCATCGAGGCCACTGCCAACCATGCTGGAGGACGAGTTTTGAAGAATTGTATTGTGAATGTGGAGCTGAAGTATTATATCCACCAGTACCTTGTGGTACAAAGCCACCTCCATGTACCCGCCCATGTTCACGTCAGCATGAATGTGATCATCCTGCTTTACATAATTGTCACAATGATGCCAATTGTCCCCCTTGCTCTGTTCTCACCACAAAATACTGCTATGGAAATCATGAGGTTCGAAAAGACTCTTCAACCTTAAAAATTATTTTTTGTGTCGTTTTCCCAGTTTTTGATACTTACTTTCTGTTCTCTGCAGTTGCGTAAAACGATTCCATGTCATCAGAAGGACTTCTCCTGTGGTCTTCCCTGCGGCAAAGAGTTGCCTTGTGGCCGGCACAAATGTATCCAGTTGTGTCATAAGGATGACTGCCTGCGCTCCGGTGGTGTTTGCAGTCAACCGTGTGTCATTCTACGTCCCACCTGTCAGCATCCATGCTTAGCTCCTTGCCATGAGGGAAATTGTCCAGATTTACCTTGTAAAGAGACGGTAAAGTGCTTTTCTTAAATTTGTCATGCCATGCAATAACTTCCTTTTCTAGTTTCACTAAGCAATGTTCTGTGGTAAGCAGGTGAGGGTTACTTGTGAATGCGGCCATCGCTCAGCTATGCGACCATGTGCTGAAAACACCAAGGAATACCAACGTATTGCTACCTCAATATTAGCTTCTAAAATGGCTGATGTACAACTTGGCCACAGCATTGATATCGGTGACATTATGGGAAATGCAAGCACCAAGAAGCTCTATCTTAAGTCGTAAGTGGCCTAACAGATAATTGTATGTTTTTGGTGGAAATATTGACTTTGATTCGTTGTTTGATCTCAGGCTTGAATGTAATGAAGAATGCAAAGCCATTGAAAGGAATCGGAGGATGGCTATTGGTCTCCAAATTCGTAACCCAGATATCAGTCAAAAACTAACCCCTCGCTATTCTGAATTCATGCGAGGCTGGGCTAAAAAAGATCCTGCCTTTTGTCAATATATCCATGATAAACTCACAGAATTAGTAAAATTGGCAAAAGAGGTATTTTTGATGTATTTTTTTTTACAGTAGTTTTTCTATGCGGGTAGGTTTTTTTCTAGCTTTTATATTTATTCTGATTTCAGTCAAAGCAGAAAAGTCGAAGCTATTCATTTGATGTAATGAACAGAGAAAAACGTCAATTTGTCCATGAGTATTGTGAACATTTTGGTTGTGAATCTGTTGCCTATGATCAGGAACCTAAACGGAATGTTGTTGCAACAGCTCAAAAAATAAAGGTGATTGGAAATTTAACGTTATTGCCTTGTCAAAGTTTTTTTGTTGTTCAAAGTGATTCTAATGGAATGATTTTTCTTACAGGCTTGGCTGCCAAGTGCAAGTCTGCTAGAACTAGTTCAGCGTGATGCTGGACAGCGCCGAGTACCAGGGCCCATGTTAAAC
Source organism: Stenchaetothrips biformis (assembly GCA_030522485.1). NCBI lineage: Eukaryota > Metazoa > Arthropoda > Insecta > Thysanoptera > Thripidae > Stenchaetothrips > Stenchaetothrips biformis. Next base: position 10,518,536 of record CM060093.1, on the reverse strand, counting down.
TCTGTGCAGAAACCAGTTTCCCGGTAAGGAGATGCTTTTGGAGGAGTGAATCTGAGGCATACATCCTTGCATTTTTTGATATTTTCACTTTGTTGTTTCAGAGGAATGGATACCTTGTCAATGAAGTGGACAACCAAGCCCCCTGGAAACGGTGCAACTTCTTCGTCATCCAATAGTGGTGTTTTGAATTCTGTATCAAGTCTGTCTGATGACTGTTATGCGGGTGGCTCATCAAGCAATACATTTATAGACCACTTCAATTCATAAATGTAACTTCTTAAGCAGGGTCATGTTAGTACAATGTCTAAATTAAATTGGTTAAGTTTCTGCCTTTGTTTCTCTATTTATTTACTTTCTTTTTACAAGGAAACTACATAATTTTCTTGTTACTGAATTTTTTAATTAATTGCTAAGACTGATTCAATGTTAATGCCAACAGCAAGGGAGGATGTATATTATTTAGCGAGTGGTAAGCTTTTTTTTTTTTGCATTGAATGAAAGTCTGTTGAATGGTTAGACTGTACTATGTTAATGGCTTACTTGAATTCTTCTTATGGAACAGTTGGATTTACTAGATGTTTAAAAACTGAACTCTTTTTGAATTCGGAATTAATTTCACCCTTCTCGAAAGTAATTAATTTCACCTCATAAGATTTCAGGAAAGACTTTTTTTTTTTGGTTTGCTATGTATGATTTTTCCTAATTTTGGTTGCACTCAATGTGTGCTGTATATTTATCTGGTTTTGGGGCTGAAATAATGAAGTGCTTCTCTATAACTGGCATATTATTTTCTTTTTTTCTTTTGTGACTTTTCATCAGAATTTTTTTTTTTAAATGTTGATTTATATATCTGAATATAGTGGCAACTGTGTAAGTGGCAGGGGCAGGATTGTTGTTATGACCATAAAGTCTGAAAAATCTTAGCAATGGAAATTCTCTTTCTCCTTTGTGAGAACCTCCCTCCATCATTTCCTCACTGTTACTTTTTCCTAGTTATCAAAATGGTTTTGTACACAATGGAATATAGAAATTAGTGTAATTTTTATACTGTATTAACACAACTGTTCTCTGCAGAAATTTATGTTCTTGGCTGTTAAGAAAACTACTATGAATGTGAGAAATCATGTGTTAAATGAATTTCATTGTTGTTTGAAAAGTTCAATAAATGCCAACGAACACCGAGATATCCGTTCAACTCAACTGACCCAGGCGGAATACATCGATGGGTTGAGCAGCGGGTAGGGAGGGCGAGGAAAGGGAAATCGATCTGTCGAGAGAGAAGAGCCGATGGAGCTCAACAGAGAGAGAACGCGTGCAAACAAGCCTTCCAGCAGACGACGCACCGCGTCGGCTCGGAGCCCAAGGCTCCGAAGGCACCCGAAGCTGTAACGACCCCACCTCCCCTCGCCGTATTCGGCACTCGGCTCGTTGCACCGCCTCCCCTTTCCCCTCCGCCACACAGTGCAGTTATCCTCGTCGCTCCCCCGCGGTGCGCGGCTTGGCGTCCAAGACCCAGACGGAGACAGGCAGCTCTTCGAACGCAGCCCAGCGCCACCGAAGTGTCGAGCCGAGCCGCTTCGCGCCGAGCGATCGCCAAGCCGAAGCAAACACGCTCGCTGCGCGCTGCGCTGCTGCTGCTCAGTGCGAGGCTAGCGCAGCCCGAGAACACACTGCAGGGCGGGAACTCTGCCCCTCGCGAGACGCCGCGCGTTCGAGCACGAGCTCCTCGCGCGCAGCACGGCGGTGCAAGGCGGGCGTGCGCTGCGTGCGCGTCGTGCGTGACACGGGTGGGCGTGCACGGCCCCGGCCTGGCGAGCGTCGTTCCGGCCCCTCCCCCTGCGTGGGCGTGCGGCCCTCTAGGCCCGCCGTCGTGCGACATGAGGGACTCCGGGGGCGATAAGATGGCCGTCGGCGAGCTCAAGTTCGAGGCCCCGCTGGCCCAGTTCGAGGAGGCCGAGGACTGGGGGTCCGTAGACTTCAGCAAGACGGGCGGCCACGGCGCGGTGCAGGACCTGCAGGATGACGTGCGGAACTCCAACAGCCCGCTGCACACCAACAACCACAACAACCATAACAACTTGAACGGCATGCACGGCACGGCGAGCCCGGACCACCACAACCAGCGCAACAACGCCCACGTGCAGTGCGACGACAACAGCCAGCTCAACCTGCAGCTGGACAACGCGGCCGTGCTGAAGGCCAACGCCGCCGCGGCCGCCAACGCCACCACCAAGCTCATCGGAGTCCACGGCGGCGACGCCGGCGAAGATAACTTTTTGGCGGAGACGTTCTCCGGGTCGCTAGAGGACCTGGTCAACACGTTCGACGACAAGATCACCAAGTGCTTCTGCAACTACGACGAGTCGGTGGAGAAGCTGGCCCCCGTGCAGGTGCGGACACAAGAGGAAATCATGAACGAATGCCAGTAAGTATCACAACCGAGCTCCGCATTTAATTTTTCTCCAGCGTTCCTGGTTCTGCAGCATTGCATCCTGGGGATCCGACCTCCTGGCCAATGTCCTCGGCGACATCCTCCTACTCCCAGGAATGCGAATGCGGCCCCTCGCTCGCTTTGTATCTCGTTGTTTGTTCTCAGAATCGCCCCTCCCTTCCCCTCCCCCTTCATCCCTTCCGCGCCTCCCCTGCCCCAGGCCGCGCCGTCTGCGCATGCTCCCAGAGCCGAGCAGCATCGCGGAGCATCGCGGCGGGGAGGCTGTGGTCGCCATTTTGGCAACAAAGTCGTTCACTCCGGAGCCGAGCGACCACGCCGGACCACGCACAAGACTTGCCAAACCAGCAAGGCCGAAAGAAGGCTGCCTGGGGGCATCCTCTGAATGGCCCGGCCTGTAGTGTCCTGGCGTCATCGAGATCAAGCTTCTCCTCCAATGGCGATTGGCCATGGATCCGCTGTCAGCGGATTGCCTATCTTCACGGCGGCATGGAACTGTCGTAACTCAGATGCAAGAAGCGTCGATAACCGCTTGCAGGGCACGAGCGGGTGGTCCATCGTGGAGCACGGCCGTCTGCACGGCCGTCTGAATGGCCAGCATGCTCGGAGCTTCCCCCTTCGCCCCGCTCGGACTCGTGCGAGGGCTTTCACGCTCGGTTTAGCGACGATCCGAGTCGAGCCGGCCGGGGGATTGAGCCGAGCCGACGCCTCGCCCGACCGTGCACTTGTAGTGCTGCGTGCTGCGGCGTCGCGTTTCGGAGTGATCCTCATTTGGATTGGCCAGGTCGTCGCCCCCCCCCCTTCCCTACCCCGGCAGGCACGGTGAAGAAACATCCTCGAAGACAAGACCGCCGTCGTCTTGACCGCAGGTTATGCGGCATGGGAAAAAAAAAGACGGTGCTTCGGACGGCCGCGGCCAGGTAGGCCTGTCGAGAGGCCCTGATGGAAGGGTTAGATGGGTCCACACCTTCCAGGTGTAAATGAGTAGCTGTTTGCGGGTCTTTATGCCTTGTGGACGGGGCCCTCGAAAGAAGGGGCCCACATCCCAAACCAGTAGTAGTTGCCGTGGGTTCATCTCATTGACTGACTGTTCGACCCCCGAAGCCGGTCTGGGAAAAGGAGGGGGGGGGCGGATTTGATGAGGACTGCACCACAGCAGGAAAACCTGCGCCTTGGATCAGGGTGAACGGCACTGTGGGCCCGAGGCCTGCCCTAGGCCTGCCCTAGGCCCCATCGCCATTCGACGCTGTGCTGAGTCGCCTCGTTCTGCTAGTGCTGATGTTCGGGAACCTCTGCGCGGTGCATTCTGGGAAGCCATGTCATGTCGTGGCGCGGACGACGCGTCCGGAGAGGACGCCGCGCTGGATGCAGGCGCACAGAGCGCCAGAAGACCGTTGAGGCGGCCAAAATTCTAGACGCGTTTTGAGCTCCAGAGTCACTAAATGGGACTCGAATGGAACGTGTGACCCCACCAATGGATTGCTCTCCGAACAAGGACTCCATTGGTGGGGTCACACGCTCCGTTCGGGTCCCATTTAGCGACTCTGGAGCTCAAAACGCGTCTAGAATTTTGGCCGCCCCAACGGTCCTCTGGCCCACTGTGAGGCGGCGGGGGCGGTGCCGCCTCCTGGTGGGAGTCCCCACGGGGCTCACGGCGTCCACCAGGAGGCGGCACGGACAAAGGCCGCGCGAGACGTGGCCGATAAAGCAGAGCAGCGCGGACCGCGCCTCGCCTCCGCGCCAGCCACACCTCCGCCTTTCGGCCTTTCGTCCCCCGGGCACTTCGGGAGCACTGTTCGGAATCGGCGTCTTGCCTGCGTTTCTTGGTCGCGGCGCGACGCGGGCGGCGTTACACGTGAACAGGTGGATTAGACGGCGCTTTGCGAGGGTTCCCCCCCCCTCCCCCCCCGCCCCGGCGGCGGTGCCGTCCCAGGGGCTGGTACAGGTCATCACTCCGCCGTGGCTCGGCGCAGCACGGCGTGGTGGCGTGCCCAGGCGGGCCCCGCCCTAGACGAGGGGGAACAACTTCCCACATTCGTCGTACAAAATTTGAACACATTCCGCATTCAGATGGCAAAAACGCCTGTAAGTAGGCAACATGTGTGACAAATGCAGCAGAAAACTCGCACCTTCCAACACATTCCCACATTCGGTGTACACAAAATCGTACAGTGGGTCACCCCTCGGCCCCAGATCGACTGCTATCGCCCGGCCGCTGGCGTTGTACAGACTCACCCCCGGTCAGTTCAGTTCAGTTTGCTTTGCCAAACATGTTCAAGATGCGTCCAGAGACAGCCACGCAGCCTTCCTCGCGCCCCGCGCTCTTCGCCAGCGTCGGTCATATGGCGCGACGCAGGTCGCCTCGGGTCGCCTCGCATGCACGAGCGGTGTCATTTGCGACCCTAAATGGCGCCGCGTTTTGCGTTTTGTTGTGCATGGATGCAGATGGTACCCCTGGATCGATGCTCCCTCGCCCCGTCCCGCACCGCTGCGGCAAGAGGGGCCCCGCACGCCGGGCCTGCCGGCGGCGACCAAGCACCAGGGCCCCAACACACTCACACACCCTCACACACACGCGCGCGCCAAAATAAAGGAAAAACAAGCGCTTGAAAGAAGGGACTGCAAAATAAAATAAATTTGCGGCCAGGATGGCGGCGGTGCTGCCTCGGTCCGACGCGCGGCGTTTGCATTAGTGAGGCGGCAGCCGTCTCCATCTGCGGCGCTGCGGTGCTGCACCTGCAGCGGTGCAGCCAGGTGCAGCGCGCGGCCCATCCTGCGGCACTGCGCATGTCGTGAGTGCCATTTCCGGCGGCAAGACAAACGGAAATGGAAATGGCGCTTTTGGCTTTTGGTTGGCCCGGCCTGGCTGGCTCTGGCCGCACGCTGCGGTTGGTTTCGTCGCCGTCTCTCTCGCACTCATGAGGCGTCCCGTTGAGGTGCAAGAGAGATGTTCGCGAGGGGGGAACAACTTCCCACATTCGTTGTACAAAATTTGAACACATTCCACATTCAGATGGCAAAAACGGGTGTAAGTAGGCAACATTTGTGACAAATGCAGCAGAAAACTCGCACATTCCAACACATTCCCACATTCGTTGTACACAGAATCGTACAGTGGGTCACCCCTCGGATGTTCGTGTACTCGAGTACTACTGTCGGGGTAGTTCTGCGCGGCCCCCTGGGACTGCAGGATGTGACAGCAGCGACTTGTCCCGCGGGATGCCGCCGTCCCAACTTCTCGGCGTCGCCGGTGTGGTGGTGGTGGTCGGCCCGGCGGGGTAACGGACGGCCTGCCTGCGGAAGCACGTGAAATGCGTGCAGCAGCAGCGCCGCCGAGTTGGCCGGCCATTCGCATGAATTCGCCACGAACCGAAGAGAAGCATTGAGCAAGTCGCGGAGCGCGGGCAACAGCGAGCGGGCGACTTAAATTGTTTTAAATATTGATCCGCGTGCTGGCAGTGGTGCGGTCGGAGTGCCTGCAGGTACTCGCAGTGCGCCTCCCCGCCGCGCCCCGCCGACGGGCTGACCGCCGCCATACTGTGCACACCACCAATAACCAAGTGCACTTCTCCGAGTGACTTTTACGGCTCGCAGCCCGACACGACGCGCATCTTCATGCAGTCCTCCGCGTGATTTATCGAATCAACTTGCTCCCCGTGAATTTCCGCCACTCTAAAAGTGAACTGATTAACTGATTTTTTAGCGGAGCCTGCATGTCTGGGTCTCATTCCGGCGTGTGTCCGCTACGCTGTCCTGCGGGGGGTGGCGTTGCCGGGCGTCGCCGGGCGTCGCGGCGCCAGGCCTGGAGCAGAGGCACCGGGGTGGACAGCCCTATAATTCTGCGGCGCCCCTGGACCGGCGAGCGCGTCGACTTGGTCCTCAAGTCTCCCCCTCCACTGTTGCCATGGCTGCGCCCCGCGGCGCCCATATCCGCCCCGCCATCTGGCGCCCCTCTGTAAACCTGGAAATCACCGCTGGAAATACGGCGCCGGTGCCGGTATTCGATCCCGGGCCGGCGGCCTGGAGTCGCCCGGAGTCCAGGGCGGACGCCGTAAGGGCGGGCGTCTGGAGCGGCGCGGCCTATCGACCGCGCGGTGCGGCCTGCGGCATGGCCTGCCGCGCGGCTTGGCGCCGTCCTGGGTCCTGGCGGTCGCGTGCCGCGGCGGGTGACGTCACTCAGCTCGATGCTGCCGACGGGGTGCTCGGGGGCTCGGCGCCGAACGTACAGTACGCAACAGACGCGCATTGTGCGTCCCCCGGATGGGGCCCTGTGATGGGGCCCTGTGATGGGGCCCGGCCGGCCAGCAGCCTTGGCCCAGTTGTCTGCGGCGCCAGTGCGGCGAGAGGGTGGTTCACAAGGGTGTGAGTCGGGCGGGCGGGTTCGGACTTTCGGCGCGGACCTCGTACAGTACACTGCAACACGCAGCCACGAAACACTTGGAGCTGATTCGATGGGAATCTGAGTGCCTCCGGTCGCAACAGTCGCCAACAGCATCTCTGCCAATGGCGGGCCACCGCCGCTGACTGTCGCCGCGTGGGCTACTTCCGCATAGTGCTCTCTTCGCTCTGTCTGAGAGAGAGAGAGAGAGAGAGAGAGAGAGAGAGAGAGAGAGAGAGAGAGAGAGAGAGAGAGAGAGAGAGAGAGAGAGAGAGAGAGAGAGAGAGAGAGAGAAAGCCGAAGCACTGAACGCTCTCAGCTGATTGGCTCGCGGGCGACCTCCTGCAATATAAATCTGAAGGGCGTCCTGCTCGGTCGCGCTGCGCCGCTGCGCCCGTCTGGACCCAAAAGGGAAACGGGAGCAAGAAGGACGCCTTTAGCCCTGGCGCGCCCTGGCTCATGCCAGCATGAAGCCGGCTGGCTTTCTTATCTCGAAAAAGCAAAAAAGCGCGGCGGCAATAACGACGGCGAGCCGGGCCAGATGTCAGTGAAATGTGCTCTTGTAGAGCGGGCGTAGGCGAGGCGAGGCCAACTCGTATTCTGCCCGGGCGGGCTCTGGAATCGCCTGTACAGAGGGCCATCCATTGCCACATGTCCGCATCGTCGCAAGGTCGGTTCAGGCGTCCACAGCTCCGCGGCCGGCCTGTCGTCTGGCGAGCCAGTAAAGTGACCGCCTGCAAGAGGGGCCCCAGTCCCAGCGCACTGGGCTGGACATTCTCGCACCTGACCTGGAGGTGCTGCACAGTCCCAAACTCCATGCCTCCTTGCAGCGTGGTGTGGCCCCAGCCCAGAGATCTCGCATCCATCTGTTTCCCCCGGGTCGATCTGTGTGAAGAAGGAGGAGGGGAGATGGGAAAGGCCGAGGGTTGGCGTGGGTTGCTTGGGCTGCAGCCCCGCGCGTGCAGGTGATTCACTGCGAGTGCAAACAGGCGGGGGCCCTGTCTCTGTTTTTGCGGTGCTGCTGGGAGGCACTCCGGGACTGCGGGTCAATGGAGACGCCTGACCTGACCCCGCCCCGCCCCGCCCCGCCCCGCCCCGCGTCGCATTCTTGCGGCTGCGAGACGTCGTCGTGCCTGGCGACGCCCAGGAAGACGGTGGCGGCCTCGAGCGGCTCCGGCGGCCATCCCCAGAGGCTGGAGGACGCGGGCACGACGACGGCAGTCTGCAGCCGCGCCGGTGGGGCAGCAAAACAAGGACGCTCTTCTCCAGCAGCGGGGCGGCCAGCCGCAGCGGCGCCGTGGCAATCGATTGCCGTCTCTCGGTGGAGGAAGGAAGGAGCACGCTTAAAACCTTACGAAGTATTTTGAGCATACATAACACAAATTAATTTACTTTGTTATACAAAGAAATAGTTTGTAAATTACGAAGTATTTTCTTTGTAAGCTTATGTATGCTCAAAATACTTCGTTATAACAAGCCGCTTTTCTTTGTAAGGCCTAAAATAGTTTGTAAGGTTTCCTCAGGTCGTGTCTCTCTTCCGAGCCCGTTAATCGCTCGGAGTGAGCCTACCCATTGTAGACTGTGCGGACCGGACTGCCTCGGATCCTCCTGACCCGGCGGCCGTGCTATTCTCGTACTACTCCCGCTAACCCCGCAGCAGTCTCACAGTGGAGTGGTGCCTCCCCCCTGGCTACGCCCCTGGCTACGCCCCTCGCTACGCCCCTGGCTACGCCTCTGGCTACGCCCCTGGCTACGCCCCTGGCTACGCCCCTCGCTACGCCCCTGGCTACGCCCCTGGCTACGCCCCTGGCTACGCCCCTGGCTACGCCCCTGGCTACGCCCCTGGCTACGCCCCCGGCTACGCCCCCGGCTACGCCCCTGGCTACGCCCCCGGCTACGCCCCTGGCTACGCCGCCGGGCAGCCGTCGCGCACCCCCGCCACCCCACTGCAGCTCGTCCGGCTTGTGAAACTTGCAGGACCCGCTTGCTTGGCGCGCCGCGCGTTTCCCCCATTTCCACGCGACGCCCCTCCCTCCCTCCCCTCTCACTCTGCCGCTCGCCGCCCTTCGACGGGGAGGGAGGGAGGGGCAGGTAAACTCCGTCCCTGAGGGTGAGTCACACGTGCAGTGCGGGGGCTGCGGGGGCTGCGGGGGCTGCGGGGGCTCCGAGGGGGTGGCGAGGGGCTGAGTGTAGCCAGGGGCGTAACAAGCGCCGCGTCGCCGTGCTGCACGGGATGCCTGCCGGCCGGACGGACTCTGCGCCGCTCTAGAGGAAAACAATAAACCGACCGACCGGGCCGTTCCGTTTCATTCCGGCCGTTCTCCGGTTTTATTACGCGCTTGCGTTTTGGAGCCGAGGGCCGCGTGCTGCCGGTCGCATGCAGATCGCGCTGCCTTCCAGTGGCGGGTTACTCGCCCGCGCGCCCTGCGGCCGATACTAGAACAGCAAAAAGGCAACAAAAACCGAAAACGCGGCGGCGCTGCCGGGTATCGATCCTTGAATTAGCGGTACCGCGCTGCCGCGCCACGCCAGGCCGCCTTGCGCACCGTCACGATGTAGGTGAGGCTGCCGCAGAGCGCAGGTCGGGCTGCGTCACCGTCATCGTCGCCGGCATTGGCTTCGCTTTCTCCGTCTGTGTCTCTAGCCTCGTCGGCGAGGACTGCCCGGGATTAGCCAGTCGTTTACGGCGCGTATGGTGTGGTGCCGGCGCACTTCCGGGGGTACATCGCCGCGGTGGCGGGGCGTGGCGGGGCGGAGCGGGGCGAAGCGGGGCGCCCAGGTGCCGGAACGTGCTGCTGGCTGCTGCTGTCGGCGATGAAAGCAAAATGCCGCGTCCATTTAAATCAATCGCAGGGCCAGTGGGCCGTGACGCCTGTGGTGGGTGTGCCGGACAATAATACCGCCTCCCCCCCCCCTGTCCCCTCTCGGTGCGGTGGGTCCCTGAGTTCGATCGGTATATGACCCACCATTGACACGCCGCCATTGTTTTCGTCGCGGGGCCAGTCCGCGCGAGGACCAGGCAGCGGACGGCGCGTGCGTGCGTGCGTGCGTGCGTGTGCGTGCGTGCGGTCCCACGCAAGGCGACGCAAGGTCGCGACGTGGGCTTTTACTGCAGCGAGCTGCGCTTCCCTCTTCCCTGCCCGTGAGTGCGAGTGGCTGTAGACACGGCCAAGACAAATCACGACGTCCCCAACTGCGTTTGAACACCAACTGTTTTCTATATTTATTTTCTTTCTCTTTTGCCGGCGTGAAGTTCTTTTGAGTCCCTAAGCTCTCTCGCGGCCCATCGGCCCTAGTAGACCTGGTTTGGTATGCAGTCGGACTGGGCAGCCCGCTTTTAGGGCCGAGTGTGTGTGTGAGTGTGTGAGTGAGTGAGTGTGTGTGTGTGTGTAGCGGTGGTTTGTGACAAGCAGCTGGCCTGAAGAAGCTAGATGGAGAGGGGGTGTAGCGGTCCTTGTTCACGTGAATGGCCTGCCGATAGGATGATTGTAGTCCACACACACACACACACACACACACACACACACACACACACACACACGCATACGCATACAGTCGCATGCAAACGGGCTGGGCGCGCACGTGCACAAACGGCCATGCCCTCCACTCAGTGCGCGCCTGCCTGTCTATTTGTCTGTGGCTGTCTGTCGCTGTCAGTCACTGACTGTTGGTTGTCGGATGCGCGGCCTCGGCCCGCCTGCTGGACTCACAGTGTGCAGCATTCTCGTGCACTTTTGCTCGTTTACTGATGCCCCTTCTCTTTTTAAGTACCAAAAGGACCCGCGGCACATGCTTCGGCTCAGCGCCCTGGTCCGGCTCGGCCCCGAACCGGTTTGGCCCGTTGTCAGTGAGCACGATGAGTGTTGGCGTGGTCAGGGCGATGCAGCGCACAGCGGTTCAGAAGACCGTTGAGGCGGTCCAAATTCTAGACGCGTTTTGAGCTCCAGAGTCGCTAAATGGGACTCGAACCGAACGTGTGACCCCACCAATGGACTCCTCGTTCGGAGAGCCATCCATTGGAGGGGTCGCACGTCCGATTCGAGTCCTGTTTAGCGACTCTGGAGCTTAAAACGAGTCTAGAATTTTGGCCGCCTCAACGGTCTTCTGACCCACTGTGCAGCAGGGCGTCGGCCGCCCGGAGGGTGGGCCGCCCCGCAGGACGCGCGCGCCTTGCGTGCCGGCCGTCTGCCTACCTCGCACGGCGCTCCCAACGCGGCGCTGCACAGTGGGCCAGAAGACCGTGCAGGCGGACAAAACTCTGGACGTGCTTTGAGCTCCAGAGTCGCTAAATGCGGGACTCGAACCGAACGTGTGACCACCAATGGATTCCTTGTTCAAAGAGCAACCCATTGGTGGGGTCACGCGCTCGGTTCGAGTCCCATTTAGCGACACTAGAGCTAAACGCGTCGAGAGTCTGGTCCGCCTGCACGGTCTTCTGGCCCACTGTGCGCTGCCGACGAGTGTAACTGTCGCGGAGCCTGGAATGTCGTGGAGCTGGCCAGTTAGGAATTCTTTGGGCCAGGCGGGAGTCGCTAGCGCGCGCTAGCGTGACTGCTTCCGCCTCGAGGACGTGTGGCGGCGGCGGGCGGGGCGGTCAGTGGCCGGGCTGCCGCAGGCTGCCGCGAGGCGCCGCATCTGCCCGCCAGTGACGCAAGAGGGGGAGGGGGCTGCGAAAGCACACACACAGACACGCACACGACTCGTGTCGGGCAGATGCGGCGCGCAGCTTCAGTCCCTCGTTGAGGCTGTGCTCCGCCAAGCACAATGAGAATCGTCGCCGCGTCGATCCGCGCCGCGCACAGTGGGTCAGAAGACCGTTGAGGCGGCCCACAGCCCAGACGCGTTTTGAGCTCCAGAGTCGCTGCATGGGACTCGAATCGAACGTGTGTGACCCCACCAATGGATTGCTCTCTGAACGAGGAATCCATAGGTGGGGTCACACGTTCGGTCCTGTTTTAGCGACTCGAAGGCTCAAAATCCGTCCGGGATTTTGACCGCCGTCCTGGTCTTCTGGCCCACTGTGCGCCGCGCTATGAGTGCAAGTGCGTGCGCAGGGCGCGGCTGTAAAGGTGCACGCACGCACGCGGCGGGCCGCCAGGTGTGCAAACAGGTCCCAATCAGGTCATCGCGCACCGCGCTCGCCTCGCCGGCCACGCTCCGAAACTCACTGCTCCGCGCACTCCCACGGCAGCGGGGGGCTTATGGTATCCCACGGAACGGAACGGAACGGAACGGAACGGAACGCAGCCCGAAGGCACCACGCCGGCCCGCTCGGCACGCGCGTGGGCAGTGGGCAGCGTGTCCCGCCGCGTGTGCCGCCTCAAGTAGCGGCCGCGGACCCTGAGTCACCGCACTGAGTGGACACGCGGCGCGGCTGGGGAGGGGAGGAGGGGGGAGGGGGTCATTTCGCGGCCCGGTTGCCGCCGGATATTTGGGGGCATGACCCCCTTGCGTCCCGCTGGGCAGGCGAGGGGAGGGGAGGCCGTGCGTGGGACTTGGCCAAATTTTTTGCGACTTTCCCGTTGGGCGCGTGTGTGCGGGAAGGCGGTGTGTGCGTGTGTGTGTGTGACACACGACCAAGATTAATTTGTTTGCTCGCGTGAATGAGGAGCTGTGCGTCGTCAAGGGTCGGCCGCCGCGGCGATGGAGAGCTCAGCTTATCGCTGCAGCTGCACGCGAGCTGCATCCCGATGAGGCGAGGCGGGGTGGGGTGGGGCGGGGCGGGGTGACCGCGGAGTAGCAGCGTGCAGAGGCGTGCGCCCCGCATTTCCCGCAAGGTCGCCTCTCGCCGGCCCCCTCCCACCGCCACGCGCATCTAGCCCGGGAAACTCTCCTTTATTCGTCAATTTATTGTCGTCGCAGCGCTCCTGCTGGCGCGGCTCGGCGGCGCGCGGCACTGCCGCTCCGAGCCGCGCGGGAGAGTGGTTGGGGGGGCCTGATTCTGATTTAGGTATTTCTGAGAAATAAGCCCGGCCTCGCCCTCGCAGCACGCCAGCACGCCCTCGCCGAGATGAGTCGGCGGCACCGCTTTGATGCTGGGCGCTGCGTCCCTGGAGTCCTGCACCCTAAATGTCTTACAGTGAAGATTCTCCATATAATGGAGAAAATTCTCTTTAATATGGTGGTGCAGGGTGCAGGTGCCTTTTTTTTCTTTGTACCTTATAGATACTTTGCGGAATTTTCATAGTATCATGGAGAAAATCTGCATCATAATATGTTGGTGCAGCCTTTCACCGTAAGACATTTAGAGTGTGGCGCGGCACGGCACCGGGCCTGGGGCCGCAGGGATTGCTTACACACGAGACGGCCTGCCCGATACGCGCCGCGGAGCCTGACAGCGACGCTGTCCGTCTCGCCCAGCACCGCGTCGTGCGTAATGCTTTTATTTGTCCCGGCTCGCGGAGTGCGGCGACCCATAGCACCTCTGGTGGGCGGGACGGTGATACGTCCGAGTGTCGGTATGGAAAGAGGAAGGAAACTATAAAGTGTTTACGTAAGTGCGGCCCAGTGCCCCGCGCCGCCACCGCCGCCGCGGTGTCTTTGGCGCCGTGAGAGAGTGTGAAGTCCGCGCCGCAGTGGTTTCTCTCTCGCACCCCAACGGGACGCCCCATGAGCGCGAGAGATCGCACCGCTCGGGAGCAGCGTCTGGCTCCGCCTGGGTCTGTTAGCGTCACTCTAAAGCGGCATAGGCCGCTGCGTGTCGTGGCAGCCGCTCTCTGAGTCGCTGAGTGCGCACAGTAAATTGAAATGGCAGAATCTGTAGTGGTCTGGGGGACCCAAATCGCAGAAACTGACAGGTAAATGGATTCGTGGTGGTTTTGCATCGAAACCGCCAACGGCAAACCCATTCTGCACACAAGCGACGGAATCCGTGCACTCCCGCCACGGAATCCGGACATACTGCACTGTTTTCGTCAGATACGGTGCGCTCCACCTCGTGACTTTGAGGTTTCATATTATTTGAAATAAAGGGTGTAGATGTACCGCGTATGTAAAATATGACTTAGTAGACTTGTCAATGCAAGAAAAAGTACGCACTCGCATCAGATTTTGTAAATATTGCCCGAAACAACAAATTCGTGCAGTGACGCGGTTAGGTTAGGTTGGCCATTAATACGTAACCCCTTCGCGGTTTCTGTGAGCCAATTCCAGTTTCTGTAACTACCAAATTCAGATTCATTTACTGGCGTTTTCTGTGCAGAACCGTTGCGGATTCTGCTATTTCGATTTACTGTGTGGACAAGCAGGCCATGGGCCGGCCGGACGCAAGTAGCACAATGACTTGTGCCTCGCGAATCCTCCGCCGTGGCGCAGTGGGCGGGGCCTTGCAGGAGGTCCCCAAATGTTTCGATTCAAGTCGCTCTTCCCACGGCGCGCCGCAGCCTCGGCCCTGCGCGTGTGTTTTGAGGCGCTGTCGTCATCATCAACGTCAGTTGAATTGACCCTCCTCTGCCCCATCCGTCCGCCCCGTCGGCCCCGTCCGCCCGGCCCGCGGCGGCTCTAGGTCAGGGACGCCTGCATCGCCTGCACGCCGTTGGAACCCAGTGACCCTCCCGGCCCGGCCTGCCGCCGCGGCGGAAACTGTGCGTGGAGCGCGGTGGGTCAAAAGACCGGCGAGGCGGCCATAATCCCGGACGCGTTTTGAACTCCAGAGTCGCTAAATGGGACTCGAATCGAACGCTTGACCCCGCCAATGGCTTGCTCTCCGAACGAGGAATCCATTGGTGGGGTCACACGTTTGATTCGAGTACCCTCCAGCGACTCTGGAGCTCAAACCCGTCTAGAATTTTGGCCGCCTCCACGGTCTCCTTCCTGACCCACTGTGCGTCGCGCAGTGCGTAGCGGGTAGAGCCGCGGCGGCGGGCAGAAAGCGTCTCTCCATTGTGGTGCCTTTGTTTGACTGCCTTACGCTTCGCAGCCTCCGGGGAGGCCGACGGGATCGCCTCGGGCATGCTGCTGTCCCTGCGGTGTGTGTGTGTGTGTGTGTGTGTGTGTGTGTGTGTGTGTGTGTGTGTGAGAGTGAGAGAGTGAGAGAGTGAGAGAGAGAGAGAGAGAGAGAGAGAGAGAGAGAGAGAGAGAGAGAGAGAGAGAGTGGTGGTAGAAACTCGCCCAGTATGTTGGCGCCCCTGCTTTGTGTACAACCCATCCGCAGAGTGTACCCGCACAAGTCGCGCCTCTTTAGAGCGTGTAACATTGTCCCACTCCCTTTATGCATTACAGGTGAGTAATGCGGTCCTGCGGGTGGGACAAGGACAGACACACTGATTGACTGAGATGGCGGCGTGGTGGGTGAGTTGTAGAGGTGGGCCCCACTCGCCCGACTCCAAACCGTGCTTTCGTCGCTCTGTCTCTCTCGCGCTCGTGGGGGGCTCCTCAAGGGTGCGAGAGAGACAGAGCGACGAAGCGCTGGGCGGATTCGGTCCGCGGCCCGCGGTGATAGCATCGCGAGGCGTCGCGTGGAGTGGGACCCGGCCTGCATGGACTGGTGGAGGTGCCAGGCGTAGGCCTCTAGGGTCATGGGTAACATAGATGCACGTTTTAACATTATTTTATTTCTTCTTCTTCTTCTTCTGTTAGCGATCTGTATATAGCGACTCTTCCCTACCGATTGCCCCCATACTCGTAAGGTGGTTTTTAATGTGCCTCCTCCCCCATTACCCCTCTTTCTTCTGGAGGCTTTATGTCGTGCCCTTGCGTTTTTTTTTCCTTCCTCCCTGCGCCGCCAGGTGCACGCTACAGCCAGGGCCTTGCGAGTACCAAGTACCGTCCCTTCCAAAAAGCTCCCCTAGTGCATGCCGTTCTAGTTGCTGTTGTTGTGGTTGACGCATGCAGGTAAGTGACCGTGTTCCTTAGATGGAGTGCCGATCGAGCTGCTGGGTGTCGTGGAGGCTGGCCGCCTGCCTTCCCCGCCCCTTTCCCCGCCGGAATGACGTGTCCTTGCCTTTCCTTTTTGGGCGACAGGAACACATGACGCCTCTCCCCCTCCCCCCATTCCCCCTCCGGGGCCGTCCGCGCTGCACCCGGTGCCATGAGCGACAGACTTCGGCCCATCCTTCTCCTAATAAGCGGGTGGACGGTCCTAGAGGCAGCTCGAGGCAGCTGCTGCTCGCGGTGATTCATCAGCGCGTTGCTGTTCCTCGTCGCGGACCTTGTCGGCATCCTTGTCGGCCAGGGCGATCTCGGGGTGCAGCGGGATGCTCCTCCAAAAGGCAGGCACTGTAAAAATTTCTGTACTTTTGTACGGAAAATGCACGGAAGAATATAGTACGGAAGTACGGACGAACGTACGGAACGTCCGTACCTGTCCCATATAAGCTCATGTAAACGGGTATACGGGATAAAAGTACAGAAAGTTCCGTACTTGGCTAAGTACCGACGGTCCAGGCAAATTGTTGACCAGACATGTTCCGTATACTTTTTCCGTCCTTTTTTCTACCGGTGGGGCCTAATTAAGCGGCTCCTTGATTTACCTGTTGCTGCCGTCGGGGGCGGCGGGGCGTGGTGGCCGGCGGAACGGCCAGTGATCGGTCATTCTATGGGCAGGGCGAGACGCCGGCGAGAGCCACTCTGCATTGTGCTGCACAATTGGCGCGGCGAAAGCGGCCGAACTCGCGACAGAAGTCTGGGCGCATTCGGCAGTAGGCCAATGCGCTGATCGAATTGGAGGGGGAGGGGCGTCAGCGACCAGGCACACCGCTTTTGGAGATTCCGGTTGTTACTGCTGCCGAGCCAGGCCGCCAGCCAGCCAGGCTCACTGGCTCGCTCGCATGCGCTCGGGACGCTCCATGAGTGCGAGAGAGACAGAGTGACAGGCTGCCCGCGGTATGGTCCAAATTCGTGGAAGCGTCTCGTGGTGAGCGCGGAGCGTCTAGCCTCGGGGGAAGGGTGCCGCTTGGTTTGCTGCAGGCTCTGTGACGTCACGCCGCCCTTTGTAAGACAATCCATTCCCCGGGGGCTTCCAGTCCAACCGCAACACAGGGACGCGGCGGGGGCAGGGGGGGGGGGGCAGGGCGTTGCGCATGTCGCTTTCAGAGTGTCCCCAGGTGGGTTCGATGCATCGACTCGATATTCTGCCGCGTTGGACGGGTCTGTGGATCAACCTGGCCCTGGCTCGGCGAATCTCCGGGACGTTCCCCGCCTCTGCCGCGCAGCGCGCAGCGGCGGCGCCAGGAATGGATGTTCCCCATAAAATGTCAGAGGAATGAAGTGCCCCCCCTCCCCCCGCCTTTTCCCGCGCCGGCCGCAACGCAGCGCGGTCCATTTCCTCGCGACCCTCTGGGGTCTCCTCTGGCGCAGGCGCTGGTAGCGCCCGGAAGCGCCTGGAAGCGCCTGGAAGCGCCTCTGGAAGTCCGTGTACTTGATCGACCTGGCCTGCTTGGCCGCGACAGCAGCCACCTGTAACAGCGCCACGACGGCGGCCTCGGCCGACGCCGTCCCTCTGCTCGTCCGCGTGGACTGGGGCATGGCATGCCTTTTGGGTGCGTCTGAAATAGAACGCGCTGACGTCATCCCCTCCACCGCGCCACTGTGCTCTACGAATACGAACCTCCGCTGGGGGCAATTAGGAGCAAAGCGCCCCTGGCGGGTGTCGAACCCGATCTGCGTTGGGAACAGAGAGCGGGCCGCATGGCTGAGGGAGGGCAGGGTATCGGGCCGCGGGGACGTGGAGCGACGAGGAGCAGGTGTTGTTCTCCGCGACGGTATCCCGCTGTTGGAATGGCTTTCTGGCCGCGGACGGGCGGGCGTTGTTGACGTTCTTACGCCTTTTTTAGCCATTTAAACGAAAAAATACCGAATCCTGAAGAAAGTTAGTTATTTTTGCTCTTTTAAAATTTTGAGTGCACTGAGCACGGGCTACACATGAGTACACTAGTGATTCACCCCTCGCCGGCAGGGCGGCGACAGCCGGGCCTTATTGGCTTTGGGGCTTACAGGCCTGCCTAGACCTTGACCGAGGCACAACGATGGCCAGCACGGCAGGGTCCTCCCTGGTTTGCATGGCCCGGGGCGTCGTTCGATACTGGGAACACGCCGCAGAAGAAGTTCATTATTCTAACGGTAATTAGCGGGCCACACACACAGGCTGCCTGTCAACGCGGTCCTCGGCTCGTGAACGTCCACGCCGCCGACTCGCCCCATTTGCATGGACGAGGCGAAATTGCTTGTTGTAACCTTTCCGCCCCCGCCGCCCCGCACCTCGTCAGCGTGTTGGAGGCCTTGCCCGGGGCCTGCCGGCCTGCCGCCAGGAACGCTAGGAGGGACATGGGCGCGGTGAGGAGGAGGAAGAAGAGGAGGAGGAGGAGGTTGAAAGGCAAAGCAAATGTCTGAGCCACGGAGAGGCGAGCGAGGCACGCTATCGTCTTTTGTCAGACCCAGCGACGTGTATTGGGGTGGTCCGCCTGGCAGGGGCGCGCGGTTTGCTGAGGCGACCCTGACTCGGAGATGAGACCGCCGGGGCCAGCGGCTCCTTCCGAAACGGTGCCTGTCTGTCTTTCTCGCGCTCGTGCGGCGATGGGGCGCGAGTGAAGCCGAGCACCGCTCGGATGAGCTTGCTGGTGCTGGGGTGCTGCATGTGGCTCCAGCCTGTGGCCCAGCCTGTGGCCCAGCCTGTGGCCCAGCCTGTGGCCCAGCCTGTGGCCCAGCCTGTGGCCCAGCCTGTGGCCCAGCCTGTGGCCCAGCCTGTGGCCCAGCCTGTGGCCCAGCCTGTGGCCCAGCCTGTGGCCCAGCCTGTGGCCCAGCCTGTGGCCCAGCCTGTGGCCCAGCCTGTGGCCCAGCCTGTGGCCCAGCCTGTGGCCCAGCCTGTGGCCCAGCCTGTGGCCCAGCCTGTGGCCCAGCCTGTGGCCCAGCCTGTGGCCCAGCCTGTGGCCCAGCCTGTGGCCCAGCCTGTGGCCCAGCCTGTGGCCCAGCCTGTGGCCCAGCCTGTGGCCCAGCCTGTGGCCCAGCCTGTGGCCCAGCCTGTGGCCCAGCCTGTGGCCCAGCCTGTGGCCCAGCATGTGGCCCAGCCTGTGGCCCAGCCTGTGGCCCAGCATGTGGCTCAGCCTGTGGCCCAGCCTGTGGCCCAGCCTGTGGCCCAGCCTGTGGCCCAGCCTGTGGCCCAGCCTGTGGCCCAGCCTGTGGCCCAGCCTGTGGCCCAGCCTTTGGCTCCTTGTGTCGATGAGTTCGCATCGATTATGCCGCTGGACCAAAGCCACTCGGACCATCCATTATTCACGCTCGCCTGTCGAACCACGCGATGGGATTGGCACGCACGGAGACGGAGGCGGCCCGGCCGGCGGCGCGGGCAACGACAACGACAACCGCTGCGTGGCTCAGTGTTCGGATCTTCGATCTGATAGCGCTGTCGCCATGAGAGCCGTCCGACCCACAGCAGGCTGATTCCGAACAGCGCTTTCATCGCTCTGCCTGTCTCGCGCACATGGGGCGGCGCCCCGCTGGGGTGCGAGAGAGAGAGAGAGAGAGAGAGAGAGAGAGAGAGAGAGAGAGAGAGAGAGAGAGAGAGAGAGAGAGAGAGAGAGAGAGAGAGAGAGAGAGACGGAGGCAGAATGAGCGTGAGCGTGCTGGCAAGTCGGGGGTGGCGCGTGGGCCGGCCGCTCTGCATCGCTGCATGTCTGAGCGGGTCACTCTTCCCGGTGGGCTGCGGCTGGAGTCTGTGGCCGCGGCCGGCGTGTTGATCGCGGCCGCGTCGCGGTGCCGAAACAAAGAGTCGCGCGTGACGCACACCTGCGTCGCGCCCTGCTTCGCGTCGGCCCGAGATAAGACTATATCGCCTCTTCCGCCGGTGGCGCGGTGTCGACTCGGACGGCGACGCGGAGGGTCTTGTCCCGGGGGAAGGCCCGGCGCTGGACGCGCATATCTCACTTCCAGGCCGGCGGCGAGCCGCTCCCGAACAGTAGTCCGGTCGTCTCTCTCGCACTCGCGGGGCGTCTCGCTGGAGTGCGAGAAGGACACCGCGACCGCGGAATACTTATTCGGCGTCGGCCCGCCGCCGCCAGAGAGCGAAAGGTCGGAGGGGGGTAGCGCAGTGCAGGCACCGAAAGGTCGCCGCGACTCTTCCAGTGGCGTCCCTAAACGCGGCCTAAAGGTTAGCCCCGCAGGAAGCGAGGCGCCGCCGGTGTCACTGCCGTCTGCACTGTGTGGCCTTGTCTCGCTGGGGGCAGAGGGGTGAGTCACTAGGGTATTCATGTGTACACATCAGCCCGTACTCAGAGTACTCACAAATTTTAAAATAACCAACTTTATTCAGGATTCGGTATTGTCTTTCGTTTAAAAGGCTAAAAAGGCGTAGAAACGTCAACAATATGCCCAATTTATGAGTATTATCAGGTGTACTCACCTGTACTCATGCACTTACGTGTACACGGAAACGCTGAGTGATTCACCCCTCGCTTCGGGCTCGGTGTTCGTGACCCGCCGTGTTCACCCTATGAGTCCGCTCTTCGTCGTGGCCCTGTCGCCTTCCACGTTCTCGCACTCGGGGGGCGAGGGCGAACACAGACGCATTCGACCCCCGGGGCCGCAGCGGGCGCGAGGCGGGCGGGACGTGCGCCGTGGCAGCCGAGGCCAGGCCAGGCCAGGCTGTGCCCAGGCCGAGGCCGGGGCCGGGCGCCTTGATGAAAAGCAGCCAAGGAATGAAGGATGCGCCTCGCCGAGGGGACGGGGATGGCTCCAAAGTTTGGCCAAACTTGGGCACGCCGTCATTGCGGCGGCCTGATTCGAGGGGGCAACCACTTAGTATGTTTGGGGGACACAAGATTTCTTAAGGGACGAGAGTTCTACGGATTTCGGAAGATTTCGACCGATTTTACGCCCAAAATTTGATTGTTTTTTTTTTCTTTTTGGGGGGGTAAGATTTCCGATATCCAGAGATTTCTGGCGCTCAAGGGGACACCTGATTTCTTGAGTGGTTGCCCCTTCGGCCTAGATTGGTCGATGTCGGAGGCACGCCACGGCAGGTGGCACCGCTAGTAGACGGAGGCACCCATGGAGGTACCACCGCTACACGGGCACATCCGCCGCGCCGCACCCCTTCCTTCCTTCCTTCCCCGGGGTGCCAATCGATGGCCTGCCGACACACCTCCACTGTACTGCCCAGAGCCCCGCCATGGGACCCCCGCCCCGCACCGACCCCGCACTGCGCGCCAGGCCGGCGCCTCGGCATTCTCATCCCGTCGCCACTCGCCAAAAAATACGAACTGGCGAGAACCGAGAAGTGGATAAGCCGCAGGGCCACGCAGGGCGGCGTTGTGTCTGAGCAGCAGACCACGCCTCGGGAGACTTATGAATCCTGTTTCATTAAATTGATTTAAACCCCCCTTACCTCCCGTCAGTACGGCTCAGGGCGTCAGAGGCCGTGCCCGCATCCTCAGCCACCTCAGCCCAGTCTCAAGCCCCCGGTGCGCGGCGAGGCTGTCGTCGCTCTGTCTCTCTCGCACGCATGAGGGGCATGAGGTGCGCGAGAGAGACCGCGGCACGACGACGCCCCTTGAGCCCTAATTGGTGGCTGCTCTGCCCATTCATCAAACTGGATCACCTCGAGCAACAAACAACAAGGCTCGTCCCGTCCATGCTGGTGCTAATCCAATTAAAAGATTCCCGCCGGCCATAGGCCCTCCCCTGGCTTGTCGGAGGCCCTGGGCAAGCAGGTTGATACGCGATAACCCCTCCCCGCCTTGCTCACACACACCCACACACGCCCACCGCCCTGTAATCATTCAGGGCTGGTTGTCGGTCAAATGACGTGGGTGACAGCGGGTGGCGGGGGAGCCCGCTGGGCTGGGGGCCTTGGTGAGGACACGGGACGAGGCGCTTAGTGCATGCAGTGCGTCTCTCGTCTCTGTCTAGAGTTGCCACCCGACAGAAAGTCGATGCAGGTCCGGAGGCAAGCGAACTGACTCAGTGTTCCGTCGCTCTGTCTCTCTCGCACGCCCGCGGGGCGCCCCATCAGGGTGGCCACGTGTCAGGGAAGTCGGGGAAAAAGAGTTTGTCAGGGAAGTCAGGGAAAATGATCGGCTGTCAGGGAAAAATATTGAAATAGTACGTGATATCTTATTTTGATTGTTTTACCTCTATTCCGCAGCACTGTATATTGTCGGGTAACTTTCGATTTTTGTCAGGGAAAATCGCGAAAAAGTCAGGGAAATGTCAGGGAAAATTAAAAAAGGAATCTTGTGGCCACCCTGCCCATGAGTACGACAGAGACAGAGCGACCAACTATCGTGCGGATCCTCGCCGAACAGGGCGGCCGTCGCTGCTTCGTTTTCCGTTGCTGCCATAAGGCTGCCGGCCCTGCCTGTCCCCCGCGCGGCCGTTCCTCATGCCCCCCTACCCCGTCGCGTGCGCGACGGGTCGTTCTGTCTCTCTCGCGCCCCTCGAGTGCGAGGGAGACAGAGCGACGGCGCGACCGGGATTGCCCCCGCGGAGCGCGTGCTAGGGGACCGAATAAATCACGAGGCATTATCCCCGACACCGAACCCGATACATCTTTTTCTTCGCCGGAAACTTTGTCTCTCGGAGGCCGACGCTAACTTGCCTCGTCGCTGCTGTGTTCCAGGATGTGGTGGACCATCACGGGCAACTTCGGCAACATCCTCCCCATCGACTGGTCCAAGTCGTGCGCGCGGAAGCTGCACATGCCGGCGCTCAACCTCAACGAGTGCAAGGTGGGTAACGCCTCAAACACCAACGTTAAGGTTTGGCAGTTTGGGGTATATTTTTTTCCGCCGATTGTGTCGACCAACCTTCGACTGCGGCATCAACCGCAGGGCCCCAGGCCGCAGTGTGTTGTGTTGGCAGGGAGGTCGTCTCCAACCCCGCCGCCCCTCGCAACGTCCTTGAAGCCGCGGGACGGGGGGCGGGGTGGGGTGGGGCGGCCACCGCGCGTGTTCCATCCTTGAACCTCCAACATGCGTTCCCTGAAAAGAAGGCTTGATTTCCAGACCAACTTATTTTGACGCTACAGTATTTTCAAAGACACGTATGGTTTCCAGGACCCCGCCCAGGACGACGGCGAGGCTGACCTGAGTTCCGAGGACGAGGCGGTGGCAAGTGACCTGGACATGCACTCGCTCATCCTGTCGGGGCTGCACGCCGACGCGGAGCCCGTCAAGACCGCCGAGGAGGTGATCCGGGAGATCGACGACATGATGCAGGTAACTAGCAGGGTTGCCATCTCACTGTACAAATTTTAGTTGTCACTCGATGACAATACCAACACTAATTTTCCTCACAAGGATTTCATCAAAACAATTGATGACATTTTTGTCACGCCCATGCGTGACAGGAGCTTTGATGAAAATGTCATCAATTTGCGATGAAATCGTCATCATTTGAAAGTAATGAAAAGATCATCCACGCTTTTGTCATAAAGTGACAACAAATTTTTACAGTGCTCCAGCCGTCCAGCCCACTCGGACCGGCTGTCTGTGCTGGGTCGCTCACTGGCGATGTGCCTTTTGATATTCATTAGTCGTAAATACGATGATTAGCAACTGGCTTATTCCGGTCTTCATTTCGTTTTCCCCCAGGAAACACCCTCACATGAATTGTCTCATGGTTCGGAGGAGTCCCTCCTCGATGAGAATGAGCGGAAAGGCAAGGAAGTCTTGATGTCTCCCTTGTACGAAGAAAGTGGGTTGACTTTCTTGAATTCTCAGTACACAGAAACAAGCCTATGGAAAGAATTTCAACTAATTGTTGTTTTTTCCCCTTTGCAGAGCTTAAGACTTTAAGTGTTTCCCAGCTGAATGAATTATATTTGGAGCTTGAGGTTCTCATTCGAGACTTTTCTGAAACCCTGATTCATGAGCTGGCGTTACGGGATGAGCTAGAAGAAGAAAAAGAGCTCAAGAATTCTTTCATCTCCTTGCTGTTAGCTGTGCAGAACAGGCGGAGACAGCACCATGTGGACAAAAAACGTAATAGTCGGAATAATGGTGTTGCACGTCTTCCGAGCTCAGCAGAATCAAAGGTACGGCATACAAATTAAATTTAGTGTCAGCAGACCAAAGGAAAGAAGTGATTTTGGAATAAATAAAATTATTTGCTTTTAGTACCTGACAACTGTGATTCCATACCACATGGGTGGTGGTCCTCCAACAGGACAGGCACTTCAATTTCTAATAAAAAGTAAGTTAAGTTGAAAGTTTATTTTTGTTTTGTTCTCTAAAACTGGATCAAAAAGCACCAACTAACTTGGTCTGACTTTATTTTTCTAGTTTTGAAGGCTATAAATGAAGACAGCCCTACAGTTCCTGCCCTTCTCACTGACTACATTCTCAAAGGTAAGTTTCAACTTACAAAACCCAACTCTTAAGAAATCTGACTTACATCTGACTTTCTTATCCGCAAAATCTTGTTGATTTCTTATCTTTGGTACATTTTCTTTTTCAGTTCTGTGTCCAACTTGAGAGGGTCTAAGTCACAAGAAAGGTTTGGCGTAACTTTTCAGCGTCATATTTAAAAGATTCGTATTTGTACATTCTATATTTATTTTAATGTGCATTTCAAGTAGCTTGTATGTACATTAAGTTGAAAGCATCATGTACGCCTCCATATAGGGTAATTTTAAGTTTTATTGTTTTTACTTTCCGTTATTTGGAAATCGATAAAAGTGCATACCACTAATACCACAAGTAGGAAAAGAATCTTTGGGATCTGTCATAAAGCTCTGCTGTAAAGGTTCTCTCTCTAGTGTATCATCTAAAATTGTAGTGAATGTGTTAAGAAAATGTGAACATCACAACTACTGTATATTTTTTACTGAACTTAAATCTGGTCATAATAGTTACTCATATGGTGGTAAAAACTAATTTTACTATGGTTGATCTTTATAGCCATGTGGGTCAATTAAATGTTTAACAATGTTAAATGTGTAAGCTTCCCATTTTTAGAATGTTGTGGAAAAGTACATTTAGGTGACCAATCCATGACAAATATTTAGGCAGCAAGACACTCTGTGACATGTATGGAATGGCCTATTCCCAGTCAAAAGTAAATTGTCTTCACATTAAACATTCAGAATATTTTTCGAACAAATTCTACTTATGCAGGGAAACTGAAGTTGATAGGTGTGTATGTTGCCCTACCTCTTGTCTGCAGAGAGAACTCTAATCCATACTTAAATTAGATCCCTTCTTGTTGAGTGACTTTGATTTAAGATTTAAGTGCTGTGCGATTGATTGAAAAACTAAGCAGTGCAGAACTCAATTTCTTTATCATTTTTACTATCACTGCTTCAAGTTTTGTGCCAGTACTGGCATTTCAAAATGATTTCCGCAATACACTTTCTTGTAGGTTTCTTAACTGTAATATACAATTTGTTTGTTTCTCTGTAAATAGCACTTAAGAGTTTTAGAGTTGCAAATGAGACTCTAAATCGTACGCCATGCTATTTGTCATTCATTCAAGTCAAACGCAAGGGCTTTTCCTTTCATTTTTGCTATTGTGTAAGTTTGTTTAATAAACTTAAAAATTTGTTCCATGTTTATTGTCTTTTTAAGTTTTTGATGGATTAATTTATTGCCATGTACATGATTGTTTAATCCTTGTGTAAAGTATAAGCAGATTTTAAGTAGATGAGGCTTACAGCTAGTCAAAGGTGCCATGAAGATTGTTTAAGATGTTTCCCTCTGGGACTGAGAATAATGTTGCTGCCATAAGTTTTTAGAGCTTTTTATTCCAGAATGCTATGAGTAGATTGTTTATTGCACAGGTAAAATAGTCTCTGTTATGTTATCATTGATTTCTTTTTAAAACCAGCACAATTTGTGTTTAACAACTTTTTTCTCTGTATTGCTTTCTAGGATCAGTTGAAAGCTCTCTTAACTGTATCTTTATTTTCTGTTTTGTTTTAAGGAATATAGTGTGATATTTGATTTTTAAGATTTGAACTGATTATTTTGCTTACTTGATGCTTGTAGAAGCAAATTTCTGTGTCGATTTTGTTACTTGCTTGTGATGCCAGTTTCAACTTCTATTTGAAGTGATGTGAAAAGGAGTTCTGCTTCTCAAAGTTACAAGAGAAGTCGCCCTGGGTATTAAATGACAATTTAAAAAAAAATAAAAAATTCACTTCTTGGCTCTAAGTTGTATGGGGCTAAGGACAACCTCAAGTGAATTCAATTCACCATTTTTTCAGTTCTGAAGCATCTAGTATGCGTTTTATGTTTAGTGTTCAGAGTGAGCTACTTGACGGAGCACAACATCTTTCAATATTACAGTTACATCTGACAAGTTTATTTAGCGACACTTGCAGAACTTTTCTTGTGATGTTCTTATGTTCTAAAGTAGAATTTTTTCCAGCAGATAAGTAGTAAATGATCTGACTCTGAACAGTGATAATGGTGTGAACATATGCGAGAAATAAAGAATTTTGAAAATGGTCTGGATTAACTTTGTTTTGTTATTTTTGTCCTTTCACACTATTTATCTGAAATTTTCACACAGGCTACAAGCAACCTGCTTTTATGGACAACACAGGACTAAATTGCACCAGGCATATATCTTACAGCAGGGTCCCACCCTTGCAGATACCCCATGACGCTATGCTGTTTCAGGCGCTAGGTACCCCACGTGTGGCACGGTGTCTTTCCATAGCACAAGGAGTATCGACGGTCTCCCGGCCCCTCTCCGCATGTTAGATTTAGAGGAAACAGTTAATCAATACAAATATAAAAGAAAACTAACCCAAAGGATGAACACCAGCAAAAACTAAGGCAGATATTTTTTATTAACAAAATGTAAAACTTGTCACAGAAGACTCAAATTGTCAGTCTTGATATGTCATTCACAAACTCCAAATCAGTGAAATTTGGCAGCAATGAGCCTTGATGCAGATCCACAAACGGATATCCAGAAGAGAGTACTCACTGCCCCTTCGTGTTGAGAGGGCCACGAGATAATCCAGGAGAAAGGTGAGAGCCACTTATCAGGCAGAACCAAGACTGGCTCAGAGCGATACATGTACACCAGAAAAAGCATGACAAGTCCCTGTAAAAGAATCATAGACCCAAGAATAAAGAAAAAATATAGTTAGTTGATATTTACTTGAGATATGCTGGATACCATACCATTATTATAGAGGCCCCTGATCCTACTATGACTTTGTACTTCAGTTTTGTGCTCGAAACAGTCATTTCTGAAAATATTACCAAAACATCAAATATCTAGTTTTTGTTTAAAACCAAGTAAATTTGGCCAAAAGAAAAACATACTTTCTGATTTTAATTCATCCTGCAACTTTATAAGCTTTCTTTGAAGACGAGCGTGTCTGGCAAACTCATCCATCATCGAAACTTTGGACATTTCTGTACGCACTGCAGATATTTCTTCTCGAACGCTCCTAAGATGATTGGTTTCTTGGAAAATAAAGCTGAGTGCCTTGAGCAGAAACACAAGTGAATATTATGAATGAATGTAGACAGACAGAAACACAGGTTTATAACCTAGTAACTATCAAAATGATACACAATACTCACGAATTTTATGACTAACTGTGAAAACGACATCAACACAGTGACCAGCGTTGTCAATAAAAACAAAGTAGTATTAACGTACATAATGGAATGAAAGGAAGGAAAGTCTTTGGACGAAAACATAAACGATAAAATTTCTACTCTCAATTTCTCTTACTCATGGGTGCAAAACCAAACAACAACGACTATGAGAAACTGAGCATAAATTTGTTTATTTTGAATTCACGTTAGTAGAAGGCGTTAAAATAAACAACTCGCGCGGTAGATTATGATCTTTGTGTACAACGGGTATTATTTTGAATTGAATGTAACGTTTGCATTGCGATCATTCAATGTAAGTGCAGTGTTTGTGAGCATCGAAGTGCCTCTCTCTGTCGTGTCGTCATGCGGTCTGCTGTCTGTGGTTTATCGGCGTCGTCCGGGAATAGGGGTTATTGATCCCTTATGTCAGGTATAACTTTTCGGTTGTATTCTTGTCACGGACTGTGTCATGTTCACCAATTATGAGTTTGCAATCTCATTTCATTTTACCTAGTATATTGATGCTACATGACACTATGTAAGGAATTGTAAGGTTTGGGAGTTGGATTACCTTGCTCAAACTTCTCATCAATCGTGTCAACCATGTTTTGTTCACAGGAAAATGAAGACCTATCCCTTGTTTGACACTATGACTCTGCATTGTGACTCAGGGAGCCGTCATGATTTTCCACGGCTCGCCCGGGAATCAGGCTTCTCTTTTAATTTGTATCGGGGAAGAGTGGATTGGACGAAAATTGGTAAAACATTGTGAACTTTTTATTTTGTTGTGCCTGTTTTCAAATCTGTTGTTTACTTACCAAATTTTGTTTTCCCAAAGGATCCATTGATGTAGACAAAATTGTGAGAGAAAGAGATTTGGAAACCTTGCAAGATGCTTTGTCTTCTGTGATGTCTTGCAGTTTAAATAGTGAATATGATCTCAAAGTGTTGGATCCAAACTTTGTAAAAATTTTCCAATTGGCCCAACTAGGTGCTGACTTTCTTCTTTATTGCCGCAATTATTTAGACCATTGCGTGACAGTAATGCAAGAACAACTGAGGGTAGCCTTGCAAGTAAGTCTTAGTATGTTCAGTTGGTTTTAGTCGGTTTCCAGACTAACTTTTATTCCAGTATTTTAACCATGATTTTTGCTTAAGGAAATAGAATACTTACAAAAATTGAAACAACAGAATGCAGAAGAATTAAGTGCTCTTCAGAAAAAGTTGAAGGCAAGGACAAAATGTAACAACAGGTCTCCAACACCGTGTTTCAAGGTAGGGTAGGGTATTCAAATTTTGAGCTTTGCCTGCTACCTTCTTTTGTGAGCATGTCCCTTTTTTTTTCTTTTCAGTGCCCAGGATGTGACAAGGTGTTTGTTGGGGAACAATATCTCTTGGCACACCAACAAAGACGCCACCCAGGATTAATAGGGTCTGAACCGATTCTTAACATTCAAAGTAAGGAAGTTGAAAGTTTACGGCAGCAAGTTCAAGATCTGCAGGACCGTCTCCATGCTACAGAAGATGCCTTAAGTCGGAAGCAAGACCCTGTCATCCCAGATGTCAATGCCCTTCAAGCTATGCTGCAAAATGAATTGCAGGTAATCTTCCCAATCTGATGTTGTTATAAAAATCCAAATTGAGGGTGTTTAGTTGTTTTTTGTTTTTTTTCTAAACGAGAATTATGGTTTCAGAAAATGAAAACGACTCCTATCACCCTGAGCTCAATGGCAGATCCTGTTAGCACCGAATATGTCCCTCCTCAAGAGACCCATTTATTGGCAGCCAGTCCAGAAAAAATAGAAATGACTGAGAGATGTCTCACAGCCAATACCCCTACTAAAGTACATGATTCCTTTCACATTTTTTTCTGATGTCCTATTTTTAAATTGATCGATTTTATTAGTGTTTTCTCTTTTCTTAGGCTGATGAAACCAACAACAATTTACCTCATGTGTCTCAGCCAAGCAAAAATCCAATGCCACAGCAGGACCCCATACAATCAACACTTCTGATAAGTGTTGAGCAGCAAAGTAATGAAATAAGAGAGCTGAAAGAACAGTTGAAGATTCAAAACCAAGCTCATGAGTTAGCAATGCAAAGGAAACTTGAAGAGCTTCAAAGTCAGCATCAAGCTGATCTTGATAATCTTAAACTGTCAATCTTACATAACAGAGGGTCTGGTGATCATTTAAGCACTCCATCTGCTGTAGTGGGTAGTGCCACCTTGACTGGTCCACACCACTCATTGCTGCAAGGAAATGAAATACCTCAGGTTTTGCGATTTCCAATTTTAAGTTTAATAATCTTAAATCATCCTAGTCTTGTATCCTTCTAACTTGATTTCTTGTAATGAACAGGCTTGGGATAGAACTGGAAGCGAAACTGGAAGTGCCTCTCATGAGGGAAGAGCACCCTCTGTAAGTGCACCCTCTGTAAAAAGCAAGGATACCCATGTTAAGAGCACTAAAGTCTCATCAACCAATGAGAAAGAAGCTAGGCCACTGAAAACTAAAGAAGAGCATGTGATTCGGGAGGAATATGTGTCTCCAGCAGAGCAGGACTTTTCCGACTCAGCTTCACAGACTTCCTCCTCAGGTTCAGCAGGCCTTTCCCAATACAATGTAAAACAGAAACAAACAGTTATCCAAACCACTCCTTCCCCAGAGAACGCAAAAGACTTTAAAACACAAGAGACAGTAACAAATATAAAATCAATGTATGATAAGCCAAGCAGCTCTAACAGTACTTCTGGAAGTGAAACTGGTAGTAGTTCATATGATTCTGAGAGCCAGTCGTCAAATAGCGATCAAGAACCTTCTCCCAAAGAAAGAGAGCCAAGGTAAATAAATCGGATATTCATTTCAATTGTCATCAGTTTTTTGTGAATTGTGTGTGAATTGTATTTGTATGTTGCAGAGTACAACTGACACCACAACTATTGAATGGACTACGGGAAGATTTATTGGATCTTTTAAACCGGAGGTTGAGAGAATTGGGCGTTGATCCAGAATGGGATAAATTACCAGTTGCTTCGTTTCATTCAAATATGGCCACTGTCAGGCATCATCAAAACATTGCTGCTAAGGTACGTACTGATTTTCCACTAGTACAGCACAGTCAATTTTGTAAGTCAAGTTTTTAATCATTTTCATGCTTTTTTAAAAAAATAATTGTATCTGAAATGTTGTGTCCTTACAGTCTCAAAAGAATTACTTCGGCATCCAGGAAGCACTATCTAAAGAAGTTGACAAACGTGTTGCTGAACGTTTGAAGGTCCAACAGTCAATCCCAAGTTCTTCAAGGACAAAAGATAAGCGAGGATCGGGTTCATTCTCAATATTTGCTCGTATAAAATCCCATGTGAAAAGTCGTCTCTCTCCTGGTATGTGGTTTTCTGAGTTAGGCTCAAGCCTACGTAGTTTGACTGTTGACCCTTCATAATTTAATCAATTTACCATTTTAGGACGCTCTGCTCACATCTCAAAATACCCCATCAAATCAGGTGCTCAGACAGGAGAACTAGTTGAAAATGTGTACTCTCGGGAGCCTACTGCCTCTCATTCCAAAGCATCAAATGAGTATGAAATACTCCCAGAAAAGTCAAGAGAATCAGTTAGTGTGGTGGAATCATCAAGTCTTATCATCCCTGAAAAGAATGATTCGGACAGCAGCCTTCCTGAACAGGCTGATACCATTTCCAAATCTGCTGCCTCTTCAGCAGATATAATTCATGATGATAAACAATTACCAGGGGTTGGTAAAACAAATGTGCAAGTTTATGGTAGATCAATGTATGCCAATCTGGAGAAGTCAGACATAGAAGTTCATAAGAAAGAGTCTGACTCAGCTGTGAACAAGCCTGGTCATCTGAAAACCTCAACACCAATCAAGTCCAATTCTACGGCTTCTTCTAAGCCAGGGTATGTAGTTATTGTGTGTTGCTAAAATGCCCCCCTTCTTTGGAAAAAAACTCTGCACCTGATTATTGTGTTTGTTCCATGGTTGCAGTACAGGAAAAATGACTTTCATCTCATCAGATGTTGAATCAATATCTGAAGTTGAATCTGACTTGCGAGATATAATGGAAAATACAAGTGAAAAACCAAGTGACGCTCCTAAGACTCGCCCACACACAACTCTTACAACTGCAGAGCTACTTGCTAATGTTGCTAAATTTCGTGAAAGTGCCAGCCAACTTTCATCTCAGTCAGTTGTGAAAAGCAATCTGAAATCATCTCTCTCAACAGGAAACATAGCTAAGAAGAAAGTAGTTTTCAGAGATGAAAAGGATGGTGCGTATGAATAAGATTATTTCTTAGTCAGTTTTTTGTATAGTTTAACTGTAGCTTAACTTGAATGCCTTTTGGTTTTATACCGTTTTTATTGAACTTTGGTTGCTTTGACTAACTCTTAGAATTAAAACTGATGGCAGGGTTTGACACCATTGAGCTTGGCCCCGCACATAGTTCCTATGAATCCCTCACGGCACATCGCTCAAATAGTGAAAATAGTCTGGTGCAGACATTTAGCAGTTCACTTCATAGTAACAAACCAGTGCCTCAGCCAAGGAGCAATCTGTTAACATCTTCGACAAGTGCCGCTAACTCAGGCAGTGACGATGACTGGGACTGGGATAAAGATAGTTCCGACACGCTGACAATGAAGTGAGCAGCGCTTAGTATTTATTGATTTGGTTTCCCTCAAAATTTTAGTGTATGTTTTCTTTGTTTTATTTCTGTTATCTCCTTACTTCAGCAGAAAATCAGAAGGTGATCCAACACCTGCCAAAAGAGAGCTTACTTTTGGTGACACCAAGACATCCGAGGTAACATCGGTTTCAATGAATGATCATAGGCAAATAGGTGCAGGCCCATCAGGAATGAGAAGGGTTTCCGACCTTGTAAAGGACATCGAAAAAAATGTAAGTATTCTCATCTGTTTGTGTCCCTGTATTTTGTGAATAATGTGATCCCCTCAGTGCCATATGTTTCTTTCCCAGTTACAGAATCCTAAAGATAAGCCCCTTTTCGGTATCAATGTTCTGGGACATAGACCGTCAGAATCTTTCTCCCATCAACTCCCCGGTTTCCGAAACAGCTCTTCTAGCAGCAATATTACTGTAGGAAACCAGTCCATGGGAAGTTTCAAAGAAGATAAATTGTCTGACCTTCTACTTGATGATATCAGCAGTGGTTAAGAGCAAGCATAATGGTATTCTTTTGATATGAATTGTCAAAAAACTGAAATTAATGACTGCCAGAACTCACAGGCCCCCTGCACAGTTAGTGCCTTAACAGGAGTTTTTTATTTTTCAGTAAAGAAATGGTTAGTTTAAGACAAAAAAGGACATATTTTCTATAACATTTGTACTGTTACACGTACTTTTATCTTCATTGTGTGTTGTGATTGTTAGACCTCAATAATCTATTTTATCTACTTATGAATTGTTTCTATTTTAACATTAGTGCTAAGCAAATTGATATTCCTTTTTTGGTTGTGCCATACCTGAAAGGAAAATGTATGTTTGTTCACTTTTTAGCCAATGACCTCTGTGCTTTATGAATGTGGCGCCAAAGAATGAGATGTATTAAATTATTACCAAAGCTTACCAAAGTTTTGCACCAAGTATAAGAGTTAAAGAAATAAAATTGATTCATAAAAGTAGACTCAACTGTATTTAATCTCCTCATCAAACTTACTTTGTACCAAAAAATCTCACAAAAACTGCATTTGGTAGCACATTTTTTGCTAGTCATGTAGATTTAAAAAATTCCTCACCGTTTAAACAGTTTAAATGGTTTCGCGCTTTCTGCACGGAAAGCAGGATGCGGCTGCTGACTTCCGGCGTGTGTAAATAGTGCAAAGTGCAGTAAGTGCAGACTGCTCTCTCACTTCTCGTGACATTCCTTCCGAGTCATTCCAACTTTTTGACAATGGACAAGATTTTAAAAGGCATCATGAAATACCGTGTGACAGATCGAAAAACGATGGTGGAACAGTTCAAACAAGTAGCCAATAGCCCAGCGGTAAGAACAGTATTGAGCAAAAATTGTCGTCTGCTTTGTCCTACATTTCCCCTTGTGTTAAAGTTTTCACCAATCTAGCGTAACGGTTGTGGAAAATTTTGAATGAAAGTGTCAAGAAAATGGGTGTAGCTAAGGTTAAAAAATCTTGTTTAAGTAATTTGAAAGTTTTTAAATAAAAAAAAGCACCTTTCCTAGAGTTTCTCTCATGTATTTTATAAGCTCTTTATTCTCTTTGAGGTTTGCTAAACTGTATGTCCCATGAATGTAAACAGTGATGAAGGGTTATGCTCTGTGCCCAAGGTGCAAAATGGGAAAATTTTGATACTTTCAAAAGCATATTACCGCTCTAAAAAGTTATCATGGCGCTCGACACATTTTATTTCCAAAGAAATTTGACAGTCTTCTCACTGTCATCTTGCATTTTTGTGTAAATTAAATTTTGAGTGTTTCTTCACTGTCTGGGGCCAAAGTTCTTGTCA
Organism: Stenchaetothrips biformis; assembly: GCA_030522485.1. NCBI lineage: Eukaryota > Metazoa > Arthropoda > Insecta > Thysanoptera > Thripidae > Stenchaetothrips > Stenchaetothrips biformis. Next base: position 10,484,709 of record CM060093.1, on the reverse strand, counting down.
TGCTTTGCTTCATTTTGAAGGGCATTTCGGTCTCACTTTTGATAAAGATGATATATATTTTTATTACAGCCAAAAGCAGTGTTTTTTACATGCATGGACAGTAGAATGATACCCACAAGGTTCACTGAAACCAACGTTGGAGATATGTTTGTCGGTAAGAATATCTTTCTTTACTTTGGTGGTTTACCAGAGTTACTTTCAAAAATATAATTCATTGGTCTTTTTCAGTACGAAATGCAGGAAACGTCATTCCGCATTGTGGTCATTTCTTGGATGAATACCACACTAATGAACCAGCAGCTTTAGAATTGGGTTGCATTATAAACGACATCCGTCATATTATTGTCTGTGGGCATTCAGATTGCAAGGTAAGGGTGTACAGGTGTTACTGAAGTGTACCTATTGACAAGTACTCTATATTCCTATCATAGTGTCTTCTTTTGCATTTTTCAGGCTATGAATTTGCTGTATGCTTTGCGTGATGCTGAAATGTCTTCTCAAACAAATCGGAGGCTTTCACCACTTCGATCATGGCTCTGCACTCATGCTCACTCTTCACTGGAAAAATTTCAACAGCTGGCTCTAACAGGATACCAGCACCCATTGATATTTCAAGCGGAGACCCCAATGCGCAAATTTGTCGCCTATATTGATCCTGATGATAAATTTGCTATCCCCGATAAGCTGTCTCAGGTAATGGATTTTCATTAATTTAAACGACTAGGAATATCTGGGCACATGATAAGAAACCCATCCTCTGTTACAGGTCCACTGTCTTCAGCAAATGCAAAACATTGCTAGCTACTCATTTCTTAAGTCCCGTTTAGAGAAACATGAACTTCACATCCATGCTCTATGGTTTGATATTTACTCAGGCGATATTTACTATTTCAGTCGTAGAAACAAACGCTTTATTGAAATAAATGAGAACACTATAGACCCCTTATTAAAAGAAGTGAAGAGATATTATTCATGACTTGTTTGATTTGTGAAAGTGTATCGGTCAGCACAAGTTGTGTTCAATTTTACTATTGCAGTCTGTCTTACGTATGTCGTTAAACATTAACTGTGAAAAACACTTATCTAACACTGTGTTGCATGTTCCCCGGATTGGTTTTATGTTAATTATCTGCTGACATTGCATGTCCAAAGTAATAACTGAGTAACTAACTATCATTTTTTTATATATCGTTTGTTTGACATTTGTTATTATGTAAAATTTTATTTATAATTTTTATATTGGTTTATAGTTGTTATTGGCAGTTTAGAATGGTACAAGTTAATTATTTAAAAGCTTTACATTCCAAGACAATTTGTCTCTCAAACTTTATTAATATAAGCTTCAAAGTCTCTGAGTGTTACAGTTTTTGAACTAGTCTTCCTAAAAAAATGTCTTCCTCTCTACTGTGGCCATGACTATGACTTTAGTAAGTTTTAAATGTTATGAAAAAAATCAACTTGTACAAACTGATGTCCGCCTGTAATTTACCTTAAATCATGTAATTTGTGATGCATACTGTGATGTGTAGATTTCCTTTTAATTGGTTTTTTATCTCATAACTTTTTGTGTTAAGGTTATTTTGTATGTTGCATGTTTAGGGAAGTTGATGAACTTGTTTTCCGCGTGCTGTGTGTGTTTTTGCGTGTGCTATTGCACCAATATATTTGGAAGAAGAGAGAAAAATCGATAATTATATTTAGGGATATTTCTTGCATCTCGTTTCCCCTTCCCCTTCCCGATGCATGTCGAGGCGCGCACACTGGACGCCAGAGTGTTCTTGTCGAAGTACACTCCCACACATGTGTTCTTGTTAGTGCACTCACTCCACGTGCACGGTGGATTATGTAGCGTGCCGCCCGCCAAGTCGGGGGTAGACAGGCCGGCCGCGCGCGTGTGGTGCGGGGAGGCCTACCCTCGACTCGCTGGGCGCTCCGGCGGGTCCGCCGCCAGCGCAGCGGGGAGGCTGGGGCTCTGCTCCGCTCCGTGGAGGCTCCTCGGAAGTAGGTCGGCCCGGCACCCTCGGACCGAACGACCCGGCCGAACGACCAGAACACCGCGGCGGACCCTCCTGCCGTTAGGTGCACGTCGAAACCGTAGGAGGTTCGACGTTAAAGAGACGAAACAAATACAATCGAGGGGTCCGTCACTCAGAATTTCGGTGTACACAGATTGTTTGGTTGTGTTAGATTGTGTGGAATTTTGAATGATTTTTTCGCGCTATTTGCCTACTTACAGGCGTTTTTGAGGCAAGATTGTGGGATTGTCTCCTCCAATAGTACACAGATTGTTTAAGTGGAGGACCCCAAGGGGGTATTCACTCTCGGAAATGGTCAACCAACTATTACCTTTCCGAAAGTATTACACCAATTACGCCAATTACACATTTCATAACGGACCTGGATTTTAAGCGTAAAACGAGCATTTTTGGCAATTTTGGACGGTTTTAATTTTTTTGCGAATTAGTAAATGCGTCCTTTTCATTGGGTGCAGTTTTTGTATGCGTGATGTTGATCTATCTGAACCGAAAAACCTCTCAAAAAGTAACAACGGCATCAATGGTCTAAAAAGACCCAAACTTGCCACTTATTTTGCCTACTTGCTGCCCTCATTACCAATTACATTACAAAACTATTACAGATCAATTACACAGCAGACAACCGACTATTACCTGAGTGAATACCCCCTTGGAGGACCCCTTAAATACAATGCTTCGGAATAAGGAAGAGGATCTGGGCTCGCCCGCTCTCCGAGTCGTTCGATGCCTGAACCACCGTGGCAGCGGTGCCACATCTTCGAGGCTCCATCCCCACGCGGTTGCCGACGGAACGGGCTTTCATCAACTTCAAACTTTTCCACTCAATACCATTGTCGCAATTGTTGAATAGTCCAGTCGAGCGAAGCAGCCATTGCTCGGCTTGCAGCCCTTTCCATTTCTCCAGAGCCCTCGCTCCTCTCGTTCCCGAGGTGTCCCATTTGCCCCCCTCCTTCCCTTTGATTCCCCCCCGCTCCGCCCTGCCCCGCCGCGCCTCGCCGCGTTCCAGTGGAGGGGCACCCGCTCACGCTCGCTCCCTCTCACTCGCACCGGCCGCCCCGCTCGCCCCGTCTCTGTCCATTTCTCCAGGCGCTCTCTCGGTTGGCCTACAATGCGGGCTCGGCGGTGCCGGGCAGGCAGGCAGCAGCAGGCAGCAGCAGGCAGGCCGGCCACGGCTGGGCGGGCCCTCGCTGGCTCGCTGGCTGGCCCCAAGAGTTAACGACCTTGCTCCAACTAGGTCAAGAAACAAGGCCATGGAGTAGCCGAGGCGCGACGACGGCGTCTCTCCCACCTCTCTCTCTCCCCCCGTCTCTCCCACCTCTCTCTCCCCCTCTCTTTCTCTCTTTCTCCGCCTTCCTCCTTTCGTCCGTTCGGCCCCCTCCTCCTCCTCAGGCGTGCCCGGACTCGTTCAACCTGTGCTGCGCGCTGCCCCAGCCCGGCTGTACAGCGCCTTTGTGGGAAGGGTCACCTCAACCACCTCAACCACGTCCAACCACCTCAACCACCTCAACCACATCCAACCACCGAAAACGCCGCACAACGTCGCCTGCATTTCATTGTCCCTGTCTCTTTTTCTCGATTTTCTCATTTCCTCCGAATCGACTGACTTAAAACTGACAAAGGAAACGCGTGGGATCTCGCTGACGAAAGGCGAGCGTTTGGGTGGGCGGGCACCCGTCTCCTTGCCTCCAGCAATGCACCACTTTTCGTGTCGCGAATCCAGCGCAGTTGCGGGAGCAAACCAAACTCAACGGGGGGGGGGGGGGGAAACAGAGACATGACAAATCTCATTTTATTGGTTGTGCCTCGAGTACACCTTGACGCCTGGCCGCCTGATTCCAGAGGATCGTTTCGTCGCTCTGTGTCTGCCGCACTCATGGGGCGTTCCGTCGGGGTGCGAGAGAGACAGGCGGCAGTGCGCGCCTTGCATTAGCATCCGTAATGAAGCCGCGGGCCCTTATATGCAGTGGAGCCGCGGCCGGGATCGGCTTGCTGGCGTGGGACTCCTAAACGACCACTTAATTAATTTTGACTTCACTCGGTTTCGTGTCGGGCCCAACTCGCGAGCGGGGAGTTATAGTTGATTTGGACTACAGACAGACGTCCGTGTTTTCAGAATTCGGAGCGCCGCCCTTCGCCTGGCTCGCGCGTGCAAGTCTCCGCGACTGCACTTATGAGTTTCTCAGGATTTTTTTTAAATATATAAATCTGGCCCCTTATGACATTTCTGAAATTTTCTATACTATTTTGATAAGACTTGACAAAGTGGCAGAACGAAGTACCCTGATTTCACTGGTGAAGTATGGTGGGACTTTAATGCCCATTTTTTATTTTTTATTTTTATTTTAAACATTAGGAATTTTCTAGGAACTTGTGAAAAAAATTGCCTCCGATCTTTTGAAAATTACAAAAATTCCGTTCCTATTTGGTTGGAGTTTTCGATAGTTACGGAAAAAAAATTGTTTTTGAAAAAGAAACAAAAAAAAAAACGAAGCTTTTGGAAATTGGCTCGCACTTCCCGGGATTTCCCAATTCATTTTTAACAGTGTGCCTCCGCGAGAATGTCTCCGCGGAGGAAGAGCGTTTCGAGTTTCAAGTCGACAATGAGTACCAAGGCGGCAGGCGAGCCGAAACACGATCGGGCAGCCGAACTGATCATGCAGCCCGAAGGCTCGGCCGACGCCACTGTCAGGGACGCGTATGTTTACGATGGGCCGCGGCTTATTAGAAAACGAGAAAAAATAAAAAAGGGAGTCAATCCCTTTGAGACCCTTCTCCTCAGTGACACAAAGGCATCCGAGCCGACCGGCCCTGACCCAATTCGGAGCTCATCCTGTTCCCTTTCCCGTGCCATTCCAGGACTCGCTCCCTTTTTCGGCAGGTATGCGCGCCGTGCTCGGAGGCAGCCCGCCGCACAGTGGGCCAGACGACCGGCGCAGGCGGCAAAAACTCGAGACGCAGATAGAGTTTCTGGGCCTTCTGGTCCACTTGGAGGCAGCCCTCGGGGAGGCGGTCGTCGCTGCACAGTGGGTCAGAAGACCGTTAAGGCGGCCAAAATCCCGGACGCGTTTTGAGCTCCAGAGTCGCTAAATGGGCCTCGAATCGGACGTGTGACCCGCCCAATGGATTGCTATCCGAACGAGGAATAAATTGGTGCGGGGTCACACATGTTCTGTTCGAGTCCCATTTCGCGACTCTGGAGCTCAAAACGCGTCTAGAATTTTGTCCGCCTCAACGGTCTTCTGACCCACTGTGCGCTGGGGGGGGCCTCGTTAAGGACTGCTCGGCGGCGGTCTCGGCGAGCAGGGACTACTGCTTGGTGACCGCGCTATGCGCCGCCGCGGTTTTGCGCGCAGGGTTCCTGACACCTGCGGCCCGGCCTGCGCCGTGGCGTAGCGTGGCGTGGCGTGGCGTGGTCGCAGTTAGTGCTGGGGCCGGTCGGGGCGTGCCGGGGGAGTGGTGGCTGGTGGCGGAAGGCCAACGCTCGCCATGCCTGCAGCACAGCACTTTCTCCCGAGTGCCGCGAAGCCCGCTGCCCGGGTCGCAGCCACACCGCCACCGCGCCAAGCACCACCGCGCCAAGCACTTCAAGCACTCCGCAAACTCAAGAGTAGTGTACACGGTTGACTCATTTCGAGAGTCAACCGGAAGCTTTGACGCTAATTTTGGTCTGCTTGACTGGCACAATGTAAACAAAAATGTGCCGTGTTATTGTATGGGTTGGATGACCGCACATTCGAGTTTACTTGCCATTCCATGCACGCTTAATTTCTTACGAAGGCAAGTCTTTGTATTATGGTGCAAAACCTTCGTATTATGGCTTCTGCGCTGGCTTCGTAACCTATTCGAAGTCAAATTCTTTGTCAGTTAGGAAGAAATTGACGTATTTTCTCTGTATTACAAACGATTTCCGCACCATGATATGGCTGCACAGCCTTTATTCGTAAGGAAATGGAGTGTGAATGCACACTCTGTTTTACAGCATGCCTACTGCCAAGTTGACATCAATTCGCGTTAACCTCCAGGTCAGCTGTTTAAAAGAGTCAACCATGTCCTCCGCCTCCTCCTTCCGAGTACGCGAGTACGCCGCACGTAGCGCCGCAGGGAGCAGCACCGCACCAGGCAACGCCACTCCAAAGAAAAAAAAAAAAAAAAAAAAAAAAAAGCCAAAGGCAGCGCGCTTCTTCACTACGTACTCCACTCACTTCCAGCCTCGCCGCGGCGCGCTACAGGATGTCGCACTCGACCGCGATGCCGCGACGCCGGTGGCCGCGTCGCTCTAGTGGGTCAGAAGACCGTTGAGGCGGCCAAAATCCCGGACGCGTTTTGAGCTCCAGAGTCGCTAAATGGGACTCGAATCGAACGTGTGACCGACCCCACCAATGGATTGCTTTGCAAACGAGGAATAATCCATTGGTGCGGGGTCACACATGTTCTGTTCGAGTCCCATTCAGCGACTCTGGAGCTCGAAAACGTGTCGAGAGTTTTGGCCGCCTCAACGGTCTTCTGGCCCACTGTGCGTCGGTCGGGCCGTCATCATGAGTGCTGCGGGCCGGATAGAGGCCTCGAAATGGAAAGGGGCAGCAGGGAAGTCCACTCGGCGCTGGTTTGGGTGTGTGTGTGTGTGTAAGTGTGTGTGTGTATGTGTGTGTGTCTAAGCGTGCGTGTGTGTGTGTACACGTGTGTGGCCGGTGCCACGCCGCACCCCTCTGCCTTGACTCCGCCTCCGACACGGCCGGCAACATGCAGGGCGGCGACAGCAACGCAGCAGCAGCCTGCCGGCGGCCGGCCGGTCGGACGGACAAACCTGCCCGCTGCCGCCGCCAGTCGCCGCAAGTCGTCGTATCAAATATCGGGCACAATGGGGACGGTGCTGACGGTGTGCGCCGCGCTGCTCCAGATTCGGCCCGATCGCCATGCCGCGGCCGAGAGCACGGGCCGAGAAGGGCGGCGCACTGAGGGCCAGAAGGCCCAGGCGCAGGCGGCCAAAACTCTCAACGCGTTTGGAGCTCCGGAGTAGCTTAGCAGCGGACTCGAACCGAACGCGTGACCCTCACCAATGGATTCCTCGTTCGGAGAGGAATCCATTTAGTGGAGTCACACGCTCGGTTCGAGCGCCCCATGGACCAAATCGCGTCCGGGGTTTGGACCGCCTCCACCGGTCTTCTGGCCCACTAGGGCGGGAAGAACAACCCCATCCAGGCGGCACCGCGGCGCACTGCGAGACGGCGCGGCCGGAACCCCTTTTTGCTCGTTTACTCATTAGGAGAATTAGCGTCGGCACACCTCCACGCGCGTCATAATGGCGAGGGGAAAGTGGCGCTCTGTCTCTCTCGCACCCCCGCGGGACGCCCTGCGAGTGCGAGAGAGAGAGAGAGACAGAAGCCATTCGTCACTGCAGTGACCTTTGAGACCAGGCGGCGTAATGTGTCGTCCTACTACTACTACCACAGCGCGGGGCCCGCCTGCGAGTGCGTCTTTTTGGCTGCAAACTCAGTCGATTTGACGTGAGGGAGCTGGAATGCGCCGCAAGTCCCCAAAAACCGGCCCAAACAGACGTAGCCCGGACGAAAAAGGGGGAGGGGGCGTCTTGGTCCGGAGTAACGGTTCTCGGGCTGCGTTGGTTTGGACGCCCCCCCTCCCCGCCCCCCACTCTCCGCCCCCTTCCCGCGCCCTTCGCCTTCGCCCGTCCGCCGGCCGGGCCCGCCTCACAGTGGGTCAGAAGACCGTTGAGGCGGCCATAATTCCCGGACACGTGTTGAGCTCCAGAGTCGCTAAATGGGGCTCGAATCGAATGCGTGACCCCACCAATGGATCGCTGTCCGAACGAGGAATCCATTGGTGGGGTCACACGTTCGATTCGAGCCCCATTTAGCGACTCTGGAGCTCAAAACGCGTCTAGAGTTTTGGCCCCCTCAGCGGTCTTCGGACCCACTGTGAGCCTGCTGCGCCTCGGCCCTTTCCCTTGCGGTGTGCGCGGTGCCCTCCGGACGGCCCTTAGGCCCTTGGGTCTCGGTCGGCCTCCTGGAACCGGGATAATGGCGTCGGCCCGGCCGGCCCGCTCATCGAAGCCGAAAGTGCTTGGGCCGGTTTGGCACAAAGCGGCTGCGGCTCGCCACCCCTTTATTGACCCTCTTCCTTTCTTTGCCCACCTCAAACCAACCAGCCTGACGCCGCTCCGGCTCCGGCCCCAGTAAGGACGCACGGGCTTGAGGCTTAGGGGCCATGAAGTAGGGTTATTGACGCGACGAGTTGACAACTTAGGGAGATCCAGTCGAAAAAAAAGCTCCGCCGGCGCTGGTAGTCGATGCCGCTCCCGCTCCCGCCTGTGGCGCGCCCGGGTTCCACACCAGTCTTCTGCTTCTGGTCTGTGCCCATTAGGGCCGTTGTAGCCTAGAGCGCAGGGATAATATGATCCGAGACGACGATCCCGCGATCGACTCCCGCCTCGTTCTTACATTTTTCGACTGAATCTCCCATTAGGGTTCCAACCCGTCGGGTCAAAAATTTCTTTATTTTATTGGTAGATGCGTGTTTGGAAGACTCAAGAATTCTTCATTAGGAAGGGGGGTGGGGGGGTTGATGTCTCTAGAGTGGCTCACAGCCACGGGAGCTCCACGTCCCGTCGTCGGGGTCACAGCGGCCGCATCACCGCAGTTTTGCACGCGCACTTGAGGAGGAACGGAACGGAGGAACCCGGGGCACAAAACTGACGAAACAAGAAGTGTGGCGTAGCTGCGTGGAGTGGGACAGTATGAGTCGGTTCAGCCCCACTTCCCCTCCCGGCCGCCCCGCCCCGCCCCGCCCCGCCCCGCCCCGCCCCGCCCCGCCCCGCCCCGCCCCGCCCCGCCCACCTCGGCAGGAGAAAGTGGCGATGCCTGGTGCAGCCTGGCCGACTGGGCCACAGCGGGAAAATGCTCCGTCCGCCGCGGCGGCTACTCTGCTAGAAACTAGACGAGAGAAAGGCCCCGCCCCGCCCCGCCCCCCTGGCGGCTCGTCAAAGCACGCGGCGGGATGGCTGCCTTGGCCCTGCACAGCCGCGCCACGCCACGCCACGCCACGCCACGCCACGGCGCGCCGCGGCAGGACATGGCACGGGGTGACGACCGGCACTAGGATTCAGCGAAAGCCGGTCACGCAACGACGACCACGACGATGACAGTCCGGACGACACTCCAGCAGACGACAGTGTCTCGTCCCAATGCCAGCCGCGCGGTGTACTCACCCGCCGGAGGGATATCCGAGGGGGCAACCACTCGAGAAATGATGTGTCCCCTTGAGCGCCAGGAATCCCTGGCAATTGGAAATCTTCCTCCCCAAAAAGGCAAAAAACAAGCAAATTTTGGGTGTAAAATCGGCCGAAATCTTGCGAAATTTCTTCCCTTAAGAAATCTTGTGTCCCCAAACATACGAAGTGGTGGTCTCCTCGGGGATATCACACCTAAGTGTACTACTACCGAGTGTACTACATTGAAAATCTATCGGCGTGACTTCGTGCCGTTTTAGGGGCAAGAAAACGCCAAGAAAACGGCATGACAGAAAAGTCATGCCAAACATCGGCGTGACTCAGAAATTCGCGCCAAATTTTTGACGCGAATTTCCTGTCATGCCGGTCTTTGGCCTAACTTGACTCACATGTCCTGCCGTTTTTCAGCGTGAATTTCCTGTCCCGCCATTTTTTTGGCGTGACTCTTTGTCACGCCATAACTTGGCCATGTGTCCGACCATAACATTTTCAGTGTACTTAGTACTTACCAAGGGTATTTGAGATGACACCGTGTGTCTTTTCCACTCCGGTACACTCCACCCGCCGCGTGTTGTACACTGTTGCCTCCATGGCTGCCTCCATGGCTGCCTCCACCCCGCGTCGCCCGCCTTCCTTCTCGGCAAGGGTCTTGACCCGGGGTCCGGCGTGCTCGCTCGAGCCGAGTCGAGTCGGGGCGACGCGCCGCGCTACCCTGACCTTAACATTGTGGCAACTCGCTTGCTTGAAGCGCGGCGCTGCGAGCCGGCGCAGCCAGCTGCGAGTCGGTGAGCCTTGCTGTGTGAATATTCCCGCCTCACCCACACGCTGGGCATCGATTGTTGTGCATAAAGACCCACGCAGAGAATGGTCTAGAGCGTCTGTGCGCCGCCTACGAAGTAAGTTGGAGAGCTGATGTTCCTGCCCTATCTTCTGCTGATTTCAACACGCACTCTGTACGGTTCCAGCCTGTCAAAGGCACCGCTTCACCGCCGGTGTGCCACGTGGCACGGTGGCCGAGAACGTAGAGACGTTGAATTCTGAGTCCGGGGGGCCTGGGTTCGATACCCAGTGCGGTGGTCTTTTTCGACAGGCTATGTCCCTGGGGAATCAACCGACTATGCAACGTCTCGGCGATCGGAGCAGATCATTTGACCTACCGAAAGTAGACCGACAAAAACTAGACCTACCTATTTTTGACCGACCTGAATAAAAATATTGAATAAAAAAAATTGAATAAAAATATTCGCATTTCTGACTGACCTAACCTTTGCTTTTGCCTAACCTAAGCTTTGGTGGAAAAAAGAAGAAAGACACAGCGGGTGTTGAACCCTTTAACTCCGGGTTCAGAAGGCAACGTCTGTACGCTCTCGGCCACCGGAATCACTGTGGTTGGGGAAAGAACACTCGATTATCAAGTACCTAAATGTTTTAATAAATTACCAGCTGAATTACTAAACATTGTATATGTCTCCGAAGCTAAAAGGAAAATAAGAAAATGGATATTAGATAACAATGTATGAGAAGGGAAGAAGTTGTTAAACAATATTTTCTATAATTTGTGGCACCTGCTGACAAGCCTAGGCTTAGCAGGACCTGTGACTGAAAACTGACTGTATGTAACCTATGTGCTCTAATATTTTGCAATAAATCAATCAATCAATCTTCTTCTTCTTCTTCTTCTTCTTCTTCTTCTTCTTCTTCTTCTTCTTCTTCTTCTTCTTCTTCTTCTTCTTCTTCTTCTTCTTCTTCTTCTTCTTCTTCTTCTTCTTCTTCTTCTTCTTCTTCTTCTTCTTCTTCTGTTCACCCTTCCAAATGTGCCGCGGCCGCTGGTGACCCCGTTCCGCGTTCGGGAGAACGCCTCTGATCGAATTCGGGAGTCGGACTCGGTAATGACGAATCGCTGGGCCGGCCGCGCGGGCCGCGCCTCTTCGGCAGTCTCCGGCGTCCGGCGTCTCCGACCCGGATCTGGCCGGCCTGCCTGCACTCTGCCGGATGACGAGGCGACGTGCCCGCCCGGCAGACAGGCATCGCTCTGTCTCTCTCGCACCCCTACGACACGCCGCACCGGTGCGAGGAGAGACACCGCGCGTTTAGTCGTTTCCTCGGAAATAATAACCCCCTTCTTGTGTCCGTGACGTCAGTGAGCCCCGTCCAGAGCGTGCAGGCCGTCGTGTAGGCCGCCGTCCGGGGGAATGTTTGGGCTGCTGCGTGTGGTGGCGGGCTGCCCGCCTGCCTGGCTGCCCGCCTACCTGGCTGCCTGCCTGCCTGGCTGCCTGCTTGTGGGACCGGTCCGGACCATAGCGTGCCGTGACGCCCAAACTTTCACTGTGTACCCCCGATGTACCTAGGAGGGCTTAACCCAGCCGTGCCTTCTTTCGCCGCGTGGCATTTTTCACATTGGGCGCCTATCCCCTCTCCTCTCCCTCTCTCCCCCCATTCCCCCCCTCTTTTTATTCGGACGTAGGCCATCCGCGGAGCAAGGGAGTGGAGGAGGGCGGCGAGTCGCGACGAAGTGAAAGTCAAGGTTCAAGTTCAACGCTCGCAGGAGAATCCGTGCGCAGTGCCGCGAGGTTCGGGTCCGCGGCTCTAGGCGAGGCGGGGCGCGGCGAGGTGTGGCGGATTCTCACGAATTTACCTGCTCAGAGCTCTGGACCTGCGTGTCTTTTTACTTTTATTTTCTTCTGCTCCTTTTTAAGGTCACCCGCTAAATGCGGCCGCGGTGAAACTCACAGTCAATCGTGCTCCAAATACGGGAAAATGCCGCCGAGTTCGGTTGGCAGTTCCCGGCAGAGTGTCGCACTCTTCGCGGAGACAAGCCACCTGCGCACAGTGGGCCGGAGGACCAGCGCCGGCGACCAAAACTCTAGACGCGTTATGAGCTCCAGAGTCGCTAAACAGGACTCGAACAGAGAACATGTGTGAGCCCACCAATGGATTGCTCTCCAAACGAGGAATCCATTGGTGGGGTCACACGTCGTTCGGTTCGAGTCCCTTTGAGCGACTTTGGAGCTCGACACGCGTCCAGAGTTGGCCGTCTCCACCGCTCTTCTGGCTGTTCCACTGTGCGCCGCTCTGGTTCAGGTTCAGGGCGATACGACAGCTGTGGCGCGGAGCGGCGCAGCGCAGCCAGCCGAAGCTCTTTTGCTTGATCTCACGAGTTATGTAGGTCAGCACGCTACTTCTGCCCCCCTCCCCCTCCCCCCGCCCCGGGGCCCCTCCGATTCCCAGGCCGCTCCCCCCTCCCCCCTCCCCCTTTGTTCCTCGCGTCTTCCGACGCGATCAGAACGACGGCAGTAACTCCGAGTTACAACGTGAATTACGTTTCGGGCGCATGAAATCCTTCTTATTTATCTTTTGTTAGTGGGGCACAGTTCTTGCCGCTCTCGTCTCGGCTCCTCTGCGTCCCTAATTTATATTTGATTAGTGGCGCTGCAAAAGAGGAGCCTGCTGTTCATTCAACCCTCGGATGAACAATTCAGTCGACTTTTTCGAAATTCATCATGAACGGTAGGATGCAAATATGTGAAAAATTCAGTCACAAGACTGATGCAGTCATAAAACGAAAAATATTTTAAACTTTGGTCATAAGAGTCAGTCGTTTGACTGACAAAAAATTATTGGGTCATTTTGTGTTTTTTTTTTTTAATTCAGTCATCAATCTGTTTTTTTCCTCTTCTAAATTAGACTTGAAAAATTGTATTTACATCGGACATAACGTGCTTGCGCGTTCGTGTGTGAGCTCTGAATCACGTCGTCGGCAATGACATTTGTTTCCACGTCCCGTTTGGCGGGGAACCCTGTTTCCCTGGTTCTCATCGTGCCACCGAGTCCCACGCTGCCTGCTTGACCAGACTGAGGACTGCTCATTTCGAACGCTGCTAATCTCTGCCCCTCTCTCTCTCTCTCTCTCTCTCTCTCTCTCTCTCTCTCTCTCTCTCTCTCTCTCTCTCTCTCTCTCTCTCTCTCTCTCTCTCTCTCTCTCTCTCTCTCTCTCTCTCTCTCTCTCTCTCTCTCTCTCTCTCTCTCTCTCTCTCTCTCTCTCAAGGGGCGTCCCGTGGCGTGGCGCGGTGTGAGAGAGAGGTGGCCGCACTGGCCGTCTCGCTGCCCCTCATCTCCCTAATCTGCTCTCACTTTCCGCGAGCCTCTGCACCGTGTGTGTGTGTGTGTGTGTGTGTGTGTTAGTGTGTGTGTGTGTTAGTGTGTGTGTGTGTTAGTGTGCGGGGCAGTGTGGGGCCGGCCACGTGGAGGCTTATCTAGGCTCGTGCACGAAGCCGCGCCATGCGACACACTTTTGGTGGCTACGGGTGGCACACTGCACTTCTCTACGGGGCCCCGCAGGCAGCATGCAGCCGCGGACCCGCATCGCCGCGGCTGATAGGCGGCTGGACACGGGCTGCGATGGCAGCGCGCAGTGGGCTCCCGGCGCTCGCGATTATCACTCAGAGTGATTGGGTTATTCTGAGGACAGCCGCTGCTCCCCCGCCTTCGCTTTCTGCAGCCTGATTCCGCGAACACCGCTTTCGTCGCTCGTTCTATCTTTGCACTCATGGCGCGGCCCGCAGGGGTGCGAGAGAGACAAGTTCATCAACTTAGGGTCAGTTGGGGTAATTTTGGGACACGGGGTAAAAATGGGACAGCTGTTTCATAAACAAGATTTGACATGACACAACTCCAGCTATACCAGATGCGATTATTTTGTTGTGAAAATGACATTTTATCTGGCAGGAGTCCTAAAATGTCACGTCTGGACCCTGAAACGGCTGTCCCATTTTTACCCCATGTCCTAAAATTACCCCAACTGACCCTACCTGACCTGCGCGCTGTAAGTGCAGCACCCTTGTTGTGCTTCTCCCGGTCAAGTCCTTGCTGCTGCTGCTTCTGCTGCTGCACCTGTTTTCCGTCCCTTGCGTGCGAAGCGTGCGTTCCCACCACGGCCTTGTTCGCTGCCTCCACAATGCAGTCCGGATTCGCCTAGTGGCCACTTTTGGGCCTCGCTGCTGCATCTGTGCGTTGGATTGCCTATACTTGTCGGGCGCCACACCCGGAAAAAATATTTTCTTGAATCAAGTAAAATTTACTTGATGCAAGTAGTTTTTTTGCATTAATGTGCCTAAGTAAAGTTCTGCTTTGAGTGAGTAAGTAGAAATCTTTTGATATGGTTAGAGTTGAATGAATGCAAAGCCTAGTAGTATTGATCTGACACTCAATTTAGCTTGAATCAAGTATTTTTAATCAAGAAAAATATTTTACTTGATCCTAGAAATATTTGAGAAATCATTTTTCTGGGCGCATGGCCCCTAACGCGCACAGGGTAGACAGCCCGCTAGCCGCGTGCGCGTTGGATTGCCTACCCGTCAGGCGTCATGGCGCCTTACGCGCACAGGATAGGCAGCACGCCTGATTCGTGTGCATTGGATTGCCTTCCCGTCAGGCGTCATGGCGCCTTACGCGCACAGGGTAGGCAGCACGCCTGATTCGTGTGCATGGGATTGCCTACCGGCCAGGCGTCTTCGCGGAGCTCCGTCCGCGTGGTCTCCACGTTCCTCCAAAACGGCGCCACGGCAGGCAGTCTGCATCCTGGCCTCAAGGTCACCTCGCACCGCGAGCACCGCGGGTGTGCCAACGGGTTGGCCAACCTGCACGCCCCTCGTCCGGGCTGCGTCCGCTGCATGGCGGTGCACGCCACGGCAGCACAGTGGGCCGCCCCCTCGGCCGCCCCCTCGGCCGCCCCCTCGGCCGCTCCTGCCTGCCCCCTCGGCCGCTCCCGCCTGCCCCCTCGGCCGCCCCCGCGTGCCCCCTCGGCCACCCCCGTCTGCCCCCTCGGCCGCCCCCGCCTGCCCCCTCGGCCGCCCCCGCCTGCCCCCTCGGCCGCCCCCGCCTGCCCCCTCGGCCGCCCCCGCCTGCCCCCTCGGCCGCCCCCGCCTGCCCCCTCGGCCGCCCCCGCCTGCCCCCTCGGCCGCCCCCGCCTGCCCCCTCGGCCACCCCCGCCTGCCCCCGGCCCACCCCAGCCACGCTGGTTTGTTCCGCCAAAGACACACCTAAACGGACGGCGCTCTGCCGAACTGGAAGGCCGAAAAGGGACCAAAAAAAAAGGGACAAAATGGAGTCCCCAGGCGTAACGGGACTCTACCCTTCCCTTCCGTCGTTCTCCCTCTCTCTCCCCCTTTTTTACGAGCCCGGGCCCAGTACGTCCCGAGTACGAATAATGCGCCTAATGCTATGCGGCCCCTGCGTGCAGCCTAACGACTCCTGTGGAGCGGCGGCTCTGAATCGTATTCGATGACCGCACGGCGCGGTGAGGTACCGCCGCACAGTGGAACAGCCAGAAGACGGCGCAGGCGGCCAAAACTCTAGACGCGTTTTGATCTCCAGGGTCACTATATGGGACTCAAACCGAACGTGTGACCCCACCAGTGGATTCCTCGTTCGGAGAGCCATCCATTGGTGGGGTCACACGTTCGGTTCGAGTTCCATTGAGCGACTCTGGAGCTCAAAACGCGTCGAGAGTTTTGGCCGCCTGCGCCGTCTTCTGGCCCACTGTGCGCCGCACCGCCCGGCCGCCCTTCCCCTACTCGGCGTGAATTACTACCCGAGGAAAAAAAAAAACAACGGCAAGAAGAAAACGACATGCAACATTTTGTCGCGTCTACTTTGTCGCCCGATAATGGTTGAATGTTGTCCCGTCCTTTGGGGCCTCTATTAGCTGGCCCGCTGGCCGTGCGTCGTGTTCCTGCCGCTTTCTCTGGAGCGCCTCCAGGACACAGTGGCCCAGAAGACCGGTGCAGGCGGCCAAAACGCTAGAAGCGTTTTGAGGTCCAGAGTCGCTGAATGGGACTCGAACCGAACGTGTGACATCCCCAATGGATTTCTCGCTCGGACAGCAATCCATTGGTGGTGTCAAACGTTTGTTTCGAGTCCCCTTTAGCGACCCTAGAACTCAAAACGCGTCCGGGATTGTGACCGCCTTCACCGGTCTTCTGGCCCACTGTGCAGGACTCCGGGACTCTGGCCCTGTTCAGGGAGCCCACATCGCGATGCCCTTTGGCCGCCAGGACCGGCGGGACCATGATGCATGCAGACGACGAAAATGGCACGCTGTTCAAGTTCAGCCTCCGCGTAAACAGGGCTGCAATGCGGCATTTTTGGCCGGGGCCGCTATTGTTGTCGGAAATAAAATTGTCACCGTCCAGTTGACACCTCAGAAAAGATAACCATCTTGACTAATCCATGTTTTCTCTCTATTTCTAGCGTGTCTTGTTGTTGTAAGATTGCCAGCACTTCTTTGGGCAGCTTCCTTACTGCTGAGAGCCTTCAGTGGGTTTGTGCTCTTTTTTTGTTATTCTGTTTGTTTCGGTTGTTTGGTGGCAGTAGGATAATGAAACGGAAACATCAATTTGTTCAACAACTTCTTACTTTAATAAAGAAAACAACACAGTCAATGTACAGCGGTATCTTAAGTGTCGCAATTTAGGAAGTACATGTATTTTTATTTTTAAAGAAAATTATAATTTTGGCGGGAGGTCGTTCTATAATTTTAGTGAGAGAGAACAACCACGCTTTGCGACAGGGCTCAAATTCATGAAAAATCCAAATATTTAATTTACTAAATTGCAGAGGGACAACAAAGAACCCAGAAGTACATCGGTTACAAAAATCACAATATCTTTTACTCAAAATAAATAAAATTGCATTTTTACATTCGTTGTGTTTGCCATAAAGGAGATAAAAGGGGAGTGTACAGTAGCAATCACGAGGATTGCGACCTTGAGAAGGAAATGACAACAGAGCATACAGGAAAAAAAGAAACATTAGAAACATATTATAATATATAAATAATTTTTTATCATCTAGGTATATACAAGAAGTATACAAAATAATATTTATTTCTATGTACAATCTATGAAGATGGAACCATAATTGTAGTACGTGTCTCTTCAGACTTGGGTCTCAGATCTGTTCATAGAGAGAAGAATATTTCTTTAACCAACAATAAATTAGGCCTTAAACAAGGGAGGTGTAGAAGTTTGTACCAACGATACTGAAAGTACCGATTTCCCAAGGAAGGGTTGTGCGACGGGGACGATCACAGTCTTAGACTCAGCAAGTAATTTCAACACAAAGAGATTGCACGGTTTAATTATGATACAACAATATACAAAAGTAAAAAAAGTCAACAAAATGATGATCTTGGGTAGTGGAGATTCCAGGGTTGAGATCAGATCCCGTCCCTGCGCATCCAACACCCTGAGGGACTACTTAGCGAGGTTCGTTCCCGATTGGGCCATCGGCCCACAGCGCACAGTAAAGCATTAATAAACAACGTTACGATTTAGTACGGCAAAGAACAAAAACAAACTAACAAATCGCCGTAAAGTGAATTTTTCACACAAGTCATAAATTCCGAGAGAAGTTTATTTCGATGACAAACAACGCTTCCGTTAGTACGATTCGAATCATTTAATCTCAGTCATGCACCACTTTGGTTACTAGCCCGCGATTCAAACCTTAACTGTCGAATTGCAGTAAAATGAAGATCCTTCGCCATTAAAAACTAGCTCTGGAGCTATGCGTCCAAAGTGCTTTCGACAATCGTTTTCTTTTCATTCAGAAACATTTCCGGACATTTGACGCGATAGCCTGTTAAACTATTCTGCTTGGAAATAAATAAGTTAAAGAATAGGAGGCTATCACCTCAAACATACTCGTCTGAAGAAGAGGAAACAGGTGGACAAGCAGTTGCCCAACGCTCAAAAATTGAATGTTGTCAACTTGGCGCATCAAACGTTTAATACTGTTTATATTTGTGTGGGCCCTTATGCTAAAAATCTAACATTAATTTTAAGAGACTCAAAATTGACAAATATCATTTGCGATTGCTTTTTAGTGACATAGAGGCCTCGTTGAAGTGCGGCCAGATTCCAAGGTGTCAGCGAAGGTACCCGAGTTTTAATTTTAATCTACGCAATACAACCGCACATTAAAACTATTTAAATATAATATGCAAACAAAAAAAAAAACAGAATAATAAATTACAGCATAGCCAACAGAAAACAAGGCGAATCACAACCGACAAGAGAAATAAAATATTACGTTAAAAAAAAAACTGTACACCAGGACAGCCGCCAACCCACGCATTCACACACTCACTCATTCACTCACTCGCGCATTCACTCACACAAAGCGCACTGTCGCGCCGCAGCGCCACGCCAGCAAAGCGAGTCGTGTCCTCGCGCACTGTTAGGTCCGGCTGGCCAGGCTGGCCAGGCTGGCCAGGCTGGCTAGTCGCAGCGCAGTTCGTGCGGGTAGCCGTGGGGGTCGTCGCGCCCGATGCGCTTGTGGATCATGGCGTGCTTGAGCAGGTGGGCCTTTTGCCGGAACGCCTTGCCGCACACCTCGCAGCGGAACGGCTTCTCGCCCGTGTGCGTGCGCAGGTGCACCTTGATGTTGCTCTTGTTGAGGAAGCCTCGCGAGCAGATGTTGCACCGGTGCACCGGCTTCTCCTTGCCCAGGAGGCCGTCCGCCGTGTACACCAGGCTGGAGCTGGAGGCCACGGAGCTGGACGAGCTGGTGCTGCTGCTGTTCTTGTTTTTGCTGCGGTTCCGCGACTTCTTGCTGCCGGCGGGGCTGGGCGTGGTGGACGTGGGCGAGTAGTGGTAGCGCAGGCCGTGGCTGGGGTCCGTCGTGGACACGACGTGCGACGGCGGGCTGGGCGGCGCGCGCGCCGCGGGGGGAGGCCCGTTCTGCAGGCGGCTGTGCAGCAGGGAGGACGCCGGCCCCGGCGGCCCTGCGAAGGACGACGTGGTCGCCTCGCGCTTCACGGCCAGCAGCCCGCTCGACGTGAACGAGGAGCACGACGTGGTCGCCTCCCGCTTCACCAGCATGGGCTGCTGCTGCACCGGGTAGCCCAGCAGCGACTGCAGCGTGGTGGGCGTCGACGAGCCCTGCGTCACCGGGGTCGCCGTCGGCGCGGGCGGCGGCGGGCTCACCGAGAACTGCGAGCCGGAGAAGTCCTGCAGAGACACGGGCAGCATGGTGGACTTGGTGTCGTTGGAGCAGGCCGTGTCGATCCACGCGTCCAGGTCCATCCACGAGTCCCGGGACGCGTCGCCCACGTCGTTGACGCTGTCCACCACGCTGGGCACGGTCGTGTCCGCGATGGCGGACCCGATGAGCGCGGCGATGTCCTCGTTGTCGAGGAGGCTCGTGTAGTCCGAGGCCTCCTCCTTGATGTCGCCGCAGTCCAGGCCGCAGCCCGTGGACGAGGACACCACGTGCTGGTCCTGGTAGTACGACAGCCCCACGCTCGAGCCGTTGGACGCCGTGGACGCGGTCGACGCCGAGTCCGACGTGTGCACATGGTTGTGGTTCTGCACCTGGGTGTTGTTGTTGTTCTCCAGGGTCGTCTCCACGATGTCGGGGGACAACGGCGCCGCTATCGTGTGGTAGTGGTGGCCGGAGATGCCGTTGATGCTGAGGTGGCCTGTGTAGCCCGTGAACGGCGGCAGGGGCTTCAGTTCGGCGAAGTTGTCCTCCGTCACGACGTCGTCCACGTCGTTGACGTCATCCGTCGAGGAGAGCAGCAAGCTGTCCAACGTGTCCATGGCCACCTTGGAGTCGAGCGAGTCGAGGGAGCCCTTGTCCTCGTCCAGGAGCAGCTTGTACTGGTCGGGGCTAGGCAGTCCGGAGAGTCCGGACCCCCAGCACGTCATGGAGCCCATGAGGAGCGAGTCGGCCGGCATGCCCAGCAGCTCCGAGTCGCCGCCTTGGAACTTCATCGGGTAGCCGGGGGAGCTGGCGGCGGTGGCCCGGCTGGCGGGCCTGGCGGCCAGCGACGGCGGGGGCGGCGGCGGCGGGGCCGGGCGAGGCGCCGTCCGGGGCGGCGCGGTTCTCTGCGGGGCGGGGCGGGGCGGCGCAGTGCGGGGCAGTGCGGGCAGGCCGCTCCACAGCCCGCAGCGGTTGCCTATCAGCACGGCGGTCTCACTGCAGTCCATCAAGGCCTAGAGCGGGGCCGGACGCCGTCATCCGAGGCTGGGCGCGCACGGCTCGCCTCGCCAGAGGGAGCAGGGCAAGGGCTGCATCGCCAGCGGGGAACCACCTGCAACAACGCGTCGACAACCATGAGGACCAGGACGCGGCACAGCACGGCAGCGCACAGTGGGAGAAGGGCAAGGGGTGTATCGCCAGCGGGGATCCACCTGCAACAACGCGTCCGACAACCATAAGGACCAGGCCGCGGCGCGGCGCGGCACAGCAGCCGACGGCAGCACACAGTGGACCAGAAGATCGGGGGAGTGGACTCGAACCGAACGTGTGACCACACCAATGCATTGCTCGCTTCGAACGAGGAATCCATTGGTGGGATCACACGTTCGTTTCGTTGTCCTGTTTAGCGACTCTGGAGCTCAAAACGCTGCCTGAGCCGGTCTTCTGGCCCACTGCGCGGCGAGGCAAGGGCATTGCTCCGCGCAAAGTACGTTGCCACGCGGGCCCGCCCGGACCCCCCGCGGGGCGTGGGGGCAGGCAGCCCCGCCGGAGGGGCTGGAGGGGCGCCGCGGACCATCGTCGTGAAAAGGCCGGAGAAGTGAAAGTTGCGCATCCACCACCTGACAGGCAGAAATAAGGCAAGGCGGCAGTGCTAGTGGCCGGGCGCGCCGGGGCTCGGCGGCCCGGCTCGGCTCCGCTCGGCTCCGCTCGGCTCCGCTCGGCAGGTCTCGGCTCGGCTCTGCGGTGTGCAGTGCATCCTCTGCAGGAACAAGGAAAAAGAAAGTGTTGGCTCGGCTAGGTCCGCACTGCGCGGGGCCTAGCGGGGCCGGGCCAGGCTCGCGCAGGCTATGCGGCCACGCCACTGACCCCAGCCGGACACGGCGCCGGCGACTTGGCGGCGTGACGCTGGCCCACGCGGCACGCTCCTACAAGTTTTGCCCGCGAATGGCGATCAGACTGGTCGCGACATCTTTTACCTTTTGCATCTCGGCAAGCGGCAAGCCCCGACCGGGGAGTCCCATTCGGTTCCATCGCCCGAATAACGACCATGCAGCTGCCCAACGCGTCGAGGAAGCTCCAGCCAGCAGCGCTGCCGGCTGGGTGGGGCCGGGGGGCACTACGCTGGGGCGAAACAACGACACTCGTCATCGTCCAGAGGGTCCATTTTGACTGCGGACCTGAGTGGACCCGCGAATCGTCGTGGAGCCCGTGGCCAACAGGGGTTGTTTCCAGTTCCAGTCCAGTGGCCGCTGCTGTTTCGACGCGACCCCTGGCGGCCCTCGGCCCTCGCCCTCGCGGCCATGACGGCCTGCCTGTGACACCGCCCGCCGCGCCGCGCCTCGCACAGTGGGCCAGAAGACTGGAGGAGGCGGACAAAACTGTGGACGCGTTTTGAGCTGCAGAGTCGCTGAATGGGACTCGAACCGAGTGCGTGACCCCACCAATCGATTCCTCGTTCGGAGAGCAATCCATTGGTGGGGCCTCACGTTCGTTTCGGGTCTCATTCATCGACTCTGCAGCTCACAACGCGTCCGGATTTGTGTCTGCCTCCTCCAGTCTTCTGGCCCACTGTGCCTCGCGGAGTGATCCGATCCGATCCGACTCGTCAACCGAACCGAAGCACGCCACGACGGTGACGGACACTTTTCCGCTCGACTGGCTGCGCCCCGGCTTCGCCGCCTGCAGTGACTGGCTCGAGACCCTGGTCCAGATCCGCTCCACTCGGCCCGAAGCGTCGGCCCACTGTCGGACGAAATACCAGCGGTTCAACTGCTGTCTGCCTTTGAGTCTCGCAGACGGCAAGTTCTCTACGCGGCGCGGCGCGCGCGGCCCGATCCAAGCGCCTGCGCGGTAGGCAACCAAGCTGCACCCTTCTGTACCGCGTTGCCTACCCCGCCGGGCGTTCTCCCGCCCACTGTGTGCCGTGCTTCGGCGTCACCGCGTAGCCCACCCCGCCGAGCGTTCTCCCGCCCACTGTGCGCCGTGCTTCGGCGTCACCGCGTAGCCCACCCCGCCGGGCGTTCTCCCGCCCACTGTGCGCCGTGCTTCGACGTCACCGCTCTCGCAACGCCGGTCAACAGACACCATCCTTGCACAGCCTAAGACCCATTTTCGTCCTATTTTTTTTTGTTTCCCCACGAAATGGTCGACTTTCGTTTTCCTCTGTTGGGCCGGCTCCTTGTCTGAGTCACCCACCGCGAGGCGCGGGGCGCGAGGCGCGATGCGGCCGGTGCGGCGCGGAGCGCGGCTCGCCGCGGCCCGGCCGCTACAAGCCTCTCCAGGTACCGTTAGCCGGCCGCCCGGCCCCGCCGGCCCCTCCCCGCCACCGCCCCCCTCACCGCCCCGCCGCAACCAGGCCGCCGGGGACCGGGTCACCCACTTCTGGTATCTCCCGCTCCGCCCCGCTCCGCCCCGCTCCGCCCCGCCGCCGGCCCCTCGACGCGCCGCGCGCCGCGTCTTTGTTCTTCCTCCGTCTCTGCTTCTCTCCGTCTGACTCACGGCGCGCACGTGTCGGGGTTAATTATCAAGAGCGGCAGAAACAAATTAGAAAAACGCATTTGTCTGCGGCCGTCGTGTTGTTGTTGTTGTGATCCCCCTGCCTGCCGTTGTCATTCGTTCCCCGTCTTTGTGGCCTCGGCGAGTGCCGCTGCCGCTCCGCCGAGCACCTGTCTGTCTGTCCCACTCTGCGCCACTCTGGGGCTTCAAACGGATGTTTATCCAAGACTCCGGCCGACAGGACGACCACGCACGACAAACAAACCAACAGACAAACAAACAAACAAACACACACACACACACACACACGCGCGAACAAACGGGTATTAAAACAAAAACAAACTACAACTTCCTACCATCTCTCCATGACTCGCGACTGACTTCCACACTGTGAGGAGGGGGAAACCGATCACGAAATCATGTGTCCCCTTGAGCGCCAGAAATCTCTGGAAATCGGAAATCTTCCCCTCGAAAACGGCAAAAAACAGGCAAATTTTGGGCGTGAAATCGGTCGGAATCTTGCGAAATCGGACGAAATCTCTTCCTTTAAGAAATCTCGTGTCCCCAAACATACAACGTGGTTGCCCCCTCGCACTGTAAGCCAAGCTCGCGTCACTGTCACCATGTCCGAACGGTGAATTCAAAACAAAGCCATCATATCGTCCGGAAAAGGCTCCCACTTTTTTTTTTTTTAACCCGGGTTGCCTGCTGCAGCCCTTGGCGCTGCTGCCGTGCGGCGTCATCGCCCTGGGTCATCAGTGAAACGCGGACCCTCGCGTGACGGCCGGCGAAATGAACCGCGATAAAAACAATAACAACAATAACAATTGACGCTGTACTCGAGAATCCCCGGGATGGTACTAAGACGAGCACTTCGGGATGGCCCTCTCTCTCTCTCTCTCTCTCTCTCTCTCTCTCTCTCTCTCTCTCTCTCTCTCTCTCTCTCTCTCTCTCTCTCTCTCTCTCTCTCCTCGCAGCCCATGCCGCACCTTTATGTGTAGCCGTGCGAAGCGCGCGTGCCTCCGTTCCCCCATTCACGTCGCACGGCGGTCCGGTCGGCGTGGGCGCCGTGCGCGCGGCGTACCCATGCCGTGCCGTGGCGCGCCGTGTCGTGCGACTCCGCACCGCCACGGGTTTCTCGCGGGTCCTCCGCGAACCCACGCCACGCACAGTGGGCCAGAAGACCGGCGCAGGCGGCCAAAACTCTAGACGCGTTTTGAGCTCCAGAGTCGCTAAATGGGACTCGAACCGAGCGTGTGACCCCACCAATGGATTCCTCGTTTGGAGAGCAATCCATTGGTGGGGTCACACGTTCGTTTCGGGTCCCGTTCAGCGACCGTGGAGCTCCAAAGCCGTCTGGGATTTCGACCGCCTCGCGCCGACCTTCGCCCCGCGCCGCCCGGCCCGAGCCTTGATCCTTCAAGACACCCGGCGGCGTGGACAGCGCGGACCGGCCGCTCCACTTCCCAGCGGCCGCCATTGTCTCTACGGACAATGTTAATTTCGCCAGCGGGCCGATTCCGAGCCGTGCTTTCGTCGGCCGCCCGTCTCTCTCGCACTCGCGGGGCGTCGCGTCCAGGGGTGCGAGAGAGACGGGGCGTCGTTCGGATTCCGCGCGACTGCAGCAGGTTCGCCACGACTCGCGGGCGCGAAGCAGAATAGGGGTGAAAAGGAGACCAGTGCCGCCGCCGCTGCGGGACTCAGCGCCCTGGGTTGCACCGCGGCCTGGCGCCGACCTGCATCCACCAAATCCCTGGCAGAAAGGCCGCCCAAAGCCGGCGCACTTTCTAACGACGCTCTTAACATGTCATTCGTTTTAAGCCGGACCGCCGATACGACGACGGGAGGCCCTAAAAGACGCTCACACAGGGGCAGTCGGGCAGCAGACTCATTCCGAGAGTCGTCCTCGTCTCTCTGTCTCTCTCGCACGCATGAGGCGCCCTGTAGTCTGCAGCAAGACACGCCGCACGGGAAAAGCTTGCGGGTTACGCTCTTATGGCGGATGCCGGCCGCCATGAGGCTCATGAGGGCCCCCGAAACGGTGACCGGTCCATGACTCGCTCCACGCGAAGCACTCGGCCTGCCGTTCCAAGCCCGACCAGCCCGTCATGAATCAACGCGAATGACGCTCGGCGCGGCGCGGCGCGGCGCGGCAGATCCGGTGTGCGGCCCACCGTGCCTCGCTGCCGCGCCGCCGCGCCGCCGCGCGGATCGAGGGCATTGGCACACAGCGCAAGTGAGCAGCAGCGTCGCGGGGAGGGAGGGGGCCCCCTCCACGCTGCACTTTCACCGGCCCCCCTCCCTTCTCCCCCTTTTTTTGCGAACCAGAATCGCGAACAGTGCGCGCTGTGCGCCATGGCGGCTGCAGGAATGAAATTATTGTCCAGGATGACTTGCGATTGCATTCAGTAGCGAGACCCACTCTGGGGCCACGGCGACCCGGCCGGGCCGCGCAGAAAGCTGGGAGCATGGGGGCCTCGAGGCGCGCGGGGTCGACATCCTCCGCGGGGTCCACGGCCAGGGCTAGCGCCAGGGCTAGCGCCAGCGCGGGGTCTTTGCACCTGCAGGTTCATGCTGCACAGTGGTGCCCGGTCGCTACGTCTTCGTTGCTCGCATCGGTGCGAGAGAGACGTAGCGACTGCTCGGTATGTCTCCTGCCGCCAGACGCATCGCATCGAGGCGGCAACCACTTTGTATGTTTGGGGACTCAAGATTTCTTTAGAGAAGAGATTTTTACGGATTTCGCAAGATTTTGACCGATTTAACGCGCAAAAGTTGCTTGTTTTTTTGCCTTTTTGGGGGAAGATTTCCGATTTCCAGAGACTTCTGGCGCTCAAGGGGGGACACATGATTTCGTGAGTGGTTGCCCCCTCGCATCGCATCGATCTACGATCGACACTAAGACCACGTCAACTTTGCTCTGAGAAAACCTTACAAACTATTTCAGTCCTTTAAAAGTAGAGTAGCTTGATATAACAACGTATTTTGAGCATACATAAGCTTAAAAAGAAAATACTTCGTAATTTACAAACTATTTCTTCGTATAACAAACTAAATATTTTGTTACATATGCTCAAAATACTTTTGGCCAAGACTGAGACTTCAACCGAGATTTTGACCTCAAGAGTAAAGCCAAGACCATGACTTCAACCGAGATTTTGACTACATTAGTCAAGGTTGACATTTTAACAGAGACACGTTGACCTCAAGTCAGGACTGAGACTTTACCTGAGACTTTGACCTTAAATGTAAAGTCAAGACTGAGGGTATGTGATGTGCACCTCTAAATTTAGGAGCTACGTAATGCAAGCAAGCCTATTTCTAATCACATTTTATTTTTTCTGTGACAGTTTAACGCGTCAGGAAGGCAGTTTACGCAAGCGACCGTTTTGTTTTGCCAGATTAGCGGACTAGGGCCCCCGAGTTGATTCGATCGTCCCTGTACTCGTGCGTGACTTACTCTCGAGCTTACTCTCGTGGCATTTCGTTTGACTGTGGGGAAGTACCTCATTATGACCCATCCCAAACTTTTTTTTAAATTATTTATTATTTTTATTGTTTCCGGTTCCGAAAGGCCGTGCCTCGGCTAGTGGCTGCCCCACGGGCCTAACCCGTGCCCCTGTACAGTGGACGCGGTCCACTGCCGGCCAGGCCAGTGTGCCCGACCCGGACCGGGCCTGGGCTCGGCAAGCGACACTGTACCTACTTTCACCGGCCGCTTGCTTTCCTCGTCTTGTCCCCCTCCCCTCCCCCGCCGCTCCCCCTCCCGGAGAAGGAAGCCTCCGCGCCCCACCACGCCCGGCATTCCAACGCCGGAGGGGAGGGGGGCGCCGCCGTGCGCGGCCGGGACAAGGTGGGGGGGCACGCCGAGCCGCCAGCTGTTGGCAAAGGCCAAGTTGAAGGCTCCTCGCTGCTCCTCGAGTCCCGAGGGAAGAGGGATCATCCCGCGTCGCCGCGCCGCCGCGTCCCGACCCAGCGGCCTAGTGCCCCCCTCCCTCCCTCCCTCCCTCCCCGGACCCAGCACGCCAAGCCGCCGGGACAACGGGTTCCTCAGGGAACAGACAACAGAGCGCGCGGCACAGTGGGTTAGAAGACCGTTCAGGCGACGAAAATTCAAGAAGCGCTTTGAGCTCCACAGTCGCTCAATGGCTCTCGAATCGAACGTGTGTCCCCACCAATGGATTGCTCTCCGAACGAGGAATCCATTGATGGGGTCACACGTTCGATTCGAGTCCCATTTAGCGACTCTGGAGCTCAAGACGTGTCCGGGATTTTGGCCGCCTAAACGGTCTTCTGACCCACTGTACGCGGGCGCGGCGCGGCCACAGACGCGGCCACAGAGGGCCATCACGCCATCACACTGCAGGCCGTTCGTTGTACAGTGCCGGGCCCCTCGGTCGGGCGCACGGACGTACCGGGACGAGATTCGGTATCAGTGCCCCGCCATGTCCATTAATCAAGAAGGACGTATCAAGTCCCGTTACCATAATGCAATGCACGGGGGCCGGCTGGGCCGCCCTGAGACGCCCTTGGAACGCCCTGGGACCTTTGTGAGACGCCCTGGAACGCCTTCGGAACGCCCTGAGCTGTTGTAGGACGCCCTGGAACGCCTTTAGAACGCCCCGAGACGTTCTAGGACGCCCTAGGACAGTGGGCCAAGGGTGACCCTGTGGCACTTTTCCCCCTAGAACATATATTTCCACGTGCAGTTTAGTCACCCAGAACGTAAAAATACTACTTCTCCCATTTCGCCATTTTGTTACTCGGTGCTCTGGGACGCCCCACGACGCCCCCTGCTGCTGCTGCGCCCACCGCCACCGACACTTTCCCCATGGCAATGGGACACGCGACGTGGCGACAAATTCCCTTCGATTTAGAGCGCTCTCGGGCCGTCAAGTGTGAAGTGGCACACTCAGACCACGGACCCGAACACGTTACTCTCGAACCTCAAACCAGAGGCTGGAGCGTGAAACTCGGACGTGACATTCGCACGAGAGAATCGAACGTAGGGCATGAACGACAGATTCGAACGTACGGCTCGAGCGAGAGAATCGAACCAGTGGAGTGAGTTGAACGCGGGGTGCGGGCTGAAGCACGGGCTGCACGCTGTGGCGCGCTGCTCTACAAGTCTACCCGACTAGCCTCCCCAGCACGGCCAGCGCGCCGCCTGCGACCACCGGGATAGAGGGTCCCGTCGAACAGCCCCGCGCACCGGGTTGCCTGCCCAACGGGCGCGCTCCGCCGCACTGCCTGCCGCCCCGACAAACTTGAACCCGAGAGGCTGGACCACAATGGATCGTCTGCCATTTCGGGCCGTGGAAAACCCGTACAAACGTGTGGCCCCACCAATGGATTGCTCTCCGAACGAAGAATCCATTGGTGGGGTCACAGTGGTTCAGTTCGGGACGCATTTAGCGACTCTGGGGCTTAAAACGCGCGTCTAGAGTTTTCGCCGTGCATGCGCCGGTCTTCTGGCCCACTGTGCGCAGCGACCGCGCCAGTTGCCCGGATACACTGCCGACGGGACGCCACCCATCACGGATAAGCCGTATTGGACGATCGACGTTCCGTCTTAACGACGCGAACAGCCAACGGGCTGCGGGCTGATTCCGAGCAGTCTCTCCCCGTCTCTCTCGCAGTTATATGGGCGTTCCGGTGGGGTGCGAGAGAGACAGAGCGACAAAGGCACTGTCCGGAATGAGTGTGCTGCGGCCGCCGCGCGGTCGTTGGATCGGAGCGATGCGTTCGGCTCGCATGAGCGCGGCGCAGCCAGCGCCCGTTGCACACGCAAAAAAATAATTCGAAGCTTAGCCAATTTTTAGGAGTGGCACTAAAAATTTACGCTGATTTAGGGATCTCGCGCAGCTAAAGATTTTTCTAGTGGGTGCATACTTTTAAGGCACATTGCCAAAGATTTCCCTAGAGCTGCTAATCTTTTAGAATCACTAATGAATTTCTAGTGCCGGTGCTAAATTTCTCTGCTAAAGAGCTTAGCTCTGGTCTGAAAATAATTTTTTGGGGGGCAGTCCCGAGGAAGCGCTGCCGCGTCCCTGCGACTCCGCCGCGCCGCGGCGGCAGCGCTTCCTGCCGCACTCCTTGGTGCGCGGTCGTAACCTACCGATCCGCCACACATTCGCACAAGATTCATCTATATTTTTTTTGACTCGCGTTGAAAGAAAGAAAATGACAGGAAGTCGTCCAAGTCATTTCCTCATCATCGTGGTCTCTGAAAATTGGCGACATATTGTACCGGACACATCCGCGTCGTCCCTTCCAGGCCGCATGCCTGCCGCACCCCGCCCCGCCGCGCCCTGCCGCACCCCACCCCACCCCACCCCGCCGCGCCCCGCCACGGCATCGCTGATGGCCCACTTGCTAACAGCGGTACACCGGCGGCCCGGCGGCCCACTGCGTTGCGTTAGGACTAGCGCCAGTTGGATGCATGGAGGCCGCGAGCCACGGACGGTCAGCGCCTGACTATGGAGTTGGTTAATTAGCAGATAGGTATCAGTTTGATTCGCTGCAAATCGGCGACCAAGATACCATCGCACAGTAGGTCAGAAGACCGTTGAGGCGGCCAAAATTCTAGACACGTTTTGGGCTCCAGAGTCGCTAAATGGGACTCGAATCGAACGTGTGACCCCACCAATGGATTTCTCGTTCGGAGAGCAATTCATTGGTGGAGTCACACGTTTGGTTCGAGTCCCATTCAGCGACTCTGGAGCTCATAACGCATCCAGAGTTTCGGCCGCCTGCGCGGTCTTCTAACCCACTGTGCATCGGCTGGGACTGCTCCGCCTTGGAGACGACCTGGGATGAATGACCAGCAACACAGCGAGCACACACTGGGCCAGAGGACCGGGGCAGGCGGCCAAAACACTAGACGCCGTTTGAGTTCTAGAGTCGCTAAATGGGACGCGAACTAAACGCGTGACCCCACCAAAGGATTGCTTTCCGAACGAGGAATCTATTGGTGGAGTCACATATGTTCGGACGAGCGACTCCGGCGCTCAAAATCCGTCCGAGATTTTGACCGTCTCCACCGGTCCTCTGGCAACGTGCGGTACTTGCTGCCGGTTCGGCTGCCATTCGGCCCCGCCCGCACGTCGCACGTCGACGACTACCCTGTGGCCCTGTGGCTCGTCGGCCGGCTCGTCGGCCGGCTCGTCTCCGGCACCCTGTTTCGGCCGGGCTCGGCTGCGCTCGGCTGGCACTCGGCTCGGCTCGGCGCGGCCCACCGGAGCGGCCATACCGCTAGCCAGTCGGGCCCGCTGGCTGCCGCTGGCCCAGCCCGCCCAGCCCATACCGCTGGCCCACTAATTTCGAGAACGCGGTGCGGCCGCGTCCGGAACCCCACCTGTCTGTCTCTGACGCACTCACGCGCCGAGCCCCCCAGAACGGCCTCACGAGTTGTTGGCCCGGCCGACGGGCGACTCGACGCTCTCCGGCGCCCATCGCGGGTTCGACGCCGGCCGGCCGTGCGGTTCGATTTTGATGCCTGCGGTACCGGTTCGAACGGTTAGCATCCGAGGAATGCCCAACCGGTAGCAGAAACCGTACGCGGTACGCGTATGGAGCCACGTTATCAACGAATTGATGCCTTGCCAAAAGGTCGGTGCGAGGCTGGGAGCCCCAACGGCCGCAACGCGTCAAACCTGCAGGACAAGCACACACTGCACACAGCCAGCCGAACCCCTGTTCAAAAGAAAAAGAAACACATGCATGCACACTGCGACGTCGGATTGATGTATGCCGGTAAAGCATATTTTTATGCGACGTAATATTGTCATACAAATATAGTATTGTACATAAAGGAAAGATTCACATGCAAGGAAGGAGTACAAAAAGTTTTAAGTTGCCAAAGTGTGGCCATGCATATCTGTTTTTGAAAAGAACAAAAGAAAGAAGGTACAAGAAAAATTAGTACAGGTGGAGAAAATACTGCGGTTAGTTGGGGTAGGGGTTGGGAGGATAGGAGTTGGAAAAGTTTGGGCGGGTGGAGGTTTTTTGTGGCATTCGCTTTTTCCTCTATCTCTCTTCTTCCACGTGCCACTTACTCACTCTCAACCGCTCTCAACAGTCTCATGAATGACACATCCGAAAAAAAATGATAGGAGACTCGAAGCTATCGGGAACAAAACGAGTAATCCATTCATAGCCACTCGTGTCACGACAAGGAAACTGGGACACGACAAGACGCACGTGGAAGATGTGTCATCCCATTCCTGTAACAACAGCTAAAGGTGTTGTAAAATGATTTTTACCAAACAAAACAGCTTATGTTTTTTTTTTCATCCTGCCTTGGGCATGATTTCTGCTGAGAAATTCTAGGGACCCTCTAGATAGTGCGAGACGTGAATTGGGGATAGGTTCTAGGTTCTCCCAATTATGCCGGAATGCTTCATCAAATCTCCTACTTCTTCTGAATGACTTGATCGTCTCGCATATGACTGAATTGATGCATCGAAGGTCTGTGGGTTTGGATTCAAAGCTCTCCAGGAGGGTAAGTGTTGGCTCCGAGGAGCCGGGCAACGCCGAAACGAAATTTGAAAGACTGGAAGAGGAGCCCAAATGATTGGGCCGCTGGAGTGGCCGAGTGTGTCAGGCGGATCGCCTCGCCCGTTACAGGCTACAGAGAAGGCAAGGCACGGTTTGGAGTGCTCGTTTCGGTGTTGTTTCTGTACACAGTATCAGTTACTGATCACCTTCACGTGTGTATATATGTAAGTGTCACAAATAAAATATGGCGGTGTAGAAAAGCAAACGATAGAGCGAATAAGAAGTGGAACGTATCCATTCATGTTAGTGTGTGATAAACAATGGCCCTCCAGCTGAAAGTAATATGGTGTCGACGCCACGTAAAATCGTGACAAATTTAAACTAATTTCATTTTCTTTGAATAAATCATTGGGTTGAGATCCAATTTTCATATTTAGACACTGATCAATAACATTTCCTCGTGCTGGCAGAAAGATTTTAGCAGTCACGTGATCAACTGGATCGAGTGCAAACATGAAAAGTTCAATTCAAAACGTCCTCTCCTTCGTCATGAAATTAGTTCAAGTTTTGTCTGACTGTGGCGGCCTGCTCCGTAGAAGGAGTGCATGGACAGGACAAGAAGAGCGCGTCTGAGAAGACACCTCGCAGCGCAGTGGCTGCGGCCAATACCTACCAATCAAAACAACTCAACGCGAGGCTTCGGCCAATCACAGCGCGCGACGCGACGAACCTCCTCTAACCGTCCCAGCACGAGCTCTGGACGGCAGCCCGAAGGCCCTCGGGAACAACAAGTTCAAATATTTTAACTTTTTTTTAGGCACAAAGTAGCCTTTTTTGGCAGCCTAACCTAGTCTTTTTCAATGACGACTGATTGATTCTGCTCGTCAAGATTAAACCGGAATATTGAAGCAAACGGGCAACGTGACCAGACAGAGACAAAAGAAATAATGTGAGAAAAAAAAAGAACTTTGGCACTCTTATTTTTACGGGTAAGACTTAAAAACAGTTTTATCTACAATTTATGGTCACAACAACGTTGCCCCGGTGCGTACGTAATTAAAAACTAGCCTTCTTCGAGTGCCTATCGGCTCTTGTGATTGCGCTTGGCTTGCCCCGAGCTGTGTCCTTTTAAAAGGAAACTATTGACAGGTGCTGCTCTCTGGCGAGGCAGTGGCGCGCTGCATTGTCAACCCGAGGGGGCCACGGTGGAGTGCAGCGGCCGCTTGGCGACCAAGAAGTGTGTTGACCGTCAAAACCATACTATCTCCGTGGGGGCAGACTCTTCCAGGGGGCTATCTCTGCCAGCATCTCTGATCCATCCGCCCCGCGGCGGTACAGGCCGAGGCAGTAGATGTTGTCAACACGAGACAACGCCCGCCGTCTACGGGGATACACGTGGGGATGCACGTGAACGTGAGCCACACTGGCTCGTACTCCAAACCAAAACAAAACCAGCGGCGCGAAAACGGGTTTGGCACGACAAAGCTCAGGTCGATGTTTCCAATCCCTGCCGAGCAAACCTTTTAATTCCAATTTTGAAAATCCAACTTTAGTTAGCTTTTTAAATTAAAAAAAAAAATGGCTCGATTTTTCACAGCGCTAAGAACTGCGACGTCTCGCACAAAATTTTAAACAAAAAAACATTTAGTGTGTGAGTGACCGCATGCAGAATATTTGGAAGCGATCGCGAAATGTTGCGAAATGTCGTCTACGCCCTGGACATGCGAAACGCAGTCCCGTTACAGGAGAGGCGGCCCACCAACCCCGGGGGGGGGGGGGGCACGGGGGGCTCAGGGGCCCACAGGGGGGACCGCCAGAGCGACTCACACCGCTACGCGTCGCCCTGGGCCCCAAGCGGGCCGCCTCGGGCGGGTCGCAACCGGGGTGCAGGGCAACTTCCACCTAAAATCGGTGGATCGGATCACGAATCAAACGGGACGCGAATGAGCGCGACAGACAAAGCGCACAATTGGCCAGAAGACCGGTGGATTTGATAACCGATTTTGAGCTCCAGAGTCGCTAAATTCGACTCGAACCGAACGTGTGACCCCACCAATGGATCGCTCTCCGAGAGTCCGAACGAGGAATCCATTGGTGGGGTCGCTCGTTCGGTTCGAGTCCTGCTCAGCAGAGTTTTGGCCGCCTGCGATGGTTTTCTGGCCTACTGTGTAGCAGTCTGGAGGTCTCATTGGGGAAGCCTGCTGTGGAGGTTTTGGATGACGGTCGGTACACACTCTTGGGGCGCTAGCAGCTGCATGGCTCCACCGGGGCTGCCTGGTGCCTGCCATGGCCACGGCCAGGGCGACGCACTACGACGGGATAGCAGCGCGCCAGCCGCGCCAACAACTTATCCGTATACTTCTGGTCTGAGCCCCCGTCATGAAGGGCGAGAAGGACATGAAGGGCCCCTTATGGGTCCTATGAACAAAGTCCGATCTCTTACTCCGAATAGACATGAAGTCAAATCGGGCTCTGCGTTCCCGCGCGCGGGAAGGGCTATGCCCTTTAGCAGAGGGAATTCCCACACGGCATCTGAGAGGCGCCAGGGTGGAAAAGAGGGCTGGCGTCGGTATTTGAACCCAGGTCCGCCATGAGAGGAACCTTCCCGACCCTCGGCCCATGACAGGCACAGGCTCTTGTGGGGCGTGCGCACGCAGGGCTCAGACCAGACGGCTACTGCACTCTCTGAATTCCTCTTTACCTGGTTGAGGTAGCCACCGTTGGAGGAGGTACGACGAAGGACCCAGTGCTCTCCGCAAGGGGAAGGGGTTAACACCACCCATGGTGGCTGTCACAGTGTGTGATGGTGGTGTGATACTTGTGGTGATTGGGGACGGGGCCGCTCAGACCACGACGACGCCATGGGTGCGTGAGGCCGTCAGGCTGGGTGTTGGCTCCAGAGCGACTCCATCGCTCAAACTGGAGGAACTGAGGAACGACAAGAAAAAAAACAGGGGGAAGGGGTGGGTGGGTTCTATGAGAGAATCAGAGGGGTGGTAGGCGTAGCGACGCTAGGGTTAACTCACGGTGCGACCGTCTAGAGGGGGGAGTATCCTTGCAGGAGTAATCCAGAGGGAGTCGGTGCGGAGGCGGCGACGTATCCAAAGGCACACAATCACTGCACTGTATGGCACTCGCGCGGTGCACTAGCACCCCCGACGGGGCTGGCAGCCGCTGGTGCACTAGCGCCCCCGACGGGGCTGGCGGCCGCTGCGGCCTCCGCCGTCAGTCCGAGCCATGCGCACCAACAAACACCGTCACACTTGTCACACTTCGTGTCACAGTCACACTAGTCACACTGACGAAGGCGCGTAATCCAAATCACAGGTGTGGCCGCTGCTTGCTGGCAGCACGGCTCGAGGGCGTGGCGGGGCGGGCGTGGCGGGGCGCGGGGTGGCGGCCCGTGCAGGTCGACGTGGAGGTTAGGGTCCGCGGACACGGCGCGGAAGACAACGCGGACGTGCGCGACGTGGTCGTCTTGACTGGCGGGGCTGCACTGCCAAGCAGCAGAGGGAAGGGGTCCCCGGAGAGGGGCTCGGCCCGGCCGTGGCCCGGCCGCCGGCCCCAGACCGGCCCGCTACGCGCCGCGCCCCGCCACGCCGCCGCGGCTCCGACGCGGCTCCGACGCGGCCCGAACCCGGCCCCGAGCGCACCCGAGCGGCCGGCCGACGGCTCCGGACGCATCCGGCAGGCCGGCCGGCTGCCGACTCCGGCAAGAAAGAAGAAAGGTGTGCGGGGGGGGGGGGACAGGGAAGGACGCACAGTGGGTTAGAAGACCGTTGAGGCGGCCAAAATTCAAGACGTGTTTTGAGCTCCAGAGTCGCTAAATGGGACTCGAATCGAACGTGTGTCCCCACCAATGAAATGCTCTCTGAACGAGGAATCCAATGGTGGGGTCACGCGTTCGATTCGAGTCCCATTTAGCGACTCTGGAGCTCAAAACGTGTCCGGGATTTTGGCCGCTTCGGAGGAAGAGGGAATGCCCAAGGCAGCCGCGCAGTGTGTCAGAAGACCGGCAAGCGTCCAAAACTCTAGACGCGTCTTGAGCTCCACAGTCGCTACACTTACATGGGACTCGAACCGAACGTGGCCGGCCAGCAATATGGCCTCTTCGAGCCGTCCATCGGCGGGGTCACACTACTTGCGGTGCGACTGCGGGCATACAGAGCAAGACAGTAACAGCCACAGGCATGGCGACCTCTGCCCCTTTCCACACTGCAGTGGTCTGCATACACTATTCGAGCCGAGAGCGACGAACTGAGGGGACAGTGGGTGGCGGTCGCAGTGCGCAGTGCGCAGCGAGGACGCCGGGGCACAGGAAGCGAGTGCTTTCCATAGTCATTTCGATGAAATGGAACTACTGAATTGTGTGACGCAGCGGTGCACGGTGGGTCAGAAGACCGTTAGAGGCGCGGTCAAAATCCCGCGCCGTTTTTGAGCTACAGAGTCACTAAATGAGACTTGAACCGCACCAATGGGCTGCTCTCCGAACGAGGAATCCATTGGCGGGGTCACACGTCCGGTTCGGGTCCTGTTTAGCGACTCTGGAGCTCGAAGCGTGAAGAAGAGTTTCGGCCGGCGCCGGTCCTCTGGGCCACTGTGCGGCGGTGCCTAGCCGGCGCGGTGCCGCACACAGTGTGCACTGCTCTTCTCACGGCTGCTGGCTTCGACTTTCTCCGCGGGGACTCGCGAGGCGCTTCGCGGACCCACGGCGGGGCGAGGAGCCAAAGAGCAGCAGCAGCAGCAGCAGCAGCAGCAGCAGCAGCAGCAGCAGCAGCAGCAGCAGCAGCAGCAGCGCGGCGCCCAGGCGGCCTAGGCCATGACAATGGCGGGGCAGCAAGGCGCGCTCCGATGAGCAGGCCACCGCGGCGCGCGGCAGCGCGGCGGCGTCTCGGAGGGTCCTAAGGCTGCCCTGTTAAAAATTAATTGGGAGATCCCTGAAAGTGCCTTCCGAAATTCCTTCGCGAAAATTTCCAAAAATTTTGGTTGTTAAAAAGAAATGATTTTTCGACGGTACCAGCTGAAAACTCATAATTTTTTATTTTTTTAAAATTGAGATATAAGTTAATTTTCTAAAGGTCGGAGGCAATTTTTTTTTGTTCCAACACTTCCTCCGGAAATTTCCAAAGTTGTTTTTACTCTTGAGTTTATGAATGAGTGGTGTTCCTCGTGGATGGACGGCAGCCCGAGGCGAGCGGCGAGGCACCACGCCCAGCGTTTAGGTCTCCATCTCGCCTAGTCTGCAGCATCATGATCGAGATGCACATGTGTGTAGGTGTTAGCATGTGTGCACTGAGAAAACCTGACAAACTATTTCAGTCCTTACAAAGAAAAGTAGCTTGTTATAACAAAGTATTTCGAGCATACAGAGGCTTACAAAGAAAATACTTCGTAATTTACAAACGATTTCTTCGTATAACAAACTAAATAGTTTGTGCCGTACATATGCTCAAAATACTTCGCAATGTTTTAAGCGTGTGTCTGTGTGTGTATGAATGAATGTTTGAGTGTGAGTGCTCAGTGCTCGCGTATGTGAGTGCGTGAGTGTTTGCCGGTCCTCTTTTCCGTGATTTGGCGGGACACGAGCGTGCAGCAATTGGCGGCGCAGCGGCGGCGTGCTCTACACTGCCATACTGTACGTGTTAATTGGCCGTCCAGCGGCTCGCAGTGGGCACGCACACGCCGCGTCTTTCCGCTCGTGTGGCCGCGCGCTGGAGGGCTGCGGCGTGCTGATTCCGAACACTCTCTCTCTCTCTCTCTCTCTCTCTCTCTCTCTCTCTCTCTCTCTCTCTCTCTCTCTCTCTCTCTCTCTCTCTCTCTCTCTCTCTCTGGCAGGGGCGCACGCACAGAGTGTGGAACCTAGGGAGCCTGCCCACTGTTGCTGGGAGATGCCCGCAACCCAGCCGTGAAATGCTTTTATTAGGTTGAATCGGATCTACGCGTTTGCGATCATTCCTTGTTCGGGGCCAAAGTTGCAGCGAATATGCACTACCAGGTACATATACTTCTGAATTTCTTGGACATTTCGGCTCCTCGTTTCCCAGCCGTGGACCTGTCTAAACGAAAAATCCACGGAGAAGCGAATATTGGCACAAGCGTGGTCGCGGCGGCGGGAGTCGAACCCACGACAATGTCTGGAGGTGCGTGCGCCGCGCTCAGCGTGTGTCGCGTTAACGCAGCGCATTAGCAACTCTAAGCAGGCAAAGGAGGCGAAGCGGCCAGGCCTCGCCAAACGGATTCCCGTTCTCCGTAATCAATAAGCGTGCTGCGTGGCGGGGCCCGGCCGGCCCGCTGGCTGTGGGTGTACTGTGCACACATAAACTGGCCGCGAGATCCCGTACGTGTGACTCGAAGAAGTTTCCGCATCCCTCGCGATTGCCATCTGCAAACGGCGCAAGCAGAGCAACGAGGACGACAACAACGACTACACGGAAAAAATAATAAGTTATAGTCCAACCGATGTGTCGGTTGGTTTTCGCCCGATCAAAGCGGTCTTTCGTTCTGGCAACGAAAATTTCGTTTGTGGGGAGGAAAATTTCGCTGCTGCAACAAATTTATCGTTGTGGTAGCGGATTCGATGGTTGCCTCAGCGGACCGATACCGGGGGCACCTGTTGCCATAAAACTAATTATTTTTTTCCCTGTAAGAGCACTGCAAGAAAAAGTGTGAATAGTACAACAACAGTACAACAAAAACTGTACAATAAAAGTACAACAGGGATTGTAGAAAGTACAGCGAGAATTGCACGAACCACAACGAGGCCTGGACTGCACGGCACTCGCCATGCCGGTTCCATTGTACTTTGTACAGCAATTGTTGTACTTTGAAGGTACCCTTACCAAAATGAAAGTACGAAAAGAGTGTGGAACCAGTAGGATATCAGTGTGCATCGGTGTGCCACAGTGCCGATTTTGTAGACTTCAGTGCGACCTTCGCACTTTCCTTCCGACAGCCAGTGTGCCAAAAGTATGACCCAGGAGGAACTGTGCGAAATTGGTGCGTCCGGTGCGAATTCGGTCCACCTAAGATCGCACTTCGCACTGTTCGCACTTTCTTCTCACCAATTCGCATTGGTTGGGTTGGAAGCACACCTCTGACCAATACGAGTTCAAAATAAGCGAAGTTTAACAGTCAAGTTGCTGACCTGACCATTAGTTTTTAGTTGTTTAGGATTGCGAATCAGTTGAAACTTTGAGATGATTGCCTCAAATTTCTTGTTTGATAATAAATTTAATATTCAAGTATGAACTAATCTGAATCTTTTGAAAACTTTGTTGTTTGAATTTCTGGGTGAACACGTTAGAACATATTTAGCATTAAACGAATATTTGATGAATATGAGCCCTCGGCAGCAAGAGTCGAAATGACAATGCGATAATAGAAAGCGGCGTGAAAACCACTTGACAGCTGAATCGCTTGCTTTGCCATCGTATCAGCGGCAGCGTGGCGAGTCACCAGCTCGCTGGCTGGAGAGTGACACCGCTCCCCGCCTCACCGTCTCGCAGAGCGAACTCGTGGTGTAATGGATAAAGGACATTGGCAGTGGCCATTAAGTCTCGGTTCGAGGCCCGTCTCGGCGACCCTTTTTCGCGGCGGTCGCACTAAGTTCGCACTGAAGTCGCACCAGGTGGAGGGCGGAAATCGGTGCGAAAAATGAAACCTTTTCCTATCAACTTCGCACTGCCGGAACCAGTGCGAAACAAGGTTGAAAAGAGTGCGACCGAACACACTAAAATCTCCCTTCCGTTTTTGGTAAGGGTACAATAAACTCCTGATTAAAAAATTTGTATAAAATAAAGTAATTTGTGTATACTTACGTTGTGGTTTTTTCTTGCAGTAAGGGGGTGACAGGGTTATTTTTAAACTTCGATTTTTCTCTACTTTCGACTCCTTTAAAAATCAGGTGCCTTGAAAATTTGAAGGATTGCGCGCCTGACTCGCCTCTCCTCTCGTGCTTTGCGGACGCCAGGCTCCCCTTGATTGCCTTCTTCGCTCCGTCCGTGGCGCCGCGGCCGCTCGCCGCTGTCACGGTTTTCTTATCAAGCGTGCCATGACCCCGAAATCTGGTTGCCCCCTTCCCTCCCCACCGCGCCGCGCCGCGCCCTCGGCGGCAGGCGCGTGCAAAGCCCGGCACGGGTCCCAGCAGCGGCGCATCAGGTCCTGCCGTGCGATGCCGCGCAGGGTGCGCCGTCGGCCTGTCTCTCTCGCACGCAGAACGCAGCGCCATGAGTGCGAGAGAGACAGAGAGCACTGCCAAGCCCCGCTGTCTTGCTGCGTGACGCCGGCATGTCGCGTGTCGTGTCTGTCGCGGTCCTCTCGCACCCTCTGGCCCGTGAGGCGTACCTGTCTCTCTCGCACCCTCCCTCGTTCCGCGCGACGCACAGTGGGCCAGAAGACCGGTCCGAACGGTGCGGGCGACCAAAATTCTAGACGCGTTATGAGCTCCAAAGTCGCTAAATGGGACTCGAACCGAACGTGTGACCCCACCACCAAGGGCTTGCTCTCTGAACAAGGAATCCATTGGTGGAGTCTCACGTTCGGTTCGAGTCCCATTGAGTGACTCTGGAGCTCAAAACGCGTTTTGGCCGCCAGCGCTGGTCTTCAGGCCCACTGTGCGTGCCGGCGGGGCGGGCCCGTGGATCGGCCGGATTAGTGGGTCGAA
Source organism: Stenchaetothrips biformis (assembly GCA_030522485.1). Classification (NCBI taxonomy): domain Eukaryota; kingdom Metazoa; phylum Arthropoda; class Insecta; order Thysanoptera; family Thripidae; genus Stenchaetothrips; species Stenchaetothrips biformis. The sequence goes on along the minus strand of CM060093.1, from coordinate 10,444,790 downwards.
ACAAGCACCTCGCTGCTGTGCTTTCTGTCTCTCTCGCACTCCGTCCCTTCCCGAGGAGGAGCGCGACAGAGACAGAGCGGAATCGGTCTGCCCTGTGGCGCAACACTAGACGAATCAATTAAGCATACGGCTGTGTACGGCTTCATCGCGGGGCCACCGACCAAGCCACCGCCGTCTCTAGGAAAGTGTTGCAATGTGGCCCACCGCCTGCCTGCCTGCCTGTCTGGCTGCCTGTCCGGCTGCCTGCCTGGCTGCCTGGCCGATGGGTGGGTGGATCTGTCCCACCACGTGCCGCATATTCAAAAGTCGCCGACTTGTTGTCTCATACTAGGAAGCAGTCGGCAGACGCATTTCACATTGAATAGACTATTTCAGCGGACCTGAGGAGAAGAACAAAAGGCGAGCGCGCGAGCGGCTCGCTTCCGTTTGGGGCACAACAACCAGACGACAGGGGAGCTAAATATCGCTGATAATCTCCTTCAGAACGCTGTATGTCAAAGTGAAGGTTAATCTTAATTTTTACGATTCATTCGAGTCAAGAAATCATGAAATTACAACCGCCAAGTAGTAGAAAACCAACGCGTCGTCTGTTTGTTGTGCCCCAAATGGAAGCAGCCCGCTCGCCTTTTGTTCTTCTCCTCAGGTCCGCTGAAATAGTCTATGCATACAGTACTCCCGAATGGTCGTCCATGGCGACGCGCGTGTGGCCGACTGCACGCGGGGCAAGTCGTTGGGTTTTCCTGCTGCACCTAGCGCGCCGCCTCGCCCTCACGCTGCGCTTACTTTACTACTTGCTTTGACGCGATGCGCACAGTGGAACAGTCAGAGGACCGTTGAGGCGGCCAAAATTCTAGACGCGTTTTGAGCTCCAGAGTCGCTAAATGGGACTCGAATCGAACGTGTGACCCCCACCAATGGATTGCTCTCTGAACGAGGAATCCATTGGTGGGGCGTCACACGTTCGATTCGAATCCCATTCAGCGGACTCTGGGGCTCAAAAGGCGTGGACGAGGTTGACGCCGTGCTCAGGTGCGGATACGGATTACGCCGTCCGCGTGCCGCGAGTCGCGTCCGCTGTCGCGCAGACGTGTATGTAAAGCGACTTTGTGGCGCGGCGCGGGGCGGGGCGGGGCGTGGCGGGGCGTGGCGGGGCGACGGCGTGGCCCGTTTTGGCTGCCTTGACGCCGCCGCGACGCCACGACCGCTATATTTGCATATGAATGGCGGCCGGCAGATACTTTTCACAAAAAAGGGGGAAGGAAGGAAAGACGAGGCGAGGTGAGGTTGCTTGTGTGCGTTATCAGATCCAGTCGGGATCGCGGCGTCCGCACCGTCATGCCGGTCGTTGCAGGATGACTACTTCACGCGCCCGCGACGCACAGTGGGCCGGAAGACTGTTCGAGGCGGTCGGAATCCCGGGCGGGTTTCTGAACTAAATGGGACTCGAACCGAACGTGTGACCCTCACCAATGGATCCCTCGTTCGGATGAGCAATGCATGACACGAGGGACACGGACGAAGGCCCTGCTGTCGCTCTGCGGCGCGCCCGCCTGGCATAACCACAGCGGGCTGCCGCGCCCCGCCGCGCCCCGCCGCGCCCCGCCGCGCCCCGCCGCGCCCTGCAGGCCCGGCCCGCCGCCCCAGTCCCGGCTCGGCAGCGCTGCCCGGCCGGCTTGGCCTGAACGCCATGGCCTCGATGTGCACCGTTATCCACACCAGACTTGCCGTGCCGTGCCACGCCGCGCCGCACCGTGCCTCGGCCAACGCGCCGCGCCCTGAGCTGCCTGGGCCCACGGCGGCGGCGGCGCCCCGCCACAGCAGCCAGCCACGGCGGCGCCCCGTCACAGCAGTCAGCCACGGCCCTACGCTCAGCTGCCCTTATGAATGAAATAATTCGGCCCACCGATTCCAGTTTCCTAATTCAACTCTCTGTGCTCGTTTCCTCGGCGAGGCGAGAATACAGGAGCGGTTGCCGCGCCCAGACGGGAGCATCACTTACTAGTAATCCAACTGCGGTACCTAATTTGTAGACTTTTTTCTCGTTTTGTACTGTATTACGATTTTCATTCATTTCTACTTTTGTGGCCTAAACTCATTTGCACTGTTGACTTTTCCTTATTTTCATGTAATACTTAATTTTAATTTATTTTTTTCCGTAGGTAGAAGAACGCTGAACGCTGGCAAAAAGTAGTGACTGATGACTTGGTATAACCCCGGTGCTTGCAGGAGCCGCGTCCACTTCGCTGCTGAGTGTTTGTCCTGCAGTGCCCCGCAACAGGTGCCTGGAGTCCTGCACCTGCCTCTGGAGTCCACTCCAATGATGGAGTCCTGCAGTCTGCCTCCTTGCAGTGGTCTCCTGGAGTCATGCTAGAATGCTATGGGAAATGCCAGAGTGGGTCTCGGACGTCTTGAAGTCAGCCAGAGTCGGCGTCTCTGCCTGGGGTGCACAGTGGGCCAGAAGACCGGTGAAGGCGGTCAAAACTCCGGACGGCTTGTGAGCTCCGGCGTCGCTAAATGGTACTCGAACCGGACGCGTGACCCCCACCTATGGATTGCTCTCCGAACGAGGAATCCATTGGTAGGGTCACGCGTCCGGTTCGAGTCCCATTTAGCGACTCTGGAGCTCAAAACGCGCCCTGGATTTTGACCGCCTCCACCGGTCTTCTGGCCCTCTGTGAGGCGTCTCCACCGGGAGTGGAGTCCCGCAGTAGGTCCCTTGTTGGGTTCGAAAGGGTCCCGCTGGACCGGGTCTGGAGTCTGGAGCAGGTCCAAGTGGGATAGTGGGAGAGCGGGGAGGGGAGGGGGAGGGGGGAGGGGGCTCAAACAATACGGATGTGTGTGACCCGCTTCCGAATGGCCTGCGGCCTGGCGGTGAACCGCGGCGGTCGCTGCCTCGCTGCCTCGCTGCCCCACCGCCTCGCCTGATGGTCATTCTGCTTTGCCGCGTTGCCCCCGCAGGCCACCGCAGCATGGCCGGCAGGTCGCCGGTCTGCAGCCCGATTCCCAACAACGCGCTGTCTCTCTCGCTCCCGTGAGGTTTCCCGTAGGAGTGCGAGAGAGACGACGCGACGAGGCGCACTATTCGGAATCGGTCCGCTGACTTGTGGTTTCTGGTGGCATATAATGTGAGCGGAGCCGCTGCTTCGAGTACGACTCCGTCCAATCTGGATGGCGAGCGGTGGACAGTTGTCGTGCTGCGCGCAGTGCCGCGCAGTGCCGCGCAGTGCATGGGATCTCTTTCGCTACCGACTTGAAGTAGGGGGCTTGGCTGCCTGACCAGGATGGAGAATGACATGTCGTGTATCCGTCTCCGGCTCCTCGGGCCCGGAGGCCCCGCCCCGCCCCGCCCCGCCGCGCCCCGCCCCGCCCCGCCTGCCCCCGTCACGTCCTGACCTACTGCAGCTCGCTGCCGCCACGCCGCGACCGGCCGGGCCGCCGCCGCACAGTGGGCCAGAAGACCAACGCGCAGGCAGCCAAACCTCTAGACGCGTTATAAGCTCAAGAGTCACTAAATGGAACTCGAATCGAACGTGTGACCCCACCAATGGATTCCTCGTTCACGGAGCAGTCTATCGGTGGGGTCACACGTTTGGTTCGAGTCCTATTTCGCGACTGTGGAACTCTAAACCCGTCCGGTTATTACGACCGCCTCCGCCAGTCTTCTGGCCCACTGTGCGCTGCCGCGGACGCGCGGAACGTCGCCGTTGGGACACCGGAACCAGGATCCCTTTGAATCATTCATGCTGTGGCGTCTCTGCGCATGCGCGGCTCAGCTCCAGACAACAGTCTCTCTCTCTCTCTCTCTCTCTCTCTCTCTCTCTCTCTCTCTCTCTCTCTCTCTCTCTCTCTCTCTCTCCCTCCCTCCCTCCCTCATAGCACTGTTCGGAACTACTACTGTACACACCACACACCGCGAGGAATCCTTGATAGGCCACACGCCGACCAGCCGTCTGCCGCGGCGTTCGCTTTGCCCGAGGGGGCCGCCACTCGCGCATTTCAGGTGTACACAAGATCACGGGATCACGGCAATCTTGGGATTCCGCGTAAAATTTTGGAGTATTGGTTCAAAAACGTTTAAAAATGACAGAATTTTATCAAGGATTACATGATTCTTAAGAAGAAACCCCGATAAAAACAGCGCAAATATCCACTTTTGGCAAGTGATTACCAATGATAGCTGGACGAAGTGCACACAGGATTACCGGAGTGGTGGACCCCTCGCCCTAGCTGCACTGTACTACCACGACCACGCGTGACCACGTGACCACCCACAGTGACCGTCATCGTGAGCACCACGGCTGCACCACGGCTGCACCTCGGCGCGGCGCCGGTGGCCCAGGGACGCTGCGCCGCGCTGCGCCCAGGGACCCACAGACCTCGGCCCCGCGGCATTCCAGGGCCAGCCTGACGGACAGCGCCGCCGCCATGCCGCACTGGACCGCCTCCTCCAGCGACTCTCCAGTCTGGACGGCCCTTGACGCGCCGCGCCGCCGCCGCACAGTGGGCCAGACGACCGGTGGAGGCGGTCAAAATCCCGCGGCCGCGTTTTGAGCTGCTCCAGAGTCGCTAAATGGGACTCGAACCGAACGTGTGACCCCAACAATGGATTGATCTCCGAACGAGGAATCCATTGGTGGAGTCACGGGTTCGGGTCGAGTCCTGTTTAGCGACTTGAGAGCTCAAAACGCGTCTAGAGTTTCGGCCGCCTGTACAGGTGTCTCCGGGTCGTTGTACCCCCCGACAGGACTGTACCCCCGGTACACCATACCTAAGGCATCGTGTACCGGGGGTACACCATTCCTAAGGCATAGTGTACCGGGGGTACAGCATTCCTAAGGACTGGTGTACCCCCCACCCTCGAGGACAGGGGGTACACCAGTCCTTAGGAATGGTGTACCCCCAGTACACTAGTCCTTAGGAATGATGTACCCCCATCGTGAAGGACCATTCCTAGGAATGGTGTACCCCCGGTACACCATGCCTTAGGAATGGTGTACCCCCTCCCTCGAGGACAGGGGGTACACCATTCCTAGGAATGGTGTACCCCCGGTACACTATGCCTTAGGAATGGTGTACCCCCGGTACACCGTTCCTGAGGCATGGCGTACCGGGCCCAGAAAACAGAAAAAGATCAAGTTGGCGTCGAGTGAGCTAGAATTGACAAAATTTAGTCATGCTCTTCACAAGTGACCCCTCATGACCTGACTTTGACAAGGTGTCAAATACACAACAAAAAATATCATATTTAGTGAAAGGATATCAATTGATGTGCACTTGACGTCAAAAAACGCTGACTTTGACCGTCGTTTATAATGTCATCTTGACACCTGTCATTTGACATCATCGTGACCATTTTCTGTTCCTTGGGGGGAGGTGGGTACACCATTCCTTAGGCATGGTGTACCGGGGGGTACACCATTCCTGAGGCATGGTGTACCGGGGGGTACACCATTCCTGAGGCATGGTGTACCGGGGGGTACACCATTCCTGAGGCATGGTGTACCGGGGGGTACACCATTCCTGAGGCATGGTGTACCGGGGGGTACACCAGTCCTTAGGAATGGTGTACCCCCTGTCCTCGAGGGTGGGGGGTACACCATGCCTAAGGAATGGTGTACCGGGGGTACACCATTCCTAAGGACTGGTGTACCCCCTGTCCTCGAGGGTGGGGTACACCGGGGGTACACCATGCCTAGGTTTGGTGTACCGGGGGTACACATCCGAGGGGGGTACACCATTCCCGTTACACCGGTCTTCTGGCCCACTGTGGCCCGGGGCGGTCGGGGCTCCACGTGTCAGGACGAGTCCGGGGCGGCGGGCGGGCCGGCGGGGGCTAAGGTTCAGGGTCACGCGGAGAAGGAAGTCAGTGCGGGTAGACAAAAAGTCTAAGAAAAATCTCGGTGTTTCAGTCTGATACTATTTTTGTTAGTGTGT